>VWZF01000737.1:381571-398151 GCA_013396755.1 Sclerurus mexicanus
TTTGCAGAGCACTACTCCACCTTGGGGGCCTCCTGCTAAGCGACAGCCTCTTTCATGCCTCCCCCTGCTCCGGCAAGGGGGTCTTTGCACCCCGATGGATCCCATGGGCTTCGAGGGGCCAGCTTGTAATCACCATGGTCATCACCAACGTAGTCAGGGAATAATAGTTTTAAGTCCTCTCCCTGATCCGTGGGGTCCCTCCCCCTCCTTCTCCTCTTCTCCTTCTGCACTGACCTTGATGTCTGCGTTGTGATGTTGTTAATCCATGGCTGCCAATTTCTAACTGCGCAACAACTTCTTAAATATGTTTCTCACGCAAGGGCATAACTTAATGGTTCAAAAGCAGGAAGTTTTCCTCGGAGCTGGCCCTCATTGGCTCTGCTCTGTAGGATGGAGGGAAACTTCCAGAGGCTTCCAACAGAAGCCAATCTCCCTCTAATAAAAAATACCTAATCAGAGAAATCCATGACAAACACCTAACACTCTGCTTTCTTTTTTGATTGTTAGTGGGCTGAGGTTTTCACAGAACTATTTATCATATACTCCAAAACTCAGTCCTTAGGGATAATGAGACTTCAATCTCAGCAATAGAATAAACATGCAGAGCGAGGACAGCAGCAGGGCAGCGGAAAAGAAATCTTTAAAAATATACTTTGAGAGCTATATCCCAGGGCTGGCTTCTCAGTTTAGGAAAGTTTACATTAAGAATTCAGAATTTATTTTTGTTCTCCATGAATGAAAGTAACTTAAACAACTCTCAGTGAAAAAATAAAAGAGTAATGAAGCAGGTTAACAAAGATAAATAAGAATACAACACCAAGAGTGACTAGTGCAGGGCAGAACAGCTTTGAAACCACTGAAAGCTAAAGGTTCCTGTGTGTCCCACATCCGGAGTAAGTGTTGCTCCCCCATCCCTGCAAACAGCACCTGATCCTGAGGAGCTACAGCTGAACCAAAGCTGCTGCCAACAATCCCTGCAATGGCGGTTTTAGGCAAGCAAAGCTGACACCATGACTGTAATCCACTTCCTCTGTTCCTGTGCTGGGCTTGAATGCAGGCCAGCAAGACTCCCATAATCTAGATAGTGATAGACAGTGAATTGCTTCACTTGAGCTTTAAAGGCCTCCTCTCAGCAGTATTTACAATCTCAGCACAACACCATGCTGACTGCCACAACAAAGCTGCCTATTCATAGTTTCCCAGAGGGCAAGGAATATGCTGAAGTCTGGTAGCAGAAGACCATAAAGACAGACCATGAGGACATATAGATCTTTTTTAAATGAGGACTGCTTGTTAGTGGACTGAGCAACTCTGGATACTTGTCCCTGCCTGCCTTTAGCCTTTGGGCAAAGCAGGTAGCATCTTTCCTGGATTAAATTAACTATAAACACAGGGATGAGATAAAGAGTGACTCGTCTCCTCTCCTTCAGTGGTGGCTTAGCTACCAAAAAACATGAGAGGAGCAGTACCCATACCAGACCAAGCTGCTTGTTGTAAGATACTATTAACACTCCAGAAAATCTTATGTGGTGATAAAGCACTTGAAGAGTGCAGGGAAATTGCCACTCTAACTTCTACTATTTGAAAAAGATCACTTACATTCAGAGGAGCATGCATCTTGCAGTCAGTGTTGAACAGCCAAATAACATCACCAAGAGAACAGCACACATTTGACACTTGTGATGCTTTCTTCTTCCAGTCCTTTCCAGGGGCCCCAAGTAACTGGAGTACTTTTGAAGCAGTTACACAGCTAAAAGTGCTAAAAGACTACACTTCTTGCTCTTTTGGTGGCACATAATGCAAGACTCTTCTCAGACCAGAGTGGAAAAAGAGTCCATTCTGGTGCAACAACATTCATTTTTACAGCAGATACTGCTGAGGCAGGAGGATGTGCAAAGAGAGACTTCAAATAAATTCACTGAGCAACAAAGAGAACCAATAAAGCTTTCGGGAGAAAGACTACTATATTTTTTTCCTATAAACAAAAGACAGGCTGTGCTTTCCATCAGATCAGCTACTTGAATCTAGATCTGACGGATCAAAGTTGACAACAATGAATAAATACTCTGTTCAAGTGTTATCTGTGCAAGCACTGGCTTGCTTTGTCACTTTCTAAAGTTTGGAAACCATTGAAGCTGTTTGATAAGAGGTTGCCCATCAATAAAGATCATTCCTTAACTCCTAGGCTTGCCTCAGTGAATGCCAACTTTTTCTAAATCACTGAAACACTTTATCAAAATGTAAAGTGTGCTAATTAATTCAGGACTTCCCAAATTACCAGCTTATCTTAAATCACTGTATAAAATACTTGTCAGGTGTTTGGGAAGAAAAATTGACACAAACAAATTCTGAGGGGATGGAGGGGTGGGCAGCATGGATGTGAGAGGAGTTTAAGAAGACTTGAAGACTACCTTACCAATGAATCCTTAGCTGAATATTTCCAGAAAATGGCACGGGTGTATCCAAAACCTGACACAAAAACAGTCAGGTAAGACATAAGCATTATCTGATGCATTCATTTTTCTTGGACTTTCAAGAGAAGATGATATACAAGATTATCTTCTTTTCAGGTCGTTGATAGATTGTAGGATGAACAATACAGGAAGCTAGAAACCCTTATCTGAAAAGAAACCGGTATTGTTAAGCAGAAGAATCTAACTGTATTTCATGACTGCTTAGCCAAGTGGAAATCTATACCAAATTATTGGAACTATAAACACTTTATACTTGCTAGGGAAGCACAAAACACAAGGCAGTTCCATGTTTTCTGGAGCATGAAGTAATTCAGTTCACACACTTGCTATTGCTTTATCAACAAACCAGTATCAAAACTGGTTATTTCCACCATGACAAACAATCAAGCATAGATACTAATTCAGTTCCACATCACACTTGGTAAGGTTGACAGCTTCAGAAGGGAAAAAATCTGTAACTGCTTATTTGGCCAGATTGTCATGAAATGATGTGGGCATTTGCTGCACAGCAGGGGATGTCTTAACTGGACAGGAGCTCATCAGACAGGAAAGCTGTGTTTTGAAACTGCGGACCTTGAGTTTCAATCCTGTTTTCTCTTTGTAACTTGTTCCACACTGTTGAAACTGTGACTGCAAGTCTATTTGCTCACATACATTATTAATATCAGCCTCATGTGTCATCCCCCTTCTAACCTTCAGTCCAGCTATTTGAATTTCATTAGGCTGTAACTAGAGCCAGTTGAAACTTGGGGCTGAAAACAGACAAATTGCAACAATTCTCTTACCTCATTATTAAAGATTTATATTACAGAATAATATATACAATTTACAAAATTTATGGTTTTAAATGGGGGAGGAGGGGAGGAAGCAATATGTTCTTCTCTGGTGAGGACAAAATGCAGCACTCCTCAAATATTATTTTCTTCTTAATTGTATTTTAGAAGACCTTACCAAAAATTCCTTCAGAAGGTTGTAGTTGCAAAGAAATGTAGGTTTCCCAATGCAAAAGCATTCCTTTGGCTCTCTTTCCAAGACCAAGATTCCACACCAACTTAAGGGTTTTCATGAAATACAAGGGATGAAGAGTATATGGGATATCCAGCCTGGGTGAGCACTCCTTGTTCTTTCCTTCTCTGAAGCAGCCTGAGATTAGAGACACTCTACCATGTGCAATAGCAGAATATATAGCATTTCCTCCAAAGGATAAAAGCCATGCCAATTTTTGTTGGGGTTTTTTTGTTTGGTTGGTTTTTTTATGTTTTAAAATAATGTCTCAGTCATTGCTCAAAAGAAAACAAAACAAAACCAAAAAATACCCTTCATAAACTAGGTTTACCTTAAGAGTAGCATTTGAGAATTCTTTCTCATGTTAAATAAAGTTTTGTGCACAGGTTAGGTGGTTCCCTATGCACAGCCACACAAGCAACCAAGATTCCCAAAAGAATTTTTCTCTTTTCAGGCTTTCACCCTCTAAAAGGTCTTATGATAGTAGAGGATTACATAATTAAATTTATTTACAAACATTCCTGAATATTAGTCTTTCTGTTAATCATAAGTCCTCTCTATATATGGTTTTATGATTTTTTTAATTTTTACTACTGTAGTTTTCCTGTAGCTTTCTTCATGGCTGTTTGCTTTCCCCTTGATTATTCCCATTCATACGCTGTCTGGTGCACTAGCTGTCCTTGACATTCCCTTATTAGGTTTAAAAATGATCATTAATTTGTTTTGTGCTCTGCCTCCTGTTTCAGTGATATATAGGCATGCCATTACCTTTCGAAAGTGTATTCATTACTTTTCTTCTTCCCAAAAAGCTCACTATTTTTCACGGGGGGTTCAAGGCAATTTGCATTGTACACATGTGATGATGTATACTGTTCATTGCACTTTCACTAAAGTGTATGTTATCTATTCTTTAGCTTTCATAATTAATGAACTTGTGAGCTGAAGTCTCTTTCACTGTTTGACTTTTTTCTCTTGCTCTGCTTGAAAGGCATTGCGCTATAGTGAACAGAATACTAAACTCGGACTCGGGTTTGAATGTTACTCCTTGTTTTGTCCCAGGCCTTCTTACTGCACCATCTCCATGTTCCTCCCACCACTAAGGAAGCAAGGCATTCATAAAATATGGGTTTGTGCAAGGTTGTTTTTTTGGGTTGGGGGGATGGGAGTTAGTTCAAAGTTCTCATCAGACTCGGGTCTCTTTGATGATGCTTGCTTGGGATGGCTTGTTTGGATTTTCAGCAATCTACTGTGGCTGACTTTATCAAGAGAGACATTTACTGGCAAGTCATCTGAAGCCAAAAAAAAAAAATCTTTTTGTTATACCTTCCCCCCCCCAGCAGTTTTGGTAACCCAGTTTATATAGTACTGTTGTTCTTACTGCCCCCCACCCCCCCAAAAAAAAAAGAAAATTAGACATTCTGGCTAATAAGCTTGTTCAAAATATACTTTTAATTAAAAAGTTAAAATCACACAAAATCAGTTCAACTTTTCACTGACCTTTCTGAAATTTAGATGCTATATTTTCACATTTAACAAAATTTTAATAGCCAAATAAAAGGATAGCTATGACACGATTGTCATCCTAAATTGTCAAGAAGCTCTTAAAGTAGTAACAGAAAAAGAATGAAGTAATGAGCCTGTAGCCATTCTCAGCAGTTTGAAGATTTATAAAACTTCAAAGACATACTAGTTCCTAATATCAGCTAGATTTATAATTATAAAAAAGAACCACAAAGGCACAAATGTGATTTGTGGGATTGGCAGAGCCCATCCCCTTCTGAAAGATTGATAGAAAGTTATCAGGGAATTACTATTTAAGTTTAAGAGGACCCATGGAAAAAACATGAGAAAGTGCTGTAGGGGACAGCTTGTCCAAAGTTGGGTCCCACAAAAGCCTGCAAATGTCGGCCTCATGAAATAATCTCATTGAAGTTTGTACAGTATTAGAGGCCACATTTCACAATTATCCAGATACTTGAAAAGCCATCCTGAAGAGCAAAGGACATTTACCAGAGCTAATAACTTTGGCTACCCTCTCAGAAAAAACAGTCAGGCATGCTCTTTAAAGCATGGTGTACTCCAGATCATGTTGGCTTATCAGCTTGTTGGTGGAATTGAACACGTAATTATCCAGTTCATCTTTCATGAAAGGTATGTTCAAAATAGATACTGCCACTACCCTACAGACAAAAATAAGACCATCACTAAGACTTTTTTTTTAAGTTTCTATCATGAAGACAAACTGAGAGAACAAGATAGAAGGCAGTTTACCCTCTCAGTGATTTTAAAACAGCAGAAGTCAGATGACTTCAAGAATAGCATGTTAGAGAGAAAACAATTAGAGCAAGATTAATCTGATTTATACTGGAGAACCCGTATGAATCCAGATCTCTTATGTTCTGCCTTAAACAGTAAGAAAAATCAGCTGTCATGTGGATTGCATTTTTTTCCTCATGCACACTAAGCTAATACTGAAAAAGTGATGTTTTGTTGTTATAAAGAAATTGTTAGACTTCATATTCAACAGAGGGAGTTATCTGTCCTACCCTCCTAGGTCTGTGCATTTACCTTACCTATACTAAGCATCTTATTTCTCTTTATACTACATTTGAGGCAGCCACTCTTTATTTTGCTCTGAACCTTGTGTCAACACATGCACATGTGCAAACCAAGTGTAAAACACAATCATGTCAGCAGTGATAGTATTTCCCACCCACTCTGAAAAGAATTTTGCTGTGTTTAATGCTGTTGGGCAATCTGGTCCAGAGTGTCTTGTGACAGCCTTTTCCAACACAATCCAATTAAACTACGCCTTGTGCTGTCCTCTGTGTGATGGTCTGAAACTGTAATGTCAAAATTCAGCACCTCAGAGTTGAATGAGATTTATTTTTAATGGTTGTTTCAATTGTTAACACAGCGAAGCTGAATTAACTGCAACTTTCATTTCTTCCCAGAAACAAGTGTTGAAAAGGGGTAGTTATTGCAGCTTCTGGGAAGTAATATCTTAAAGTGAGAGGTTTCTTTTCCCCCTTGTATACTGTATCCGTACAAATGACAACAAGAACATGTGGCAGTGTGTAGGACGTTCTCAGCATTTTACTAGGGAATTATATCTGCAATATGTTTGTCAGCATTTTCCTTACAGGTCTCTGTATTTAGGGGTTCATAACTACTGAAATTTCAGCCTCAACTGGAACTTAGCAAACAGATTCTTCACTCAACAAATCTTTCTCAAGTGAAACTCAAAAAAAAAAAAAGCCATTAGATGGGAACGCATATGCATAGCTTATTACAGAAATGACATTACAACTGAAGAGAAACTATACTTATTGTACTAGTTTTGGAAAGCTTTTCTTAAGAAGAAATAAAAGCTTATGAAAGAATACTTCATCCTTCCTGAAAGAGGAAATTATTAGTGTAGGTTTTAAGAGAAGAATGGAAGACTTTTTTTTGAAAGGTAAATTATCACATATCCATTCCTCTCCTTCAGTTAGCCAGGTCACAGCTATCTGTACCTATGCTAATACTGGGAATGTCTGAAATAAATTACATGCAAGTAAGATATAATCAAGAATTATGCAGGTATATTCAAAGAAAATTTGAAGTGAGGTGTAAAAGTTAGAATCAATCCACAAAAGATTATAGAGCAAGAAAAAAAATCTCACACATTAAAGAGGTTTTCCTACATGTTCCAAGAAAGGGGTTTACAGACTCAAATTTCAGTAGTGCCATGCATTAACAGAATTAAAACCTGTTGTTCAGTAGGAGTAACACAAAAAAGGAAATTGAAGCCAACACATAACAAGTTTCAGCTGATTTCATCCAGTAAAACTTGAGTGTCACAATGCAGTCAGTGTCAAAAAACAAATGACTGAGCTTTCCCACACCATTTCAATGGAATCAAAATTTATTAACTGCCTGTGCATCAATATTCCTTTGCAAAGACCACTTTAAGTCTCAAGGCTAAAGACACACTCTCAAATGAAGTACATCATCAAGTACCAAATAATTTAAAAGGTCATGAAGAGAGTTATTCTTGAGTAGTGTTGTAACAAAAAAGCAAACCAGACATAGCTCACCCCCCTCCCCTTTATGCCTCACTTAGCACCACCCCTCCCTTCCACACAGTGGGGTTTGAATCCTCAGATAATAAAAGCTGTCATGTGTCTATTAAGGTTGTGGACATACAATACCTGAACGATCTTAATACCCTTGGTGCAACTCCTGAATTATATAAACCAGCCACACTTGTCATTTTAAGAGCATCAATAGTACATATTTGATAACACATGTATAAGTTTGACAGTGTCAATACTTGCACCCTTTCTAAATGTTTTACAGTGAGGAAAAAAAGTAGAATTCAAACCTCTTCCATATTTATGTACTTGCATCACATCTTACTGAAGATGACCTCAAACGTTATACACATATCAGAATTCTCTAAGCATAACCTATAGCAGCTTTGAGAATCTAATTCAGACAGGCTTTCATGCATGATTAACATTAATCAACTTACAAATCTTGATGTAGAAGTTTAGCTTAAGAAAAACACAGTAATTTAATCAGTGTTGTACACTGCAGTTCTACTTTGTTCATCACTATCCATAATACTGTATCATTAAGCACATTTAATTCCACATAAAGCAGTCAGTGAATGCTAAAGCCTTCCTCAGACATCGTTTAACCCAGCAAGCCTCAGGCACCACTGGAAAAAGCCTGCAATTCAAGAACAGGGATAAATCCAAAGATATAGTGAGTTTTGAAATATTTTATGTCTCAAGGACCAAACACAAGATTGTATTAATAACAAAATCCTGACATTGATAATAGTAATTATTCATAGTAAGACATACTCCGTAAGAGGACAATGATCTTCTGAAGTATATATTACTGTGTTAAATAAATTAATCCAATATGTTAATTTATTCCTCCATTACCCCCCTTTAAGTTCCAGTGGAAGTGCTATAGTGAAATGTGGATGCAAGACAGTGAATGACTCCACCCTAACCTGAGAAAGTCTCTCTCAATCACTCTCTTTTTCCAAAGGGGTCAAAGAGGCATCTTTCAGCCTCAACAGAAGGTGTAAATGATATTTACTGCTCTGTCCCTCACAAGTGAATCTTATCTGTCCTCAACCAAAACCAGTGCAATAAGGAGGTCAAACCAACCTACACATCCCTCACATACTCTTAATCTGTAGGTAATTATTTAAGATTTACATGAACCCTGAAGGTTTATCTTTCAAAATGTGAAATTAAACCTATGCAGCATCCACCCAATGTAGCAAAAGAATTACTGAGGAAACCCTTACTTTCTTATTTTGCTAAGAGTTACAGACCATCAGCAACAGAATCCCATATAGCAACAGAATCCCATTAAAACCAAACCCTCCATCATCAGAAAATGATACAGGAAAGCACAACTCTTCTCTGAAGCAACCTATCAATTGTCACTGAGCAGAGACAGTGGAGAAAATGCTTTCCTGTGGAGTCCTGAGTCATTGGCATGAACTTCTGCCACATTCTTGCATTAGGCATTTGCCTGCTGAGCAGTTATTTGCGAACACAGCAAGAGATAAACATGATAGCCATGGGAAAAGCAGAAGGGAAGGGAGGGAACCAATAAAACAAACACAAAAATGTGGGGAAATAGTATAAAAACTTGTAAATATCAGAAACAAGAAGTAGAAATAATCCTCACCCCAGCATGCATAAAACACGGGAGGTTCTGTAACATGCTCTTTGTAGGGACTCCTCTGAGGGTCCAGAAGTACTTGCTCATGTCTGGTACTTCAGAGTTTATACCTCATTTCCACGTTTTTTGACCTGGAAATTTCTGTTTGTTTGTTGCGTTCTTACAACTTCAAGTATCAGGCGATAAAACCCTGAATGAGCTGTTCAGATCACCACTAAACTGAACCATTTCGTATCAACTGAACTCAATTATTCTGTTTCATTAACCACAAAAAGATCTAACCCCTTAGAAACAAAGACTTCTCTTTCATCTTCCAAGCAAGTAATAGACTATAAGCATTAATAAATTCTGAAATGCCAGTTAAAACTGAAACTTCCCAGATGTTTTATTCTTTCAATATGTGTAAATGCCTGTGGGAAAAAACAGAATTCCTGCAAGAACTGCCCCCCAGCCCGGCCACTTCATTAACCGTGAAGACATGGATACAGCAGACAAAATGGACCACAATGACAAAAGAAACATTTCCACAAGTCTGTTGATCAAGTGATGTCAAAGAAGCAGTGTTGTAAGGGAGAAAGGTAAAAGATCATGTGGAAGGAAAATATTGGGGGTAAAAATAAGTAGATTATTTTTAATTTCAGAAAAGTTTAACAAGGAAAGTACTGTACAAGCCTTTATCAAACAATTTTTTCTATTTCTTTTTTTCCCTTTATGGTAGTTCTCTACACACCTTCAGTGCTATCTCAGGTGTGACTACATGGTCTATGCAGTCATTCTAGAGCTCAGCCTGCCCAAACTAGTAGAGGCTGTGGGCATGTTGGCATTATCTGACAGTCTACAGATTTTACACTAAATTATATGTACAACTATATAATGGTCTGTTTTACAGTTCATTATGGAATTTACAAGGTAGTCCCACAGAGAATCTACCGTCAAGAAAATAATCCACTTTTGTGAGTGAAATCTAATTATATATTCAAACCTCCAAATAATTGAATTGCAATTTATAGAGAAAAAGGTTAATTAGAAATCAAAGATAATAAGAATTAAACAATATCTGTTTTACTCAAATCATATACAGGCAAAAACCTCTCTTCACAGGTTAACATTTTCCTTGCTCACCAACAAGGAATATCCCAGTTCACTACAGCAATATCTTAAAAGGGAGCTTACAAAATATTCTGTCAGCCTCCAATTTAATTGAAACTTGTAGAGTCAGTGAAAGGTAGAGGGAGGAGATAGACACAATACTGGGGATGTCATTTTATTCAGCTTAATGCAATCAGTGTGAGCCATCATTCAAAACTCACAAAGACATAAAATGGATTCAAAAGACAAATACTGAGAAGTTCCCTTTGGGGGGAGTAATACCATTCACAAAAGTATAATCTTATCAGATAATAGGAATGTCTTCAAATTTATTCTCCTCTTAAAAAAAAATAAAAAATGCTCTTTGACATAGATAAAAACAGAACAGAATTTTAGTTTTACTCCTAGGATAAATTCACTTCTACTTAGTGACTATAGTTATTTGAACAAACACACTCATGGAAAACCACTCGAAAATGTAGATTCAAACTCTAAATCCACTGTCAAAGTTAGAAACCTTCCAAATAAATATGTGGTATTTGCAGATATCTGCACTCTGTCATCATGGCCTGCAAACTCTGTAAATTCTGAATTATCATTGAAACAATTCGACCGCAATTTAGAGCTTAGCAAGTCTCTTAAACAGCTTTCAAATATGCATAACTAATGTATAATTTTATATTCCAGATTTGTGATCTTGTCATGAGGACACGCAAACTGCGCTGCAGAGAAATCACAATTCAGATGATCACAACTCCTCAACTCTTCCCACGTCTCTCCCCTTATGTGAAAGATAAAAATTATTTCACCTGCAAACCTTTCCTAAACAGGTTTGTTTTGATGTTGTTGTTGTTGCTATTTTTAAAAACTCAGCCTTTCAAGGCATGTTATGCAAAAAAATGTTCTTTTGAAATTTTAATTCTAGTCTTCTTTGTATGGGAATATACTTGATGATATCAGCCACAGATAAAAAAATAATCCTGAAATTATTATTTTTTTTTATATCCTGTACTTTAAAGTTTCTTCTTCTCTTTACCACTTTTCATACAGCCATTTCATCTCATTACATGCCTAACAAAGAAGGACTAATGTGACACCTTTAAGTAATTCCTGCTTATCTTTCTATTTTTTCAAGACAATTTGAAAGCACACATTTCTTCCTTATGTGACTTAATGACAGACTAGATTTATGAAGTGGCAATGAAGATCCTATCCTTTTTGCCAAGACCAAACTCAAGACTTGTGTGAAGGAACCTTTTCAAAGGCTGCTTCCTGGTGAGGAAGTGGAAACTGAAATTTTAGGCCCAGAGAGCCTTCTAGAGAACATGTTCTTTGCTAATTAATTCTGATTACCTTATAGCTTGGAAGGACTGAAATATAAGGAAAGTAATTTGAATTTTACTCCTAGGAAAATTTATTTGATACTTCTACATTTTAAGACAACACATTAGTTATACATCTAATTTAGGGATACAGTTGGTCATCACCCAGCCATGAAATGAGTTCTGAGAATTAAGATCTGTTTCAAAGGACAACTTTTTTGCTGCAAGATACTAACAAGTTGCTTGCACCAAAGATATTACTAAGCATGCCACTGACTTCAGGAGACTGAATGCAGAAGTGTAGAAGTAAAATAACACAATGTGTTGGAGAATGACATGCACAGTACCAAGGTCTTAGTCACTGTCATTCTAGGTCAGTCTTCCTCATTACAAATTGCATCTCTGTTCTTTCTATTCTTGGTACAAAACAACCCCCAAACAATATAACCTGCTAAAGACTTGATTAATAACTTGCTGATCTTTTACCTGTAGAAAATTTTTGTTATAGACAGTGGCAAAAAAACCACAACACTATAAAAACTATGACAGGACTAAAACAAAGCAAAAACCCCAAACCCCAATATACTTGTATTAACATAAAGCCATTAATTAGTGGAAGATAAGCAAAATCCACTACAAATATACCCCCAGCAAGATAAGCTTGACTAGTGTTCCAGGGAGAATAGGAGTCTAAAGAGATGTGGAAGCTGAAACTGAGACAGCGCAGAAAACTTAACTCAAACAGTAGTTTTATTACCAAAGGTGGCCAAGTAAACAGGAAAGAAACCAAATATAGAGAGAAAAGAGAAAATAAGCCTCCAGGTGCAAACACCCAAACTGCCCAGGTGTCCCCCATGGAGTTTTCTCACCGATGCCTGGAATGCCCAGACTTCCCTGAACATTGGCTGCATCGTCAAGGGTCAGCTGGCTCACAGGTGATGGCGGGTGTCCCCACCAAGGCAACATTGTCCTGTCATGTGAAACGAGTGAGCGAGCCCCAAAACATGAGCCATCTGCCTTTTATCGAATTGGCCAAAATGACATTTACCTGAGTGACGTTGCCAGGGCCGCCCAAGCAAAGCTATTTGGCACTGCCCCTCATGTTACATAACTGATACCTCTCTGTGCTTGCATGGGTCTCTTCGCAGCTGTGCAGTCCATTTCAGAGGGTCTTCCCTAATTGAGTCTGGGGGTTTACTTCATCATCCTCCTCCTCTTTTTCTCCTTCAAGTGCCCTTGGAGGCCATCAGCCAGTCATGAGAGACCAATTAATTTTAGTTTACACAGAAATCTCTCTCTCAAGACTAGAGACCATCTTTATCAGCCTGTTTTCCCATAACTTGGCAAGAGAAAACCCAGCTTCTCACAGGTGGCTGGGCCAAACACAGACCAAAAATACCCACATGGAATTCTACCCAAATACAACCAGGAAGATAAAACATAATGGGTATAGCAGTAGTTCAGCAATAGAAACACTCAGTGAAGTGTTGGTACTGAGTGACTTCACCACATTAAACTGAGCACATCAGACAGGTTGCATATTTGGATAATGGAAAAAACACAGCTGTGAAACTCCATAAGCTCAAATCCACGTTTTCTTGAAGTTTTACATAGAATTTAACATCTTCTCCCTTTAGTAAGGCTTCACAAAACATTATCTAGTTCATGAATAGTCACATCAATGCACACAAAGAACATTATGAACTGCTTACTGCATCATTCAATTTTCATATCATAGTAAAATTGTGAGCAAGCTAGATGCTCAAATAGTTAAGCCAAACACGTTTAAATTGAGCTTTAAAGCATTCACATCAGGAAAAAAACATGCTCAACAAGGTTTAAACACATCAGGTTTAGGATCTGTGCAGCAGAGAGCTTTTAAATTGCAATTATTTACAATTCAAAATCACCTTCATCTACATCTATTTTAGAAAAAGGGAAATATGTGTTGATTAGTTGTTTTAATCCAGCTGTAATCCTAAGTAACACATTTTCTTAGTTCTTGAGAGGGTAGGTATTTACAGGCTAGCACGGGATTTTGCTTCTGTCATACATCTATTCAGTTTGTGTACATTCATGAACTGCTTTTTATACCCATTTGAAATGCTACTAAGTGCTTCAAAAGTATTACAGATTTATGTATAAAACCAAGCTTTAATGCAAGATGATTTCTCCAAAGAGAACTTTGCAAAAGAAGGCCATTCACTTAAAAGCAAAAATGGTAAATTGTATCCCTGTCTACTCCTTTCTGATGCTGTTCATAATAGAGTATGGATAGAAAGAAAGCATGTGTACAGTTTAAAATACAAAGAAATGTATTTTTCTTAATGAAAAATTTTAGTAGCTCATTTCAGCCACATGCACATTCCACTTACTCATCTAAACCTGTAGTGATTATTTTCTAGGATGCATTTTACTGCCTTTGAACAAGCTGAATAACTTCAAAACCTGGGAGGCAACTATATAGCATAACTTGCCATAAAGTTTGAAGTCTGTGAGCAAATTATTTCTACATCTGCAGTAATATTGTATAACACATTACAGAAGAAAGGCTTATTAGATTTTTATCATTTGAAGACCTAATATGAAATCACTAAGCACCTAGTTGGGAAGCAAAAAGAATACAGTAATTAATGTACTAGAGTATGCATGCATTGATTTTTACATAGACTATATTTTAGCTGTAATAATGTCTGGCACCAGACTACAAATCAATAGGAGCCAGTATTGTGCTGTTGGTTTTAAAAAAATAAATAAAATAAGAAGAACAATCTTTTGTTTAACTGGCATCATCAGTGTCCTACATCTCAATTTTGCTATTGCAATACCTGCCATTATTTTAAATAAGATTCTCATTCCAAACATACTCAAAATACATATAAACACCCAGTCTTTGTACTCATTCTATTCTTCTCATAAGGAACATGCTGTCAAATTTAGAAATAAGCAAAACATTAACATCAAATAGACCAAGTCTGATGAATGTGAATATTCATGGGGATTTGTGTTTGCTATCATAGTTCAAACATCATGTTATGCTTTGCTTCCCTTCATGGTTTTTTTTTTCTTGGAAGTGTTAAGATTCTTAAAAGTTTCAGACTGATATGCGAACACAAGGTGAACAAGAGACTGCATGAGTTGCCTGAAATAGTGATATTAAAAGTATATTAAGAGCATATTAAGAATAAAAAAAAAAAAGGTAAATTCTGAAGGTTCAATATCTTGCTTAACTCTCAGAAGGCCCCCACGCTGAAGGGGCCCAGGGTGATTAGCATCAGGGCCCAAATTCCATCTTCACTAGCTCTTTGAGAACTGCACAGGTGTAGACCCATAACCCTACACAAGGGAGTCTCCAATTCCCTCAGAATTAAAGACCATTTCCAAAAAAACCTGTACTAGAGGAAGTGGCAGGCAAGTGACCCAAGATGGAGGCTCTGGGGGACCAAACAAGAAAGGCCTGTGTACGTGGACTTGTGCAGTCATTTCATGACCTTGCTTTCACAGACTTAAACGAAGTAAATAATAATAATTTAAACAAAGAAACAAAACACAAAAAAACCCAAAACAAAACAAAAACCAAACCCCAAAAAAACCAAACCAACAGTTTTTAGGCTCTAACTTCACAGAAAATGATGGAGGCAAAGAAATTATACTAGTGAGAGTTGTAAGATGTATAGAAATACAAGGACAATTATGGTACATATTAAGGGTATCTTGCCCTATGTAAGAAATTATTTTGCTTAAGACTTCAGGTCAGAACAACCTCCATAACAGTATAGCCAATATTATGGCATGCTAAAAATTATCCAGGCATACAAAAGAATACTCAATTAAGATTCACATTACTGATAACAGAGCCCATTTTTAAAAGGAAGGCCTAAGAAAAGAAAAATAATCTTAATTTAAGAAAAAAACCTCAGTCTATGCAATATCTCTTTCTCCCTTGCACCTATAGTTCTTTTACTTCAAGGCAATACCAGTCCTGCTTCCAGTCTTTTCCTACTAGTAATATACAGCCAAGAAAAGCTGGCATGGTGTGGTGGTTTAGTTTTCTTGGTTTTGGTTTAGGCCTTCCCTGCTAACAGGGTCATAGCTAAGGAAGTATTCCACACCATTCCTTCATGTAATCAGATGTATATAAGATGAGGAGGAAGGATCCCTCCCTCTGTCTTTCCTTTTGTCTGCTGGGGAGGACATCAGGTCTCTCTGTTGGCTTAGCTCTTATCTATGTGAGCTGAGGCCTATCTGGAAAGCTGGTGTCTCAGTCATACAGAGGTGGAAATTTCTACTTTTTCTCTTGAGGGAAGTTTTGGTGAGAATTTATTGTGCTAGTTACTTATTTGAGCTTTTCCCTGAGTTTACGAGTGTGTGTATCTGTTTTGGTTTGGTTTTACCCACTTTTGTCCCATTTCCCTTTCCCTTTCCGCCATTTTCCCTTTTGGGGTTACTCTGGGGTTCTTGTTCTGTATATTCAGAGTGCTTGATTGTAAATAATTGTAATATATGTGAATATATATATACACTTTTACTGCAATTGTCTTTTGGTACTTTTTTCCTTCTCTCTTGGGAGGGCGAAATCTGTGTGGCCAGCAGCTGGGTATGGCAGGGAGCCAACACAAACCTCCACACACAGGTAACTTAAAATTCATTGTCTTAGCACACAGAATGAAGCAGATGGAAGTAATGTATTTTCCACTTCTTATACTGTGGTTAGTATTTGGGTATTTTTAGAATAAACAAAATAAATTATATTATTATATGTGTTTATAGTACGAGAAAAAGAATTCAAAAATGTAATTAGCACAATAACCTTTAAGAGAAAATATGCATGCAACCCCTCTAAAGGTTGTTGCTAATACACAGAAAAAAGCATTATTTATTCTAGAATGTCTTTAGATTAGCCAGCTGGTTCTCTTACATACCAAAAGATTAGAGTCTAAAGGCTATTAGGGACCTACGATCCTGTTTCTCTCAGCAGGTGTTAACCACAGCTTCG
>VWZF01000737.1:398169-420024 GCA_013396755.1 Sclerurus mexicanus
ACACGCGGCCTAGAGGGGGGGGGAGAAGACAAAAACTCCTGTGATCTTACCTTACAATTCTTTTCTAAAATACACTGCCAATTTTAGAAATATTCAGCCAATATTTCCATATAGGGTTGTGATTTAACTGTTTTACCATGTAACAAAAGACTTAAGCCCAGAAAGTAGTAGTTTGTTAAATGAGAGACCTAACATTAGGAAATACTCCTAATTTGAAATTCTACCTTAGAATGAGGATTGAAAGTGTTCAGCAACTCACAGCATCTGACTTGCTATTTTTAGACAGGAAAGTGTATGATCTAGTGCAGCACCATTTGCTTTTTTAAATTGATTGCACTGTCTTTTTGCTGGTAATAAATATACTATCCTAACACCATTTACATGAAAATCTGGAGCCAACACAGTGTCAAGCTCAAATGCAGAACAGCAAATCTGTGTTTGAGTGACCTTTATGTATAATGTGCCCACAAAAACCTACTAACAAAATAAAGCTTTTTCAGGGCTGTCAGGTTTCACCAACACAAGGTTAGACAGGATAAATCAAGATACAGCAGAAAGAGTAGTATATGGTGAAGAAAATAAAACAAAACAGCACTCTTCAGAAGACAGGCTAGTTAAAGAGAATCCAGCATTACACTCCCTCTGATCTGCTGGGTTTAGTATTCAAGTGGTTGAGACACTGATGATTTACATTTCAAAGAAAAAAATGAAGCTTGCTGATGATCTTCCACAGAGCGTGGGTGAGACTGCCTAATTCTTCATGACCCGTATCCATGGAAGCAGCGGAAGCACCTTTGGAGCCCACCCTTCCCAGCACTGTTCATGAAACTTATCTCTCTCACCCCAAACACCCACACTTGCCACTATAAACATCGACTCAAGCATAAAGGTAAACTGCTACAAGATTACAAGGTTCCTGGTAAACCCTTTTGTGAGAATACCAATAAATCCAGGGGAACTATGCCTAGAATATATATATGTGTGTATATATATATATATATGTGTATATATATATATATATATGAACAACGGCAGGTTATTCACCTAGAGATGAAGAAATAAAGAATGTGCTTCAATTAACACACATCTTGATTTCACAGATTTTTTTTTTTCTCTGCAGGTGCAATTAATGCAATGAAACCAAAGTCTCATTGTTAATTTTTGTCCATGTTGTCTTGAATTTGAATATATCTACAGCAGCAGATGTCAACATATCCCCTAACACTGCATAGTACTAAATTTCTCAGAGGAAGATTTTGGTGCCTAACTCTCAAATTTCACTATCTTGATACCTTTTGGGGAAAAAACCCCACAACTATGCTGAAGAAAACTTGTCTAATAGGCTCAGATTGTTACTGTATAAAGAAAAAGAAGTGATATATACAGGTGATATATACAAAGCTCTTGTTGAGCTTTAAATTAGGATTTAGTTCATTGCATAGTTGAGAAGGAAATTTGCTTTGGTTTAGGTTCCTGACAAGTTTCTCGTTTGCCCACTAATCAAAAGCAGATTACAAGAAATTAGGTCTGAAAGTTTTTTTAGGAGAATAAATGTGTGAGATATTCTCTTTAGAACAATAGTTGCTTCTGTCAGGTATCACTGAATGGTTTGGATTGGAAGGGACATTAAAGATGATCTAATTCCAAATCCCCTGCCATGGGCAGACATACCTCATATCCCTATATGGGGATAAAGGAGGCCACTGATTTATTTTCCTTCATTTAAAGGCATCAATTTATAATCCACAATTCTTATCTGAAGAACTTTTCCTGCTCTCTTAGAAATAATGTATAGATAGATATGAACAGATAAGTAAATAAAAAGAACCAACCTTTACATCCTCCTTGGCAACTTACTACTTTCAAAACAACATCCTTGAGGCTTTTCCTGTTGCTGACAGTGTAAGACCATACTTCTGCTACCTCACCGTCCTATTAAAGTAAATTGAGCACAACAGTTATACCTGTTTTCTCCACTGCAATTTTGAGTTCCACTCCTAAAACAGAGTGCAAGTGGGGTGTCTTATCTTCTCCAATTCAAAAAGTCCCTCACAGTCAAAAATAGCCTTAGTGAACTCCATATCAACTTGATAGATAAAACAAGAGTATTTACATTCATCCTGACTCTTTCTCTAAACTCACTGCAGCTAAAAAAAAACCCACTTGTGTCTGTCTGAAGGATCAGACTTGTGTCTGTTTGAAGGATCCCTGAAACACAGTATTTGGTTATTATAGTTAAAAGAAATAAAATAAATGTTTTTAAAAGTGAACATGTAGATGTTTTGTTTTGATTCTCTGTGAGGATAACAGAAACAATGTTCACTTCTCCTCCTTCACATCTCCCCTCTTTTCTTTCACAAGAATATCCTATTTAGTTCCACAGTCTGAAAATGACCTTTCATTTAGCTCTGTGGGCTCCACTACTTGCAGAAATAAATATTTTCTTCCTGGCACAATAGCAACTCTTTTAATATTCTCTTCAGACCTTCTCTTCACTGCAATCCTAATAAATGCATTCAGGTTTACGATAAAGAGAGATTCTACCAGACAAATGGCAGCAAGGTTACAAGCTTGAGCTGATGACCTTCTGAAAGCTTGTTTTCCAGAGCTGCCTGATGGGGTGAACATTCTAGTGCTGTTATTCATTGAAATAGGAACTCCGAATATTCCCCTTTTCTAAGCAAAGTCATTTTACTTTGACAACATATCATCACTGGCTCTCTCCTATACATCTTCTAGGTCAGGAAAGAAAGGTGAACAATTTATCACTCATGAATCCTTGATTTTAATGGAGATATTAACTGAAATTCAATTTCTATTGAATGCATATTTTGAATATTATATACACCTATATATGCAGAAGCATTAAGGCACAAAGGCTAAACATATCTGTCAGATATGATCTGAACTGGGATAGAGATATAGCATTTTTCAACTACAGTATAAAACACTGATGACTTGTACTTCACAAATTCCTGATTTTTCTGAAACCTTTCAGCCATTTAGTCATTAGAAAGCAAACAGCTTAACAGGATTTCAAGTTTTGTAATTCATTTGACTTCAGCTTGCAGGAGTTAAAAAAGGGTTAGGTCATACAGGTTCATTTATTCCAAATACCAAACCTGTAATGATTTGTCTGCTTTCTTTGCAGGAGGAGGATTTATAGGTTGGATTACACCCCACAGAGCTATACACAAAGGTCCTTCCATGTGCTCATCTCCCTCTTTTGGCACAGAGATTTCACGTCTAAGATACTCCCTGGGTGACAGAGAGAGGCTCACCATTGTTTTGTCCCACACCAAGAAAGTTGATGCCATCACTTCAGATGAGTATGGGTTTCCTATTTGGGCACTACTGCAATCCAAATATAAAATCTGCCTCATGAAACTTCACATCTTTCTCTTTTCTGTCTGAAAAGCAGACAGGGTCAGTCCTTACCTTACATCCTAAAAGGGCACTTTCAATTTACCAGGAAAGAGTCAGAAATTCAGCTTGCTTCAGCAGAGAGAATTACAGGGTACAATCCCAAGCACATTAGTAACACACCAGAGCTAGGAAAATAAGGTCACAGTGTCTTTGGCATGCTTTTGAATAAGACACTCAGAGTTGGTCTAGATTCTTGTGCTAATACTGTCTTTGAAGGCATAGTTTTAATTAACTGGAGTAGAAAAAGTGGATAAGAGATGTGTGGAAAGCAAGCTTCATGTTCCTCTACACACTCTAAGCTAGAGGAGTTTGGTTTTATAGTGTCCTTTTGATGCAGTTCCTTCCAGACCACTGAAAAAACCTCAACCTTGAGCTGAGTCAGAGTTGAGTCACTTGCTCTGGGCAGGTCTGTCCCCCAGTTGGCCAGGGGATGGCAGTGCCCAGGGGTCTCCCTGAGCTGTGGGAACCCACAGGGGAGCACCAAGACCCAGACTGGCCCACCCAGGGTGGATGAGGCACTCTGGCAATCCGCACCAGCTACCCCGCCCATGGTTGATGTCCCCACCCAGAAGGAGCTGTTGAGGAGAGAGGCTGCAGTGCAGACCTCACTGACACCTTTCTGGGGCAGGGAGAGGCAGCAAACCTGCCTGCAAAGTTGGGCCCAGGTGGAGACCCTGCAGGTGGCTGAGCTGCATGAGGTAGTGACAAGGCAATGGAACATCAGAGAAACTGAGAAAAAATTAGATATCTGGTCCAAAGCATAGTCTGCAGTGGACTTACAGACAAATGGCCACAAATTCCACCCTCCCAGCACATACAGAAGGGGACAGTAGGCAACAGTGCAGAAGAATGGAAGCTTGCAACAGCAAGATGCTCAGAGGGCTGGCGCACCTCTCTAATCAAATTGGACTGAGAGAGTTGTGTTTTTCCAGCCTGGAGAAGGTTCTGGAGAAACCTTGTAAAACCTTCCAGTACCTAAAGGGGTTGGGAGAGAGCTGGAGGGACTTTTTGCAAGGGCTGTGGGAGTGGACTTAACAGTAGAAGTTTTCTCTGTATTGTAACATGGATTCCCTGTCTTTTTCCCCTGAATCACCCTTCTTCTTCCCAAAACCCCTTGGGAGAATTCTTATCTCCCTAACTTAGTATGCAGGAATCCTTTCCTGTAGAGCTAGGTGAAGTCCCCCCATTGGTCCTTAGTTAACCCCTTCCCCATTGGCTGTTAAACCTTTAAATACCCCCACCCATACTGAATAAAGCTCTCTCTCTCTACACCCTCTCCAGTGGTCTCTGTGTGTCTCTCTCCCGCGGGACATCTTGGGGACCACGTGGGTGGGGGAAGGGGGCGAAGGGGGAGCGCTCCACTCAGCTGTCGCAAAGGGCATGTAGTGATAGGTCAAGGGGGAAGAGCTTTGAACTGAAAGAAGGTGGGTTTAGATCAGATATTAGGAAGACATTCTTCCCTGTGAGGATGGCGAGGCACTGTCACAGGTTGCCCAGAGAAGCTGTGGATGCCCTATCCCTAGAGGTGTTCAAGGACAGGTTGGACAGGGCTCTGAGCAGCCTACTGTAGTGGAAAGTGTCCCTGCCCATGGCAGGGGGTTGGAACTGGATGATATTTAAGGTCCCTTCCAACCCAAGCCATTCCACGATATGATTCTGTGATTATAGAAGCAGTATCTCCATCTATGTAGATGTCTATGGTTTTCTATAGCTCTCCACTAAGTCCATCAGCTATCACCAAGGAGTGCTTCCAAGTTTATTTTGCAACACAGGGAACTATAAAATAACAGAACAACAGAATACTTGGAGATTTTGTAAAATCCTGGAGATTTTACAATATCGTTCCATGTTCAGGTCTGTATTTGTATATCTCCCAGTAGGCAGGCATATATTTTCTGTTATGTTCTAGTAACTGTACACATTCTAAATGGTGCTTTACAATACCACCTATTCATGTTATTAGTATTTTTCTCAAAGAGAGAATTTTTTTTTTCCTCTTCAATGTTGAAATAATCTTTTGTTCTCATTGGACTCAATGATCCTCATGGGGTGCCTTCCAGCTTGGCATTCTGTGATTCCGTGATCTTTTAAAGTAACCAGCTGCTTCCTGCTGGGATCTACAGCTCAGCTGGTACCACTATAAAGCCATTTCTTCAAACCATTAAAATTTATTGCAGCTTTTTTTGTTAATACTGCTGTAACCTTAAAACTACCTTTGTCAGTCTGCATTGCCCCAGTGTTGTCGTCACTGCAGCAGTTCACTACAATTCAGTACCTTTGCTTGCAGTTACATTTTGTATAAAGGAGTCTGTAACTGGGAAATGAGAATAAATTATATCCAGGCATTTCCAACAATGCAGAAAGACTTTAGAGATCATAAATGTCAGAAAGTTCAGTGTCAGTTTCTCAGAGGGTAAAACAGAACAGAAAGTTAGTAAAAAAAGATCCTGCCGTAAGCAATAGGGCACGAATGCAGAGATGTTTGTCAAGCAAACAGGGTTAGGGGAGCTGCCGTAAGGTCTGAGCTCTTCCCATCTAGATATTGTGTTCTTCAAATTACAGTCACTAAAAGATGCTTGGATTTATAAATCCACTAATATCTTTATAAGGTAGTTTCCTTCCTCTGTTAAAGTCAAGAGGATTTAGTTGTCCGAAACAACACAGTTTAAGAGACTTATCTGCGTACGACCTAGAACAACCCTTTATAAAAAACCTTCAAAATTAAACTAGAGGTATTTAGTGTAGTTCCAAGCAAGCAACTCTTGCCAAGTGGCTGTCAGATCAGAATGCTGTGCAGTATCCTTGACAGAAAAGTTAGTGTAGTAACAATAAACCAACCCAAGATTTAGTACTGGAAGATTTCAAAGACTGCCAAAAGAATCACACAATAAGTGCTCCCTGTAACAGAGATTTTGGGATTCTTATTCATGCATACCTAGACTCCCACATTTACAAACAGGCACTCTATTGTTTCAGGGGCTTCTCAAATTTAGATTTAAGAGATAGGCTACTCTTAATAAAAACCAAATATGTAATTTAAAGGAGTGGGGAAATAACTAAAAATATTGGAAAAAACCCATCACCCCAAAATGCTTGAAACAGTAGAAATGTTGAAGTGTGACAGTCATACAAAACAGCTACTCTAATCTGCATGATTAGGACATTTTTACAGATCCTAGTAGTCTTTTCATTTATAACTCAAGGGCTATCTACACTAACAATGCCATCTTCCCACTTGGCCCCCACCCACCAAAATTTTGAACTAAAATACAGGCACACCATACTGATGTGAAATCAGTTAGGTTACCAGGATTAGTCATTCTGATGCATATTCTGTTTTGAAGTGCATCTGTTTTAGGCAAAGGGATTTATATTACTGCAAATGTCTTAGTTGAGACATACTACAAACTGAAGGGAAAATATGAACATTTCAATGATTAGAAAAAACATACAAAAGTGAGGCATTAAACATACAAGGACAGGAGTCAGAAGTGAAATTAACTGAAGGGCTTAACTACACCCCTGGAATGAAGTGGTATTCATTGTTGGAAATACAAAGCAGAGTCTGACAATTAACGAATAGAATTCTTGTGCCTTTTACAATAGACCTTTAAACCATTCCTGCTCAGCAGGTTCAAAATTTTTTCACTGGGAGGCACAGGGGCTACAGAGCTCAAATAACAACAGTTTTGTTCAGCTCTGCCTCACATCATATCAGAATCCCTGGACGTTTTTGACCAGCATCCTCCTCACCTCTCCCCACTAAAAAGTAAACTTACTAATACTATCCAGGTAAAAAACTCGGAAAACAGTTCACATTGCTGTTTAACAAACTTCTGAAGCTACTAACACAGGTTTCAGGGTCTACCTTCCCCTCCCTGATCTTGCCCAGGCAAGTTGCTTTAGTGAAGTACAGCTTTCACAGATTCACAAATTCCCATATTCATAACTTCCAAAACAGAGGTCTGTAAGGAAGGTGGTTTCATATTTAGGTTTCCATATGCCTATCAAACATTTTCTGAACACTGTAAAAGGCACTAAGGTAAGACAGGTCATCTAAAGTTTATTAAAACATCTGTGCCTTCCAGCATTGTGAATGCAACATTATTCAACCAATTTAACAAGATTAGCCAGTCTGTTTTTTCCACTTTTGCTCGTTTCTTCATCCATAACAAGCTAACTTGTAGCTAAGGGAAAACAAACTCTTTTAAAGCTTTATTCTTTCACAGCTAGTAAAGTACAGCATTTACGATTGGGAACTATCATGTCAGAAGCACAGTAATTTCTCACGGGTCATTCAAAGTGCACTACACAAAACAAACCCAAGAACAGAGAAAGGAGACCGGGAAGAAAGCAGACTAATTAACAGTTCTAAATTTTAGTTAAACTCTGTTCAACCTTCTGCTTCTCAAAGCCAGCTAGACAACTAATAAGCTTCGTGGAATTCTGACTCTTAATTAACACACAATTATTTCCCCAGAAGGATTAGAAGTTTCACCAAATGTTCAAGAAGCCAGTTTTTACAGCTCCAGTTAGTTTACTGTCTACATTTAGGAGCAAGGGTGACCTCTCCATATTCTATTGGTAACAGACTATATTTTTTAAATGAAATCACATCTTTAAAGGACACCTGCATTTTCATTGCACAAGGCTTCCCTCTATGTGAGCACATAACATTCTCAGCCCAGTAATTCAGTCACTTGACATGAAAAGATAACAGTCATTAATCTAAGCATCCCAATTATACATTAACTGTTTGAAAGCAGAACAATCTGTGAGCAACCACCTTTCTCAAAGGCTAATCCAGCATTTTACAGACCAAGGTCTGAGACTCTGTACTCCCTATCAAGGAGATGATCAACAAAAGCAAAATACTAACCAAAGCAAAACCAGTTACACCAGCAGTTTGCACCACTAACTTCCACTAACATGACTGATGTTTGGTAAACGGAACCCCTCCCAAGGCAGTGCAGCTTCTCAGCTGGCAATTAGTCCTTCCCTGACTTCTGGCTAAACACACAGTTCATTTTAAAGCCCTGCCTCAGTTTTGTGAGAGCAGAAAGTATGAGTTTTAAATCACAGTGCTGAAGCACTTGCCCTTAATAGGACAGTCAATCTTCAGACCTTCATCTTACTTTTAACCATCTGCAGCTGTCTTCAGACAAAAGCCAGCTATGATACTTATGGTCCTACAAATTTCTTCCTCAGGGTAAGAGAGGGAAATCATCTCCTCTAAACACACTAGCTTTCTTCTGCTCCTTCTAGTTGCACCTCTATGCTGCAAAATAATACATATTATTTCAACATATCGCTTGGGGAATTCCAGTGCACTACACTGGAAAGGCTTAGGAGACTGACAAATCAGGCCAGCTTTACACTTTAAAACTGTACAAAGCCCACTTACTGGCAGCAGCAGGCAAATGGCCAGCCCTTACACCCTGTTCCTCATTTTAGCTGCACAAACCTGTCAGTCCTTCACACCACTATGGTAAATCAGCTGCAAGTGGCACACAGGAACACAGAGCTGATGGAGGCTCCTCATTGCAGAGATGAATATGATCAAGCCTGACTGAAGTCTCCTCAGCTAGGAAAGCTGAGCCTGAGAAGCTGCTGCTAGTGTTCTTTTACCCTTCCAGGTCATAGCTTTCTTCTTCATGCTGTAGTTTACCTTGCAAAAAAGCGCTTTCTAAAGTTTCTCTCTTTCCAAAATGAATAAACTTTCTCCCAAGAAGGCCACTGAGAAGTTCCAGAGGGTTAGCCAAGGGCTCAGCTAAAAGACTGTCACCAATGAAGCACATTTCTCCATGTCAGTGTAGCTCTTCAAAAAGCATCAAGCCCACTGTTTCCTTGGGCCAGAGCAAATCTGCATTGACAGTGCTGTGACAAGACACAGACCTTTGGTTATCCCTGCAAAGCAGTGTTTGGAGGCAGGGAAGCTGTGCTCTTCAGCTCCCATGCTCTTTAGCCTGAAAGGGACACCACTCTTTTCAGTCCCACTGTTGCCTAAAATCAAGGAAAAAAACTTTCAATACAATTTTAATATAGGCAAATTAGAGAGCAGTTCTTTAATGAAAGCTTTCAAGTGCACGGAGTATACAGGCACACACACAGAATAGGGTTCTTACAAGTTTGTAACACTACTTGATTATCCTATCTAGTGGGTTTATCCAAGCCGAGAACCTTTTGCCCCTGGTACCACCCTCCGAATGACCCCACTGGAGCATCTCCAAGGGCTCTGGGTCTTCTACCTTGTTTTGACTACAGTATGTCTTATTATTCTGGTCCAGGTACATGAGTCCCAAACAAGATGTCCTTGATGAAATATCATCCATTGAAAAGAACATTAAACAGAATCTCAAGAATGCAGCACAAACCATGAGAAACTGTTAGAAACTGTTAGCTGCTACGTCGAGTGTCAGAAACTATACAGCTGTATAAAATTCTACAAGCATATAGAAAGCCTAAGGCATCACCACAGCCTGTCACGATTGGTTGGCAGGACCAGGTACCTCCAGCCCATCTGTCCTTTGACCAGGGGGCTGCAGGGGGCCCCTCCTTGGCTGCAGAGAAAGACAATGAAGGCAGCAGCATGGTCACTCCCACTGGGCTCAGGTACCAGCAGCCTTTATTTGGCATGTTCTCCTTTGCTAAGGCGCTCTTTGTCCCTGCCACCCATTCCTGGCAGCTCTCTTGTTGAAAAGGGTGGATGTTGCGCTAACAGTCTCTCCAGGGCTGCTTACATCTTCTTTGCAGGGCTGGCAATCCCCAGGCTTTCCTCATGGTGCTTCAACAGACCTGTCTGCACCCCTTTGCTAAAGGAGAGAGAAGCAGAGACCTCCTCACCTCTGTGGCTGGGGAGAAGGACTCCCACTGCCCCAAAGCCTGGCTCAGACCAGTAGTCCCTGGTGGTGCTGCTGAGGCCAGCCTGCTGCTCTGTAGGGCCCATCGTGGGCCCTCGTGCCACAACCACACTTACTCTTCCATTACTTTCGTCTGGAGCTGCAGCTCTTCCTGTTGCTCTAATGTTCTCTGCCTTGCCTTGCTTTGCCCTCTCTCCTTCAGCTTCTCAGCATAAGCCTGTCTCAGGAGGTGGGAAGGGCGATAGGGATCCTCAAACACATAGGGGCAGGAGGTCTGCAAAGGCAGAGGAGACTCTCCTAAAGCACTGGCAACAATAGCTGAGGCTGCTCCCAAAGCTTCAGCTGAGGCATGTCACTTGCGTTGGCTTGGCCTTCACAGCAATGGTGCTGACCGAGAGCACAAAGCAAGACAGCCCATGGCACAGCCAGCTGCACATTCAGCCCGGGGCCTCAGGGACAGCTCCTCCTGAGGGGCAGAGGGAAGGCAGAAGTCCTCTGCTTAGCTCCTCAGCCATGGCACCACTAGTGTGCCAGGACACCTTCCCGGCTCCCTCCCAGGGTGCGGGGAGGAGAAATGCCCCTTTTCCTGGGGACTGTGAGATGCATGCCATACCTGTCCTTGCTCCATGCCCTGCCTCGTTCGGCTGCCAAAGTATTTGCGCCACACTTCTGCTTCCACCTCAGGACGTCTGGATGCCATCAGCAGCTGGAGCTCTCTTTCTTCCCTCTCAGTGTAGAGGGAGTGTGTTCCCTGAAGCCCATGCATACACCACACAAGCAGCATTAGTCACCTTGAGCTTCTGTGGGCAGGAGGGCAGGGACCATGGGCAGCTCTTGCTGCCTCTCCTGCCCCAGCTCAGAGCCTGAAATGTGATAAAGGTTTGACAAAATCCTGGGATGTACCATTCCTGAGGGTTGTGGAGCACATTCAGGATGCTTCAACTGGCGGAGCAGTCGAGTTGGAGATGTAGGCTGCTTCAGCACTTCCTGAGTCTTCTCCTGGATTACAGGCAGGAATCTAAAGAGGAAGGCCAGCAGCCTAAGTCTACAGGAGCCCAGTCTGAGCCTATACCTGTGGGGTGGGCTTGCACCCTGACCCATGGCATCACTCGGCAGTTCAGCAGGAGCACCATGTGTCCAGCAGGACAAGGTCTCCAGGGCCATTTGGCATCAGTACATGCATCCCAGCCAAAGGAAACATCTCTCCCCTACTACCATGTGTGTGCACCATACACCCTCAGCCACACCACTCCTCTACAGGGCTCACCCTCCTTGGCCAGCCTCCTTGTCTTTAGTCTGATCAGATTCCATCGACTGCTGGCTGGCCTGAGAAACCCTCCGCCGAGCCAGGAACACAGGATCCAGCACACTGACTGCAAGCAGGGGGAAGAGAAGAGCACACATTGTCTTTGAGATAATGTGGGCCAGCGTGAGTGGCAGAGTTGCTGAGTTGTGTCACGCAAGGCTCGTTGACAGTCCTTGCCAGCCCTAGGAGCCAGAGTTCTAGGCAGATCCCTGTCCCTCATCCACGCTGGATCTACTCTGGAGCTGAATTCCCACCAAGCCACCCACCTCTCTGGGGCATGGCTTTTCTCCTCTTCTTCTCACAACCACCATAAGAAGTGACCCACCAGTGGGAAGAAGTGAGAGGTACTGGGAATCCCTGGGGCCCACTGGGCGTCTGGGTTATAGGGATTGGTTGAAGCTTGAAGCCTCTTACAGAATGCATCACACCACAGTAACCCCAGACTTCCTGCCCTCATGAGGACAAGAGCACCTTCAGTCCCCTGCCAGCAATCAGTCAGGATGTTACCTCTACGGGAACCTCCACCCCAAGGTGCCGACTCTCTGCTGGGCTTCAGAGAAATCAGAGGGACCAATGGCTGGTGTGGGGTTTCCACTACAAGACTGGAAAAAAGAAGGTCCCAACTAGGTAAAGCTGGGGCATCAGACTCCCTTGGGGGCTGAGAATTATAAGCTGCTGGTACCCATTTTGGGAGCCACTGCCAAGACCTTGGAGGACATGGTGCACATGCCCTCCCTGGTGCTGTCCCTCCAGACCCTCCCACCTCTTTCAAAGCACAATTGGCACATCTACAATCTCCAAGCCAGGGAGGAGTGAGCAGTGGGTGGAGCAGGAAGCTCTCCTGGAAAGGTGCTAGTCTTGCCCAAGTTTGGCTGGAAAGAACCTGCAGAATCCATTCTGCTTACCTTGGCAGCATGATGACCTCATCTCGACTGACCCTACTAAAATCATTTTGGCCTGGAAAAGCCACAATCCTCATCATGTTGGAGTCCTGGATGGGGACAGCAACACATCAGCAGACACCCAAAACACATGCTGTTTGCTCACAAAGGTGGAAAAGCGCCTTGCTGTTCAAAGACACAAAGGTTGCTTCTCAGAAAGCCTCACACCACCTTCTCTTTGATGTCTTTTGCCCCTCCCTTGAAGGGGCCAAGGTGCTACTGAGACGGACTAGCTCATTGGGAGCATGCCTAGGCTGGGTGGTGGGATGTGACAGTCAAGAGAAGGCAGCTGTAGAGGTTTGACAGCGTTGTCACAGAGCCATGAAGAGGAATCCCACAGAAATGACAAGCACACCTCGAGAAGAGCTTTCAGCATGTTTCCTGTCATATCCAGCTTCAGCAGGCAGCGATCAAAGAAGGCCATGCTAGCCACTTTTCTTCGCACAGCAAGGATACCGATGCCCTTGAAGGAAAATTCCACCTCCTTGTTGTCTCTGAGGGCCCCAGCAAAGCAAAGCAGGGTCTCATGTATACACTGCTCCACAATTTCTCGGCGGAAGTGGGTATCTGCAGCAATCTCCTCAAAGTCCAGATGAACAATAGGTGTCTCATCTAGGAAACAGGAAAAAAGCAACAGGGTGTCTCCACCACAGTTCAGCCAATTCCAAGACTAGGGGCCATCAGTACCCAGCCTTCAGGCAATGCTCTGCCAGACAGTGCTCCTCTTTCAGCTTCAGCCACCTCGGCAGAGCCAAGATGGTGGAGAGGAGAGGCCAGGCAAAGCTTTGCCTCCTGCTGCAAGCAACCAGCTGGAGCTGGATCATAGGGGGAGCTGGGCAGATGGGGCTGGCTCCCCAGGGAGGGCAAGGGTGCTGGGCTGTCCTACATGTGCCCACGCTCAGTACTCTCCAGGTTTGAAGTGCCTTTCCTTGGTCATAGCAGAGCTTTTGGCAACAAGCCAAATGCAAGGGTTGTGTAGGGAATGCATCCCATCTTCTTACCAGGAATTTTGATCTCATCACACTCCAGGTTGTAAAATGTCCTCAGAGGCTTGCTCAAAATGAACACAGGCCTCTCAACAGGCAAAACCTTGCCCTCTTCCATGGTGGTTAACACTGGGACAAGTGCAAATGTTCCAGCTCCAATATCCACTGCCTGAAAACCAGAGAGAGAGGAGGGAGCTTTAGGAGAACTGCCCAGAGGCTGCCAGATGACTGACATGACCCTGGGAATGGGCACTTTGTGCCCAGCTCCGGAAGCTCAGAGGGACAGAGTGAGGCATGTGCAGGAGGCAAGACTCACCCTCTTCTTCAAGAGTTGTCTGTGGATGTAGCGAGACACTCCAGACCAGACTTTGCAGATTTCTAGAAAGCAAAGGAAAAGTCATGCCATGCTCTGATTCAGCAACAGCCATCATCTCCTGTGCCCCTACCCATACAGGCGACAGTGGAGCGCCCTTAAGTCCCCCTTGCTCTGAGTAAGCACTCTCAGTGCTGGGGCTGCCTAGCTGCATTTCTGACTCCAGGCTCAAAGCAACCCACCCTGTGTCTATGACAGGCCTGGGAAGGAAAGGCAGGCAGTGGTTTTGGGAAGGGGATTTCCACTCCTAAACACTGCCAGTGCCTAAAGGTCTGGGCTACTGTGGAATCCCAGACAGGGGCTAACGTGTATGTCTCAAACACACATAGTCAGATAGCTGTGGAGTCAACCAAGGATTGTTGGTAATAACAGACAATGATTTTTGGTAATAACCATGGATTGTTTGTATTAACATGCTGTGAGAAAGGAAAAGTGTGGCTGGAGAAGGGGTCCATGAGGAAGTAGAGGAACACTCTTCTGGGACAAACATCCTTGTTGCAGATCCTGGAGATAAGCACAACACAGTACAGTACAAGTGCAGGAAAGAGACCAAGAAGTGGAGATGGACTGTAGGGGTGGATCAAGACCACCAAAGATTCCCAAAATCCTCCAATCCCTTTCCAGAAATGTGTGAAAGAACAGGCTGCACATGAAAACTAATTCGTGCAGAAAGTGAGACATCTCTTTGAGGTGGGGAAACCTGTCTATAAAAAGGCACCCCCACCAAGCACAAGCAGTGTCCCCAGGAGCCTGGACATCCCATCAGCTGGGCTGACACTGGAACCAGAAGTGGTGATTCCTTCCTTCCTGGCCTTGCCTTCCTTCCCTTCCTTCTCTCTTTCTCTCTCTTCCTCTTTAATTCATCTCTTCCTTTCTTTCCCCCTCTTCATCTTACCCATTTATCCAAAACCCACTGCCACGTGCTTATATAGTAGGTCAGGGACTAACAGCAATTTCAATGTCAAGTGTGTAATTTATTAACAAAATATCATAAGTTTTTGTGGACCCTCTGACTTCTGTTGTTCCTTTATACCATGAGAATCTATGAATCTTGGGTGCTCCCTTCCCCTTAAGAGTGGGACATAGCTACCAAATCCATGTCCAAGCCTCAAGGCACCACAAGGCAGGGCTCTTCTTGCAGCAGTCTGTGTCCTCCAAGAGTCCCACATAGGCCCCAGCCTCGGGGTTTTCACAGCTAATCTCCATGTCATTGTGGCCCTGACAGTGCTCCTGCAAGGGACCCCCATGGTCTTACCACTGGTGCTGAGCTCTTTGAGGGTTGGGAGCTCCTCTGGCCCTACAGATTTAGAGAGCAGGTAGTTCTGCATCTTTGTCCCCCTGCAGTGCAGCAGCTGAGGAAGAGGTGCTTGTCCTGCTGCAAAACCCCTCTACTCCTCTCCTCGATTCTTCTCCCTAAGCAGCATCTCCAATGCTCTCCTAAAGTCTCTCCTTGCCTCCTGGCAGCAGGGCAGCTCCTGCAATACAGAGCAGAAAAGGTGCCTGCCCTGCTACAAAACCCCTCTGCTCCTCTCCTCCCCCTCAACACTTTTCCAAACAGTGTCTCCAGTGCTCTCCTCCCACAGCCTTCCTTTGCCTCCTGGCAGCAGGGCAGCTTCTGCACAGCAGAGTGCTGGTGAGACCAGTTCTGGTGTTGCCCAGGTCTCTCCAGAGAGTGTGCTCCAGGAACACTGTATGGAGGGTGAGCTGTCCCTGGGATGTGGGACACTATGACATCATGCCATGGGACACAGGGCTGCACTGAACCTGCCACACAGCCCCACCCACATTTGTCTCCAGCATGAGCAGAGCAGCCCCACTGGGCACCTCAGGCTGCTACACTGATAGTTCTGCTTGCACAGCTCAACTCATCCTCCCCAGCTGGCCACACAGAAACTCCTGGAACCTGGGGAGAAACATGCATTAGTGCTGAAGGGGCTTCATGCACTCAGAAGAGGGCTGGAGAGGTCCATCCCAGTTTACAAGGGAAAGCAACCGCATGTTTTGGCTCACGGTGCAACAGTCCCTTCTATCCCATAGGGCCACTGGGATGGACCTCTTTCCCTACAGTAGGATCCACAAAGAAGGTCCACAACTGCACGTGTGCCTTGCAACTGCGTCCTCTGATGCACAGTCACCTTCCTGGAAGACTTCCCTTGGCATGATTGTTGGCTTCCCGAACCCTCCACCCAGCTTGCAGAGATTCTCTGCACCTGGCTACAGACACCCAGATAAACCAGCTCAGATGGGGACTGATATCCATGTGCAGGTGGTATAAAAAGTTACCTTCTTCAAGACAGAAATTGTGTTTGGCTGTCAGTTTGTCATTGTCTCCATTAGGTATCACTACACTGTTCAGGTACACAAGGCACAGATGAAATGACGAATTCATGTGCAGGCATGTGTAACAGCCACTGAGTATAGTGTACCAGGTGTGAAGGAACATGGACATGGTGGCTGCTGGTGTCAGGTAGAATATAAGTAGCTACCATGAGGTAATGGTTAATCCATATTCTATTTTTTTTAATATAGGCAACTTCTGGTTCTTTATTTTTAAACATTGACCAGTTCCTTTATTTAATTTTTTATGACTTTAAAATACTGTTCATGAAAACTTATTAAGTTTCCATAATACTTTGTGAGTGCCTTTTCATTAACATTTCTTAAACTTCCCATGAAAGTGTGATTTATGGCCTTATTCTACAACCACTCATGGGAGAGATTTTGAATTCACTAAAACAATCTCTGTGAATAAATGTTACTCACGTACATTAGTGGTTTCCAAGTCAGGCAATTAACTTACAAATATTTGCAAGTTCTTCATTTTTTCATAACATAGCATTAATATTCAGAACTGAGTCTAATAAAATTTGTTACCTTCTGGGGTTAATAATGAGCACAGCAGGAACAAAATCAGTATCACTGTATTAACTATCATTAAATAAGGTATCTAAGCACCAGCATCATAGCAAGTGAAAAGCTTAGTTGTGGCGGAGAGCACTGAGAATACATATCACTCCTGGAAAACCAACAACCTGGATCAAGACAAGTATAAGAACGTACCAACGAGATTACCACCACGACTGTGGAGCAACGATCGAAGAGAAGAGTCCTCTGTTTAGTTATTATGTTGTGAATGTTGGTTTTAGCAATTGTAATAAATATTACTAAAGTTGTAATAATTAGAAATGTTCCTATTGGCTGTTATACCCTAGACACATGTTATGATTGGTTGAAGATTACCACAAGTCATGATTGGATCCCAGTTGGTGCATTGCACCCATCCCCATATATGGCAACCTTCTACATTGTTCTTTCCCTACTTGTACATGTTCTGCCCCCTGTTCTATATATGGCGTGTGCTCCTCCCCTAAATCCTCCTCTTCTTTCCTTTTGTGTCACGTTCCCTCCTACCTTCTAGAAGCCTCTCCCTGGACCCTATATAAACCCTGAGCTAGCCCTCAATAAACGCCATTTCGTCTTCACCCTAACACGAAGTGTGCTGTCCTGTTTTTCCTCTGAGGAACATGGCAAATGGCGCCCAACGTGGCTTAAGCAGCAATAACTCGACATTCGAGTGAGAGGCTTCAGCCTTTTGGGAATAGATGTCGGGTACCGCCCACGGCGAGCCACACGCATAGACCCATGGGTAAAGAGGCCTGAACCTCCGACGTTCTCCCCCAGGAGCAAGACCCATCGCTGGACGAGGTGAGCACCGGGGAAGTGAATATCTTCTCCTTACCCCCCCAAGCCCACCCCCAGATCCAGACCCCAGTTTTTGCAAAAAAGGAGGAAGAGAGGAGAAATGGGCTCTTCTCAATCGAGACTTGCTAATAAAAATTACCGCAGTCTGAAACGCCATCTCAGCAGCCAAGCCCATCCCATAGAAAAAAAATCATTACACGAGCTGGCAAAATGGATGGCGCATCGTGATTATGTAGTTCGGACCCCGTTAGATGTGGATATGTGGGACAATTTAGGTTTTGTCCTTTGGGATGCGACATATCGACATAATGATAAGAAGGCGGCCAAGGCTTTACCGGCTTGGACTGTTATCTTCAACTCTATCAAAGACAGTTCACCCGCCGCCTCTCCGCGTCCCAAAAAACCTTCAAAAAAGGACTCTTGTTTACTATCTACCGACTCAGACATTCCCAATAACACCCTGCAGCCTCAAAATGTTAACCAAGCCCAATTAACATTCATTGCATGATCCCCTGGCGTTGGGACCCTTTCCCCCCCTCATTCAGGCGTTAGGGTGAAGACTTCGCGTTAGGGTAAAGACAAAATGGCGTTTATTGAGGGCTAGCTCAGGGTTTATATAGGGTCCAGGGAGAGGCTTCTAGAAGGTAGGAGGAAACGTGACACAAAAGGAAAGAAGGGGAGGATTTAGGGGAGGAGCACACGCCATATATAGAACAGGGGGCAGAACATGTACAAGTAGGGAAAGAACAATGTAGAAGGTTGCCATATATGGGGATGGGTGCAATGCACCAACTGGGATCCAATCATGACTTGTGGTAATCTTCAACCAATCATAACATGTGTCTAGGGTATAACAGCCAATAGGAACATTTCTAATTATTACAACTTTAGTAATATTTATTACAATTGCTAAAACCAACATTCACAACATAATAACTAAACAGAGGACTCTTCTCTTCGATTGTTGCTCCACAGTCGTGGTGGTAATCTCGTTGGTACGTTCTTATACTTGTCTTGATCCAGGTTGTTGGTTTTCCAGGAGTGATATGTATTCTCAGTGCTCTCCGCCACATCTCCCCCTTTTTTGTTTGTTAGAGAGTCCACTGTGGCAATTGAGACGTTCCGTAACACAAATTTTTTAAGACAACTGAACATACAAGGAATAGCAACACAAATACAAATCAACATAACAACCCCCATAATTAACATAACCAAAAAACACCTCAAGGCCAGGGAGAGGTTGATGCGGGGAAACCAATCAAATATTCCTTTTTCAGGATTAGACACCTGTATTTGAAGATCCTGTACCATATTGTGTAACTCTTTAATCTTAGAGTGAATCGATTGGGATTTTAGTGAAAAATTAAGGCAGCACATCCCTTCGAACTCCTCGCAGCCATGACCATTCACTAAAAGTAAGTAGCCTATGGCTGCGCGGTTCTGAAGGGTGGCTTTACGAAGGGTTTTCATATCCGTCATTAGTCCGTCCAGGGCAACGGTGGTAGCGTTGACTTCTTTGGACAGCCAGCAACCTAATTTGTTTAATGTATCCAAGGCCTTTGCTGCCCCCAATTGGGGGAGAAAGGAGGCTATCCATAAGTTTTGCTGGGCTGTCCAGAAGTGTATAAGGGTGTTGCAGTCACTGGAGAACGGTAAATGTTCTGAATCAAGTTCTCTTTTGAACATTTTTTGATGGGGTGTCCGAATCAGAATCGAGGAAAGGTTTTTGTTTGGGGTAAATAATGTCAATCTGCCAATTGTACAGGGTCCTCCGAAGGCACCTTTGGGGATCTCCTTCCACACATGATTTCCACAAATCAAAAACGCCCCCGGAGGAAGTAAAACTGTTTTTGGAGGGGCAACCATGGTAATCATAGACTCTAAAGACTTGTTGCACCAGGAGTCCTTTTGGTGGTAAAGTGTCAGATTTGAATTTGGGGCCACATTGATGTGGATTTTTGAATCCACATTTCCCACTTCTCGGAAATGAAAGCAATACTCCGCGGGCATTGATCCGAGAATTTCAAATTCTTGCGGTATACCATCTCGATAAGCGAATCGTAGTGGAGCTTCTGGTTCAACAGAGGGTCTGAATGGGGAATGCACGTCCAAGACATAACAGTGTGAAATTGGGTTATGAGTAAAATCCTCAGCGGTGCACCGTGACGTGTAATCTTTGATAAAATGTGTCCAATCCTGATGTTTCCACGGTACACCCACAAGGCAAGATTTGAAGGGGTTCCTTGGGTCCATCACCGCTAGACACAAGGAATCCCTCCCAATCGCCTTGGCCAATTCCACCCACATATTGCCTCAGTCGACATCCCACATCAGGGGTCCGCCAAAGTCTTCAGCGCCCGCAATTTGTCTACGATTTACCATGGTTGGTGCAGGTCCTGGCATATGAAACACGGGGGATGGTGCCCACGGAGGGAGTCTGGTGGGAGGAGGCTTGGTTATTCTGATCAATCCTTTTGGTCGAGCCATCGCAGAAGAGGCACAGCAGAGGAGGAAGAAGATGGTGTAGCCGACGAGTTGAACGGCTTTACTGTCCTCGCCGGGACCCATTTCAGACCTGTTCCTGAGGAGATACACGCATAGCCCTTCCCCCATGTGATAATGGGGAAAGGACCCTCCCATTTTCCGGTTTCCAAATTTCTACATAGTACTTTCGCTTCCAAATTGCCTAGGCCTTTTTTGGCGCTGAAATGTCTGTCTATCAATGTCAGGTTCTGATTGTCCAATCTGTTCAGAAAATTTATGACATAGAGGGCCTTATTAAGCTGTTCTTGAGGGGATAGGCCTATACTTAGTGTATATAAAAAAATTGTATTTGTCTACTTATGTTATTCAAATCCTAACTTTAACATTAAACCTTGGATTTTAAAATTAGTAACATGCAAACACATTGTGCATGATCAATTAAACTGAACTCCACTATTTCACATAATTGCAAGAACTGTGAAAATCAGAACTTGTGCTAGTTTAAAGGTAAACTCTCAGGAGAAATGAACCTGACTTGAGAGATTACAAATTACAATTCACAAAAAAAATTTTACAATAAATATAATGATACAGAGAAAAATCGGTTTCAACCCACAAAAAACAGATGTATAACCCAACACCCTGGGGCACAAACAGAATGGTGTTCATTAGCCCCTGTACTGAGTGCCATGTGGTCTCCCTGAGTGTAAAGTAAAAGGAAAGGAAAGCCTGTTGGTGAGAATAATGGTCACAGTCTAGTTGAGAGTGGCAATCACAATCCTGTTGAGGTGCTGGTCCTCCTCTGGATCTGATGAGTGGTACCAGAAGTCCCAAAACCCAAAGATTATATATGCTCAGGTTTAACTGGGAATGCCCAGTACCTCCCTCCGGGGTGGGGAGTTTCACAATGGGTGATTTAATTCTGTGACTCATGGAATATTTTTGGAATCTTTGATGGTCTAGGTTGTGGCAACTAGCTATTGTGCCAGTCCCTAGTGGCCCATTAGCAGACCTGACCCTCCACACTGAGTGTGAAGGTGCTAATGCCTCCACAAGGGGGAGTTATCACAACTGAGTCACTGGTGTGAAGACAGAGACATTCCCATGCCTCGCAAGGTTCCTTCACACCCAGCTTGTGGCCTGAGGTGTCAGGTGTGCCTTGGCCAGCTGCTGCAAATGATTCATTAACAGTCCATCAGAAATGACATAGAGTAGAATACAAAGTTTTGGTTACACCCACACAGTGAGAGACTGGTCCTGGCTGCTGTAACTAGGACAGAACTAAACTTCATTTCAGCCAGCTTCAAAAAAGTATTTTAGATTTTTTTTTTCATTAATGCAAAAAATGGTCTGAATTGATTGTTTTTACGAATGGAATTCTCTCAAGGATTTAATCCTACATAAAGCCATTTCAATTTAAAAACAGAATCCATGCTGCATATTACAATAGTAAAATTAAATTTTACTACATTCCTTCATTAGCAGCTTGCATCCATGTAATTAAAATACTTGGAGTTATCAGATCTGAGGCATGTATTACATCTGGTCTAGCACATGGAAGTCTGTGGTAGAGGGCTGAAGGCAGATTCCCCACTGGCTCATCTTGGGCACTTAATTTAAGTGCTTGTGTGGACAAGTAGGCTCCATACAACCTGTCAAGCCAGCAAAGAGAGAAAAACACAAACCATGTAGATCTGAAGTCACTTCCATACATAATAAAATGGTGTCATGTCTTAGTTCAGGGGAGAACTAAGATATCTATGTTGGGCAAGAGAGA
>VWZF01000737.1:420201-484570 GCA_013396755.1 Sclerurus mexicanus
TATATATATATATATATATATGTCCAGAGAGGACCAAACAAAACAGTTTGTAATAAACCCTTTAAACAAAAAGGAAAACAAAAGTTAATGTCCTCTGGTATTCTAAAAAAGGATGCAATTATATTTATGGACAGCAGGTGGTGATGTCATGGCTTGGGCTACTCTAAAAAGGGCTGCAGTTATATTTACGGACAGCAGGTGATGATGTTGTGCCTCAGCCGGTTGGCGCCTCTCTTAGGCGAGATGGCAAGCACAGCCACCGGATCAGTTCCTGTGGGATCGATGGCAAAGCGGCTGAAACCCCTTCTCCATAGTGCAGAAAAGCAGGCACGTTCTCTTTCTCATGGCAGCGCCTGCAATGCATGCAGCCCCCACAGGTGAACAGTCGAATCAGTCCCAGTTCTCCTGCGATGCCAGACCCGGTGTGTTCCCTTGCCAGCTCCCTCTGCTAACACACTGAGCCCGTGCAGAAAATGCAGAAACCCCCAGCAGCTCCTCCCAGCAGAGCCGTCGTCCCTCCCCCTCCCGGCTTGGGGAGAGACCAGAACAAAATGCTCTGGGCTAAGTCATTACATCAGGATATGAATATTCATAATTTCCTTTGTTAACCATCTTCACAGAACTTAGGCGTTGTCTCCAAGGTTTTTTTGGAAGGAATTCCAACGAGATGCTAAAACTATAACATGTCACGATCACATTTGGAAAGCAGGGAGGAAAAAGAGAAAATGCCTTAGGAGAACATCAGTAAAACAGAAGGGGAAGAGAACAGACAAGGGATCCCAGCTCCCCACATGCTCAGGGCAGTGAACTCACCTGCACACTCCCCTAATCCCATCAGAATTGTGCTAGGTGAAAGGGAGAAGGGCAGTGCTAAACGTCTCCTGCAGTCTTCTCCCCCTACAGACTCAGGATACAGATAGAAGCACAAGTCTGTAAGTTGCAGAGAGTAGACACAACCCAAATTTAGATGATGCCCATGTATGGCTTTTCCCTGGACTCTTTTCTGTTGAAAGCTGGATGATAGAAGGAGAGGCACCATGTGAGTACTGTTTAACCTCAAAATGTACAAGTCTGCAGAGTTCTGGTCTGAGAAAGTTTATTTATGGCTGACCACTACTTGGGAAGACCTGTTAATACTACTGCAACAGACTGCATCCCCTCCAGTTCTAAAAGTAATCCTGCTGTTCTTAATGTGAACCACACACTGACACCATAATTAATATCAGTTGGCATTTATTAGTAGTTTGAGATACAAGACAGTCTGTGGGCTTAGAAAGCATGGACTCTTAAGGCAGGCCTCTTCAGGAAAAACAGAGTAAACACAGCAGAGAAATACAATGAGACTTTGCCTCCAGTTTCATAATCTGCTTTTTTTCCAGACTGGAAGTACAGGTGAAATACACAGCAAAAAAAAAAAAAAAAACCTTTCAAGAACTCAATCTAGACCATGCTGTATGCTAAACATATTTTAACATACACAATTAAAATGAAATAGTTTCATTAGGTATCACAATTTATCTTCTCACATAACGACAGTGAAATTAGTTTTAAATATCTCAGAATTTTTTCCTGCTCAGAGTCAAATGGGGCTGAGGACTTTTTGAACAAAGGGACTTAGAGAGAATAGCTGAAAGCATCTGTAGCCACATGCCTTTCTCATTTCCATCTCTATTTTTCTCTTCTTCCTCAAAGCAATTAAAATTTTCATTTTGCTCGAAGGCCTGTGGGGAATAATGAGGGGGAAGTTCTGAGAGACGACAAGGTCCTGAGATGAACCATCTTCCCGTGGGTCCTCAGTAAGCATCATCTGCTGGCAGCACAGTGCTCCTGGTAAACCTTTCTTGGTGTTGCCTCAGCAAGCTCTGGTGGCACATGGAAATGCTGTTTCCATTGCTCAAAGGACTGAGTCTAGGTTTATGCCTCTGCCCAAGGGCTGACTCGCTCCACTCATGTCCACCCTGACTGACCTAACCCCATTTTGTTTGTAAGAGTCAAGCTGTGCTTTAGGTAAGTGTAGCTAAATGTGGATGATAACTTTATTTTTGCACATCCACTCAATTAATCTGTTCCTGGACTATCAGTGATAATAATTCTCCAAGAATTACTGATTAAGTCATACACTTAAAATTATTTTCTAAAGCCTCCTATTGCCATCCGAGAACTTTGATGGTGACTCTTGCCATTACGGCTTGTTACCCTTCCATGTCATCACATCCAAAATACAGATTTTGGTTTTGCTTGTTCATTCACAGGACTATAAATGTAGTGAAGGAATTACTATTTCATATTCTACTTCTTTTTTGCTAGAATTTTCCTTACCTAATTTGCTCTCTGAGACTTTTACAAACTTCTATCTCTCTATTCTTTTATGGTATTTTCTGCAATTCTTCCTAATCTCCATTATCACCACTGAAATTATTCACTGTCTTTCCCTTTCAATTTTGTAAAAATCTTAAATTTCCTTCCTGCCCCAAACTGTTTAAGGGCTTTCATTTCCGATTTATATCAGATAGGCTAAAGCTGTAGTTTTCTGTGTTGCTAAATCCTAATTAAACTTCTGGCCCACATACAAATGATGCCTATTACCTCTGTGGCAGCTTTTTCTTTTGACTAATCTAGAAATACTCATTTTCCTATATATTTTGTGCTAAAGGAAGTTGTCTTTAAAAATAAGAAACTTTGCTCTTCAAACACTTAATCAGTGTTAATCATGCAGAGACGTAATCTGCTTTCATATAGCCCTCCTTGCATCAATTCAGGATGAGGTGTTTTGTGCTACCTACCAACTAGAAGACTGAGACCATTTAACCATGAGGGCATATTCAGAATACAAAGTAAATAAGTGAATTGACAAAATTAAAAATAAAAGGCAACAAAACAAACAAACCAAAGGGGGAAATGAATCCTGATGTAAAGCCAGCTAGTTAAACTGTATTCTTGCTACATAACCACCATTAGCCAACCCCTGCAGTTTCCAGATGTTTATTACAGGATATGCCTGGACAAATCTTCTTTCATAAAAGCTCTTTGACACAAAGACATTAAACTTTAAGTACCTTAACACAACAACAGACCTTTTAAAGGGGATTTACTTGAACTTTTTATATATAAAAACAGCTGGAAGGGGAAGAGAATGACAATGAAGTAAAACAATACTTACAGATAACCACTTAGTAAATCTCCACCTTCTTTAGGCACAAAAGAGAACTCCATAAGCACCAAGTATACAATAGTCCTATTACGCTCATGATTTTCTAAAAGATTAAGGCCCTGCAGCGATTTCTGAAATCACTGGATGTCATTGATGGGACAGACGATAAAAAGCAGGCGAAGATCCTGAACAGATAAAAGTGAAACTTTCTCTTTTTTTTAATTTTTTTCACACACCTACTTTTATATATTTCCTAAGTGTACATGCACTAACATTATTGGTGCTCATTACACACAAACAATCACCTATTGGCCACAGTTACAAACTACTGTCTGTACAAACTCGTCCAGGTTTCTTATCGTACGCTTCTCATGGGTTCTCAGTTTCTGCAAGTTGTTTATCTTCACGGGCACACAACAATCTGGCCAAGGTCAAATTCTTCTTCCTCTGTCAAGGGATCTGCAGGCCAGCTGCACTTTCCCGCAACTGGAAATCTTGCTATTTCCTTGAACAACTTTGGATCTGGTCCACATTGACTCCATAAGAATAACTGTTCATAGGCTGGAAGAAAACAACTCCGGTTATAACCTCCATAAAAAATACAATAAAAAGGAACAAAGGCTTGTTTTCTACTTACTTTACTTTCCATATTTTTTAAAAAGGAAATTTCCAGCATTTTGCTCCACAATATAATTAAATTAATTTGGTCTGAGGAACTGAAAGGAAGATACGAGTCATAGAATTTCTTATCAATTCTGCGATTTATCATTATTCACAGTGATAATCACTATTTTATCCCTCAGTTTGATGCTGAAACAAAACTTATTTACCAAAAATGGAGGGGAAGAGTGGGACATACTTTTTCTTACCAGAAAATGTTCTCTATTGCTACTTCCAGGGTCCTGGTTCTCTATTTCATCCATGTCTCAATTACCTACAGGCTTTTCATTAGAATTTCATACATTCATTAAATGCAAGATCAGACTTCTCTAACTGACAGTTTTACTTCCACTTGTAGGTAGGTGTGCATGTGCATATATATATATATATATATATATATACACACATAGTAGACCAAGGCCAAAAAATGAATATAGCATCAAATGATAAAAACAAGGAACATGATTCCAAAACATTTTAACTAAAACTTATGCTGGTTGCATACCGATCATTCCTATTTTCAGCCAAGGTTTCTACTGTTTTGCAATGAGTGCCAGAGAAAATACATTTCTATTGCTCCTGTAACAGAAAAAAAAGAAAAACAAAAACCAAAAAACATGATCAAAGAATGGTTGCCCACTGACTGACAAACACACACATTTGTAGGACAATGAAGCTGTGGCTACAAGCAGGAGCTCATCATATCCCAAATAAAAAGAAGCTGTGTCAGAAAGTCGAGCGATTTAAGTGGGGCTAGAACAGACGCCAAGGTCACAATGCTTTTATATCCCAAAAGGTTAAGTCACTTTGTACATTTTTTTCTACCTCTCTCACAGACTGAAAGCTATTACTGCCTAATGTCACACTTGACAACCAGATGGTACCAAGGAAACCTCTATTCTAATTTCACAGGTATTTTAATAAACTTATGCTAGGCTTTTTAGATCACTAAGTAATGATTAGCATCTTCTATACATGAGTAGATAGACCATATATGTGCTATCTCATCACCCAGCAATAACAAGCTGGATAAGCTGGATCTGGTTCAAACTAATCAGACAATCCCAGTCCTGGTGGATTAGACAAATCAAGCACTACGAACATCTACCAACTTCTTCCATCTTGAGACAGATATTACTTATGATCTAGTGTACAAGGGACAAGCAGTACACTTGCCATTACAAAATTAACTTCTCTTTGTATTCTGAAGCATTTGAATAAACCAAATGTGTTTATACCAGGCTGTATTTTGGCATGGCCACAGCATTTTTGATTCAGCACTGGAAGCTCTAACACTGCATTTTTCATACTGCCAAACCACACCAAGTTTCTACAAGTTCCCAAACTTCTGTTAGGATGCCCAAAGCACACATTTCTATTTCTGTCTCGTTTCAGTAGGCAGGCTTACAGAGAAACCTTCTCGGATTAGACTTATGCAGCAATGAAGTCCAGTTCCTGTACAGAACCTTCTTTCTCATGGACCTAATTCACTTTTTTCATGCAGGAGAAATATTATGCCCATTATACACATATAAAGATTGAGGTATGGAAAAGTAAATCAGTTCTTCCAAATCACCACCACTGGCAAAGCAAGAGCACAATCCTCCCTTCTAACTTTGGTACTACATCACATGGCAATTTCTGCCATTCCCTAAAAGCACATAAGCTTTGGAAATTGTTTTACTACAGCAATCACCTCCAGAAATTTTCAGAATCACATTATTACCCAGAAAGCCCATTTTGGCAAGAAAGAAAGTACAGTTATATACCTTTTTTCCCCTAGACCCATTTTTTTTTTTTATTTCTCAGACTAGTGTACCAATCAGGTATTATCCCACTCTTCCCACAGAGATCACAACACAAGGTCGTTATTTATTACCTACTGAACATTCTAAAAAAAGGGGGAATTAAAATTTGCAGTTTTCTATATGACAGTGCTGTACATAAAGGACTTCTGATGATGCTATAATTTCCTGAATTCTAATAAAGGATTTTCGGATAATATTCTTCAATACTGCCCTGTAAGCCAATAGTTACATTGCAGAATCAATGTATACAACTATTATTTGTTTTTTCTATCTTTGTTTGCAGTTAGAACCTCATTTCCGAAACTATTTATTGGCACTTTGGTCATGCCATAAAGTCTGCTTCTTCCTTCCTAATTTTGTTTTGTACTGAGCAAAATATTGCAAAGGGTCAAAAGTATATATCCTTTCTTTCCAGCAAATTGAATAGTAGTTTCCTGATCACCTCCAGATTCTTAGAAACTACAGATAGGTGGAAACTGGGGGACACAAGTGCTCCTCAGATCCCTACTGCCCAGAACTACAGCAGCAAGGGAGAGCTGCAGACAACTTCCTAACACATTCTTCCAGAAGCAGCTTTTCCAGATAGAGCCAGTAGTAGAGCACAACCAGTAATAGCAGTATGTTGTTCCAAAAAATGCCCACTCTATTCTTGACATTGCTTTTTACAGGAAGTGACCATCCCCTTTGACCAAGTTTCCTGCAATTACAGGGAAATCTATGAGAATCACTGAAAGCCAGCAAACTCTCAAATGCTTTTCAGAGCTGAGAAAATCCAAGCCTTCCTACAACACTTCTGACATCTTCCCACTCTACCCTAAGTCACATTTATATGGCTCATTCTTCCATTTAACACTTCCCACAACCTGAGTCCTTCCTGTCCTCACTTCCTTTTCCCTCCTTTTCCTGCAAAATCTCTTTACTTTTGTGCTTAGCTCAGAATTATCACAGCACCCTTGTGATATTTTTCTCCCCTAAACTGATTACTTCTTTAAGTCAGCTCTCTGCCTTCTGGAGACAGACACTCCCCTCGTGATCTCACAGCAGTGCACTTTACTATGCAACAGCACGCTGCATCGCTGCTTTTATTTGTAATGAGCATAGCTCCTCTTTTTGCGTGGTCATGACATGGCTTGTTTGCAATCCAGCTGCTGCCTCCCATAGCTGCAGGATTTGCCGGACCATCCCTTCCAAGCAGCAGCTGCTGCAGCTCGCAGTTCTCCGGGAGCGCTGCTGCTGGGGGAAGGATGCTCTTGCTCCCTGCGGTAGTGGTGCCCTGCACTGGTCCTTGGCAGCCGGGAGGAGCAGCCACCGAGGCAGTCCAGCTCCGTGCTGAGCTCCACCGTGGCAGGATGACCCTGCCGGTCATGGGAGTAACATTTTGCTGTTTCGGCTTGCGGAGCTGATCAGCCTCTCCCGAGACCTTAGAAGTACATTGAATTAAAAGACTTTCGCTAGAGGCAGGATCGGGTTTGTACTGGCCGCCGCTCCTGCTGAACTTGGTTGCAGCTGCATTCCCCTTTCCCCCCACTCGTACATCTTGGAGTACCATCATTCCTTTCCAAGCTCAGTATCAAGGTTCATGGTAATTACATATAAGCATATGTATATGATTGTATATGCATACATTACTTCAGAAACATTTGCATAGTAAAGCCTGCAAAATGAGAAAACACCAGTATTAAAGGAAGCAGGTGTGATTCAGCAGCTTGTTGTGGGCATGTTAGGAGACAGTCACATGTGGCTGCAGACTTCTTTAGTGCATACTGTGCCAAATCTCCACTCCCTATAAAATCATAATCACCTCCGGAGATCCTCTCACCATACCCAAGAGCTTAATCCATTTATGACAAAATACATTTGGCAACACTTTTAGAGTCCTTCTTAAAATGAAGGAACGTGGGCGTGTTACATACGTTAACACACAATAGCATAATGTACTCAACATCCTTAACGACAGGATCTTTCTTTTCCTTCCTTCTGCACTGTACACTGTAACAGAAGCCAAAGTGCTGCAGGTATTAACCAGCTCCGATTCAGCAGCAGCAGCACTGCTCATGGTGTGCACTGATCAAACGACAAAAGCTTTCTTGGAAAAGATCTGGTCCCAGAATAAAAATCTGGTACTCAGTGAGTCCCTCGTTCCAATGCACAAATCGCAGGACTGACAGGTCTGTAGAGAGGGATCTTTTAGTAACAAATCACCACAACGTACAGACTCACTGGAAGCAACAACGTCAGGAACTTTGTAGTCCAACATTTCTTAAGTCTGATTATGCAGCTTGCATACTTTGCTAATCATTTTCCCAAAGTTTTGCGGAGTGAGGCGTATTGTCCCTGTCCCCCGTAGCTGCGAGATCCTGCTGATCAGAGCAACCTTGGAGCTGCGTGAGGCGGCCGGGCCGGCACAGCCCCCGGAGATCTCACTGCTGCACCGACTTTTAAGGAGGGAGACAATCTTACGGTTTGATTTCTTAATTGAAAAGCCGTAATTGTATCAACACCAGGCCCCGACTTGCATAATGAATAAAGTTTGGACCATTGAAATCTATAGCACAGAGTACTCCTACTTCAGCTAATTAAGTAACAGTTCGCAGTTAGGAGCTTTTCCATATGCATATGTAAAGCCTGCTGATAAAAGGGGAAAGGGAACTCTTAAGAGCTTTGTTGGCTGGAGGAACTTAGGAAGCTGCTGAAAACTCCGGTAGGGTATTTAGCTTTGTGGTTATAGACTGATTGCTTTTGCTTTTAATTCTAAATGTTTTTGGGGTTATTTTTTTTTATTTTTCTCTCTTACCATTTGTTTTGCTGCACTTATATTTTTATAGCCATTTCTCTATCCTTTAGTACTTGTGACCTCCTTTTTCTGCTATTCTATGTTGTTCTATAGATATGCATTTCTTTTCCTACTTTCTCCTGCTTCCTTACCACCACTGGGAGTAGCAAGTGTGGATAAGTGTGCACATGTTTTAAGTCTGTATTCAGCTCTACAGAGGAGCCTGCAGAACCCTGGAAATAATTATTCTGAGAAAAACTGTGTTCATACTCCACAGCAATTGTGTGGAACATATGAACTCGCAAAGTTTTTGTCATGCAGTCCAGCCACTAAGCAGTTATGAGAAGAGATATCTAGTAAAGATTTTTCAAGGACCAACGTAGAAATTTTCAAGAGTGTGGAAGTGTTTCAAGGAACAGCTTCTGTGGAAGAAGTTTCAAGGACTTATCCCTTTGGTGTGTCTTCCTGAGAACGGCAACAAGCACTCCTGAGACCTCCATCTGCTAAAGTCACTCTTCCAAAATGTGGAGGTGGTAAAATTTCTGAATTGAATATTGCAATATTTTTAGCATAGACAAAAAAAAAGTTTTCTTTGATCATTGCCTCCTAAGTGACTAAACTGCTTTCCAACTGGAACTTCTTCAATACTGAAATTGAGGATAGTAAGACTACAGAAAAGTTTTCCATAGGCAGATGCAATCTTAGGAAAAAAAAAAAATGAGTATAGGGTCTTACCCTGGGAAGACTCAAATAGAAAAATACAGTCTTTACTATTGGTAGTAAAAGTAGCTACACCTAGAATAGGTATAAAAACACAGGTGTGTGCAGTCTTCCTAAGTGACTACATAATTATAACATTTTTTGCCATTATTCTCCTTTTCCTTCCTAATTGATGCTATTGTTATCTGTTGTGTAGTTGGCATGATAACTCAGATGATAGAATTATGCTGAAAATTATATATACATGGAAGACTGAGGCCCAAGAACGCAAATTCTTCTGCATAAATAATCTAGATTTTGGTTGTTTGTTTTGGTTTTTTTTAACTTCTTCTGCCAAGCACTAGACATACAATATTATAAGTCTAAGAATATATGTTTTATATTTGAACTGCCGCTTTCAAGCTGAACCTCAAAACAAATTGTGCTTTAGTTCAAGCTTTGAGCTTGCTGTTGAAAAGAAAATCAACAGTGCAATTTTCTATATCATGAGCATCTACATCTACCTATGGCTTTGAGTGTATAATAACAGCGTCTCAAGCAACTGGAGTTTTCCACTGTAGTTTTGTCCTCATTTGCTCTCGTAATCATTCAAGCTTAGCAGCATTTCTTGAATTCAGATACAGGTCAACTGTATTTTGATGAAGTTCAAAGAAATGGGTGCAGCTGATTGAGCCGTATCATAAAAAAAAAAAGAAATTTATAGAGAAAATAGTGGCTTGATGATGCTTGTCCAGATCAATGTGATCATATTTTGCTTTTCATCTGATTCAATACCAGGTTTCTATCTATGGAGTAAACTATCTTTCTGAAAATTCTAGCCAAATGATAAGTAATTTGCCTTACTGAAAAGTCTTTTGCTAAGAAATATATTCTGTGATGTAAGTTAGATACAGATGCCATCTCTTGTCTGCAAGTGAACAGATAAAAGGAATATGCATTTTTGACTGATCACATTGTATAAAGTAATTTTCATGGGTTTATAATGTATCTGCAGCATGACAATAACCGTGAAGTTAAAGATTGTCAGATTTGTCACTAATTAATACATGAATAATAATGGAACATGAGACAAGCTTATAGGAATCAGGCCCAATGTATGCTGGTTATTGTAAAGCCATGCATACAGAATAAGTGTTTGGAAGTGACCAGGACCTTGGCTGCTCTGATTTGGACACTGTAAAAGGCCTGACTGCTAGAAAATGTTCAGAGTTTAACCATAGAAAAAATAGCTTTCTTATATTTATTTCAATGCAGACTTGAATCAGCTGAAACTACAAGTCATTGAAACAGACTGAGATTATTTTTTTTTTGTAATAAACATTATGATAGACTCTGACAGCTGGAGAAGGTGGGATAATAGCAGTAGACTACCAGTCTACTGTTTCACACTGAACAGCCTTTTGCTGCTTGAGTAGTCACCCTGAAATCTGTATAGAATGCTTGGGGGCAAGGAAAAGGAGGCAGAAGCTTGCCTTAAGAAATTCCTGTAGGATGCATCCACTGTAATTCTGCTCTGGACTGGAGTGCATCCACTGCAATTCTTATTCAGAAAGACTCCTGGCACCTCCTGGCGAGGCTCCATCATATCTGATCACTAGCGCAGTACAGAGCATGTAATGAAGTGATACTTTATCGTCACTTATTAAAACAGCTGTCTAAGGTCATAAATACAACGTGTTGTTTTTATCACCAGGAGAACTCCTGTAAGCATGAGTATGATGATTAACGTCATGTCTTCAATTCTGCTTACATCTGCAACCCCATAGCAAATGCTCAGCTCCAGTGTCATTTAAAAGCCATCAGAAAATGTCTTAATCACTGATGACCTCTGCAAGAACTTTGGTGGCTTCTACATCGATCTGACCCACAGAGTGCTCCTCAGGCAAATGTGAAGGAAGGCTTTTTTTATTGATTAGCCAAATTGTCTAGCCTTCCTGTTTTGTCTCCTCATTGGCAATTAAGAGAGAAATCCACGGAGAGAGTGGTGGCAGTGAAGCTGTCCCTCTGATACAAATAACCTTAATCAGGCCTCTTAGTTAATTTGTGAAATTGTTCCATATCGACTTCTCTTTGAAGCAGGATTTCATCCTATGGCCGCATCAGTGGAACATATACATCTTACAGTTAGCTATGCAGGCTCTTTCTAACTGTGTTATCTTTTGCTTCTTATTTACAATCCTAGTCCCATCATTGATTCCAGTAATATTTCCTGCACCATGAACTGTTATTTTCTTGAGGAAGAACCTGAGTGAGTTTTATTATTGTTTTTTTTAAAACTTAGATAATTAATATTAAACCAAGTAATGACAATCTAGGAGACTGGGGGAGGAGGGGAGGCATGGAGGGCAGCAGATAGGAGTCCAACTATGTTTCTAACATCCAGACAGTAAAAAGGTCACAGTATTCCTCAGCCTAAAACCAAGACTGACACCTAAAATGGAACTAGATGACCATTCTGGTGACTTAACTAAACAATGGGGATTAGCTTTTTACACCATCAAATATGATTATCCAGTTTAGGATAGTGATTGTTTATTCCAGAACACAGCTTTTGTGTTTCCTTAATTGTGTGACTCCTTTTCTGTCAGAACAATTAAACAATACCCTTGGCTAATGAGAAATGAAGCATTTCCTCACCTCTTCCCCAATAATCACTTATTTAATCCCCCCTCCCCCCAAATGAATGCCTTAATCCTTTATCTCCATTTTCCCTATCTCTGTTTTATACTGTTTCATGTAAGGCCAGGACTTGTTTGTCCTTCTTAATGTCAAAGTGATATTTTAGACTTCAAACCGTTGAAATACTTGGGAATGTTCATAGCTTATGTCACTATGACTTCATTGCTACTCTGTGATGAAGGGCAAAAGAACTTCATTGGGGGAGAGGGGATGTCCTGGCCTTGGGGCACTAACAGGCTGGATGTGGGGCTGAGTCTCCTCCAGATCTGTCAGCTCTTCCCCCTCTTATGCACATGCACTCAGGGTTTTTTTTTTGTTTGGTTGGTTGGTTTTTCGTTTTGTTTGTTCTGTTGTTTTTTTTGTGTGTGTGTCGATGATCCACTCTTGCAGCATGTGTGAGTTAAATGCAAAATTTTTCATCTTTAAGATCATCCGTGAGATTTGGCAAATGGAGGTGCCAGGAAAGTTCTGTGTGAGCGATTTAGCATCTGTTCTCCTTGCTAGAAAATGCCCCGTTGTACTGGGGTGCCAAGAAGCATTTTGGCAGGGCGGAAAGGTTGGACTTACCCAGGTGCCATCCCCGTCAGCACGGGGGATTTACAAACCTGGCATCATCTATTTCCATCTCCAAATCACAGCACGGAGTGAAATGCAGTGATACGAAAGATTAGTCTTCATTCGGCGAAGGAATTGCCAAATTAAATGATGACAGATGGAAAAACTAAAGGCCACAGTGTCAGGGGTCCGTCCATAGCCCTGGGCTTTAGGAAGAGGTAAATACACAGAGCTCAGCTGGTGCCACCGGACGTACGTGTCCGGTGGAAAGCCAGCGCTCCGATCGTGTATCAAATCGATACCTGCTATCGAAGGGAGCAGTGCACAGCGTTAGGGCTAACCCACTGTTATTAGAAAATGATATATTGCACGTTAGGATGGATAATTCATGTCGCCTTCATCGGCTCAGACCGTCGTGAAAATCCATAAATCATTTTCTCGTTCATGTATCGCCTAAGTACGATTTGTCATTCGGCATTAGCAGGAGAGCGGCCGCGGATCCCCGCCGCTTCCCAGGCACGGCTCGGAGACCCAAAATGGATACCCGGCTGTACTTGGAATTGCGGGGGCAGATTCGCATTCCGTGGCTGGGGCCCCCGGGGCTGCGCCCGCTGCCAGCGCCGCGGGGAAGCCGGGAGGGGGGAGGCGGCTCCCCCAGGATTATAGACGTGTATAAGTGTAAATCTGTGTGTCCCCGCGTGGTTGCGACCCCCGGATCACGTCGTCGCTGCAGGAGCCTCGCGTGGCTGTCGCTCCCGGAGCGCGCGTGGGGAGCGCCCCGAGCCGGTGATGTGCCCCTCTTACCTCCGGAGCTCCCTCCGGACACGCTCACGGGCACGGACGTGGGAACGGGCGTGGGGTCGGGTGGGCTCGGTCCCCCCGGGTTTCGCCTGCCTCGCCCGGGCCGCCTGCGTTCCTCGAAGGCGGGAGACGTGCCGCTCCCGGGGCTCCGGCGGCGGGGGATGGGAAGGCTGGAGCCGGGCTGCGCAGGGTCGCGTTCGATGCCCGGCAGAGGCCGGTTCCCGCTGGGCGGCCCCGGGCCCCGGGGCAGCACAGGCACGATCCCCCTGCCCGTGCCCGGAACTGGCGGCACCGCACGGGCAAGTGAGCGGCGGCGCTTCTGCCTGGAAAGGCAATGACAGCGAGATCCCAGTCCACATACACAGGGCAGCAAGAGCGGTCGGGGGCTTCTCACTAAATCCATTTCTTTGGAAAACACCCACCGGAATCGCGCNTTTAGCCCGGGAGGCACCCGGCTTGGGAATCGTGGAATGCGTTGGGTTGGAAGCGACCGTGAAGGCTATCTGGTTCCTAATCCCCTGCCGTGGGCAGGGATACTTCCCACTAGACCGCGTTGCTCAGAGCCCCATCCAGCCCGGCCTTGGATACTTCCAAGGATGAGGCATTCACAGCTTCTCTGGGCAAACCTGTGCCAGCGGCTCGCCGCCTTCGTGTGGATTCCTNGCCGCCTTAGTGTGGATTCCTGCGTTTCCGCAGGAAAAACGCGCCTGAGTGTGTAGTTCGTTGAGATGTTTGGAGGGAGCCACTGCCGACTGATGGATTAGGGATGGGGTCAGGGCAGGAGCTGCTCGTCCGTGCTTCGTGTTGCTGTTCAAAACCAAAGTAACATGGGGCGGGGGGGGAAGCCTCACAAGAATTACAAGTATTTAATTACTTTTACTTTATTACTTTTGTAGCCTTACGGACGTGGACCTCTCAGCCAGCACCGATAGCTGTACTGGAGCGTTTCCCTTGGATTCCTCTGGTTCTCCCCACCAGTCCTCCCACCCCAGGGATGCTCCCCCCGCCACCCGGAGTGCCCAGTGACAGACAGTACTCCCAGTTTCCCTCTTCCCTCGTACCCGACCGTCTCCGGTTACATTAGTGGAAATTCCAAAATGGAAATCGAAAAATATTGGCGTAGGCTCGTGATACTTTAAATTGGCCGGAGCTGGAAACACTGTAGGGATGAACGACGGAAAGTTGCACGCTCTCCATTATCCAACACCCCAATTAGACAAGGCAGCCCGCGGGCCGGGGACGGAGGAAGGAACAATAATAATCGCAAGTTTTCGCCTTCGCGTGTTCTAAAAACGCTACTGGAAAGTTGGAGGCGGCTGGTGGAAACTCCCTCTCCAAAGAGCGGGTTGTTTACGTTTACCCGTATGTGTGCGCGCCGGTGACGAGCGCCGATCTCCCGGTCCCGCGGCTGCGGCGGGAGTGGAACAGCCAGCCACCGTCGGAGGGAAGCGGGCAGGGACTGCGGGACCCCCGGGAGCACCGGGACGAGCTGCCCCAGCTCTGCCTGGCGCCTGCCCGCGCGCTCGCCCGGCTGTGACGCAACCTGCTTGACGCGCGCCGCAGCCAATGAGACACCGCCCCCGGGGGCGGTGCTGGCAGCTGATTGGCTGGCAGGAGCCGAGCGCTGCGCAAAAACAGCGAGGGGGAGCAGAGGCGGCTCAGAAACTGCCGGCAGAGATCAGAGGAGCCGGGAGCAGGAACGGAGCCGGGACGCGGGGCGAGCGGCAGTAGCAGAGACAGACACAGAGAAAGGGACTAGACGCGAAAGAAGCAAGAGAGGAAAAAAACCAAACCACCCAGATCGGCACATCCATAAAAGCAGAGTGATGATGATGAACATGCGAATAACAATAAAAGAAGAAAATGAAAGACCTTTAATAGAAGAGAGAAAAATCTAAAATCCTTTAAAAAAAAAAAAAAGGAAATCCCAGAGACATCAGGGAATGAAAGTTTTGGGTAGCAAAGCTGTTCTCTGCCTTTTTTTGATATGAAATCTTTTTGCGGTTAATNAGACGCGCGCGCACAGACATACAAGCGCGCACACACACACACTGTAGTGGGTATTTTTGGAGGAGGAGGAGGTGGTGGTGGCTTTTGGAAGAGGACGAAGAGGTTGTGTCGGCGAGGGGGGATCTCTTTCCCCGTTTGGAGATGATTGTGCTATTCCTCTTTGCCTTGCTCTGGATGGTGGAGGGGGCCCTTTGCCAGCTCCATTACACAGTGCAGGAAGAGCAGGAGCATGGCACGTTCGTGGGGAATATCGCCGAGGACCTGGGCTTGGACATTACAAAACTTTCAGCTCGGCGCTTCCAGACGGCGCCNCGAGGGGGAGCAGAGGCGGCTCAGAAACTGCCGGCAGAGATCAGAGGAGCCGGGAGCAGGAACGGAGCCGGGACGCGGGGCGAGCGGCAGTAGCAGAGACAGACACAGAGAAAGGGACTAGACGCGAAAGAAGCAAGAGAGGAAAAAAAACAAACCACCCAGATCGGCACATCCATAAAAGCAGAGTGATGATGATGAACATGCGAATAACAATAAAAGAAGAAAATGAAAGACCTTTAATAGAAGAGAGAAAAATCTAAAATCCTTTAAAAAAAAAAAAAAGGAAATCCCAGAGACATCAGGGAATGAAAGTTTTGGGTAGCAAAGCTGTTCTCTGCCTTTTTTTGATATGAAATCTTTTTGCGGTTAATGTTTTTTTTCAATTTCGCGGTTTTCTGCCTTTTTCCCTTTTTCTCGCATCTAAAGAGGGCATGTCCACCAGCTGTTCCAGCAGCATCTACCCCTCCAGCTCCCACCAGGAAGACAAACCGAGGACAATCTTGAAATATAAAAATCTCCTTGGGATTTGCTGCTGCTGCCTCCGCCGCCACTGCTGCTGCCGCGGTGCAGTGCCAAGACACTCGGAATAAATAAAAGCGGGCTACTGTGTATCTCTAGCTACAGCCAGCTAATATCTATTATTAGTTGGTCATTTATTTCGAAGATCACAGATGAAGTGGGGACGCCTGTCTTCTTCATTTGGTCAGCGTGTGAAATAATAATACCCGTAACAAAAAGGAGGGAGATGGGGGAGAGAAAAATCCTAACATNCCTTGCTCTGGATGGTGGAGGGGGCCCTTTGCCAGCTCCATTACACAGTGCAGGAAGAGCAGGAGCATGGCACGTTCGTGGGGAATATCGCCGAGGACCTGGGCTTGGACATTACAAAACTTTCCGCTCGGCGCTTCCAGACGGCGCCCAACTCCCGCAGCCCTTACCTGGAGCTCAACTTGGAAACCGGCGTGCTCTATGTGAACGAGAAGATCGACCGGGAGCAGATCTGTAAGCAGAGCCCCTCCTGCCTGCTGCACCTGGAGGTCTTCCTGGAGAACCCCCTCGAGTTGTTCCGGGTGGAGATCGAGGTGCTGGACATCAACGACAACCCACCCTCCTTCCCGGAGCCCGATCTCACCGTGGAGATCTCGGAGAGCGCCACGCCGGGCACCCGCTTCCCACTGGAGAGCGCTTTCGACCCCGACGTGGGCACCAACTCCCTGCGCACCTACGAGATCACCCCCAACAGCTACTTCTCCCTCGACGTGCAGACGCAGGGGGACGGGAACCGCTTCGCCGAGCTAGTGCTGGACCAGCCGCTGGACCGGGAGCAGCAGGCGGTGCACCGCTACGTGCTGACGGCGGTGGACGGCGGGCAGCCTCAGCAGCGCACCGGCACCGCCTTGCTCACCGTCAGGGTGCTGGACTCCAACGACAATGTCCCTGCTTTCGAGCAGCCCGTCTACACCGTGTCGCTGCCGGAGAACTCTCCGCCGGGCACCCTGGTGCTGCAGCTCAATGCCACGGACCCCGACGAGGGGCAGAACGGCGAGGTCATCTACTCCTTCAGCAGCCACATCTCGGCCCGCGCCCGGGAACTCTTCGGCATCGCGCCGCGCACCGGGCGGCTGGAGGTGAGCGGCGAGCTGGACTACGAGGAGAGCAGCGTGTACCAGGTGTACGTGCAAGCCAAGGACCTGGGGCCCAATGCTGTGCCGGCCCACTGCAAAGTGCTGGTGCGAGTGCTGGACGCCAACGACAACGCGCCCGAGATAAGCTTCTCCACCGTCAAGGAGGCGGTGAGCGAGGCGGCAGCGCCGGGCACCGTGGTGGCCCTGTTCAGCGTGTCGGACCGCGACTCGGAGGAGAACGGGCAGGTGCAGTGCGAGCTGCTGCAGGGCGACGCGCCCTTCCGCCTCAAGAGCTCCTTCAAGAACTACTACACCATCGTGACCGAGGGGCCGCTGGACCGCGAGCAGCCGGGCGGCGATGCCTACACCCTCACTGTCGTGGCCCGGGACCGCGGCGAGCCGCCGCTCAGCACCAGCAAGTCCATCCAGGTGCGGGTGAGCGACGTGAACGACAACGCACCACGCTTCAGCCAGTCCGTGTACCAAGTGTATGTGAGCGAGAACAACGTGCCCGGCGCCTACATCTACGCCGTCAGCGCCACGGACCGCGACCAGGGCGCCAACGCCAGGCTCGCCTACTCCATCCTGGAAAGCCAGATCCAGGGCATGTCCGTCTTCACCTACGTCTCCATCAACTCCGAGAACGGCTTTCTCTACGCCCTCCGCTCCTTCGACTACGAGCAACTCAAGGAGTTCAGCTTCCAGGTAGAGGCCCGCGACGCCGGAGAGGAGCCGCAGCCGCTGGCCGGCAACGCCACCGTCCACATCATCGTGGTGGACCAGAACGACAACGCCCCCGCCATCGTCAGCCCCCTGCCCGGCCGCAATGGCACCCCGGCGCGGGAGGCGCTGCCCCGCGGCGCCGAACCGGGATACCTGGTGAGCAGGGTGGCGGCGGTGGACGCCGACGACGGGGAAAACGCCCGCCTCACCTACAGCATCGCGCGGGGCAACGAGGCCGGGCTGTTTCGCATGGACTGGCGCTCAGGGGAGCTGCGGACGGCCCGCAGGGTGCCGGCCAAGCGCGACCTGCAGCGCCCCTACGAGCTGGTCATCGAGGTGCGCGACCACGGGCAGCCGCCGCTCTCCTCCACCGCCGCCGTCCAGGTGGTGCTGGTGGACGGCGCGGGCGAGCGGCCCGGAGGCGGCGGTGGCTCGGGCGCGGGGACGGGCGCGGGCGGCGGCGGCGGCTCTGGCGAGCATCGCCCCAGCCGCTCCGGGGGGGATACCTCACTTGACCTCACCCTCATCCTCATCATCGCCCTGGGCTCCGTCTCCTTCATTTTCCTGCTGGCCATGATCGTCCTGGCCGTGCGCTGCCAGAAGGAGAAGAAGCTCAACATCTACACCTGCCTGGCCAGCGACTGCTGCCTGGGCTGCTGCTGCTGCTGCCCCTGCTGCAGCCGGCAGGCGCGGGCCCGCAAGAAGAAGCTCAGCAAGTCGGACATCATGCTGGTGCAGAGCTCCAACGTGCCCAGCAACCCGGCGCAGGTGCCGGTGGAGGAGTCGGGCAGCTTCGGCTCCCACCACCACAACCAGAACTACTGCTACCAGGTCTGCCTCACCCCCGAGTCCGCCAAGACCGACTTGATGTTCCTTAAGCCTTGCAGCCCCTCTCGCAGCACCGACGCCGAGCACAACCCTTGCGGGGCCATCGTCACTGGCTACGCCGACCAGCAGCCCGATATCATCTCCAACGGCAGCATCTTGTCCAGTGAGGTAAGGACCAGCACCCCGCGCCTCCCCACACCCCCAGTACAGAGGGGCTTCAACCTCCTGCCAACCCCCGACATCCTTCACCAGGCCCCGGCCGCTTTTCCGAAGTTCCCGCTCCTCCTCCCCTGGCGGAAAAGGCGTTTTGCGTTCCCCATCCTTCTTTCCCCTTTAATCCATCCGTCCGCCTTTTCTTCCCCTCTTTGCACTCTCCTATTCGGGAGGCTTTAGGGACACGTGGGGCACCCAGAGGGGAGTGCGGAGTAGACCCCCGCCCCGCCGGCTCCCTCCCGCCCAGGCTCAGCAGCTGTTGCAGCCAAGCATGTCCCCCCTGACCCTCCACCCCGGTGCCTCTGTAGGAATCTGGCGCCGGCCGGGATACGGAGTTCCCCGAGACAGCGTTTGGTGTGAGCAGATCGCCTGTGGTTTGGGGTGGGGGAGGTTATGGCTCTTCGCAGGGTCTCTGCAGCTGGCAGGACTGAAGTAAGGTGGGTTGTAATCACAGGATATTCTGAAGCAAGGTATTAAACCCATGTCTTTCTTCCTTCCTTAAATCTTCACATGTGCAAGTAAAGCTTTGGAGGAAACCGCCTCTGGGACTGTGACAATCTCTACAGTTAGGAGCAGCTTTAATTAATTTTTGAATTAGGGTTTATTAATTGACTTTTCTTTACTCTACCTGCACAGCTCTTTATAACACCAAAGCTGAGTTCACAAAGGAATGCAGCAAGAGTTTCTGTAAAGTTATATGCTGGGACTTAACATCCCCTCCTGTCAAACGTGTTGCCTAAGTTGTATTTCCTGGTGTGTAGAGAATTTCTATCAAAGCATCTACTCCCTCATGTCACTCCCCCCTTAATCATTTCATACTGTGTTATCTTATGCATAGTCTCAGTACCTCTCTGCTTATGCACTATTGAAAACATCACATTCTTTTTTAACATAAATACTGAAACCTGAATGCTGTCCAGTCTGGAAAAGGTGGTTTGAATAGAATGTTCTGAAGTGTTAAGTTTTGCACTAAAATTTCTAACACTGGATTGTAAAATTGACCTTGCCTCAAAATCTCTATAAATCTCTGTCTTCTGCTGCCTTTTTAATGATGTGAGGGTATCTCAATGTATTTTTTTTTTCTTAGGGTACAATAACAGTATTGCCTCTCCCTATTTTTATACACTGAAATTAAAAACAGGCTGAGAACTAGATTACAATAAGGTTTTTTTTTCAGACTAAGTAGTCCACAACTCTAGAAATAGTTATGCTAATTTTTTGTGGGAGTCCTTGTGATGCTCAACAGTGTGCACTGTGAGAAAACGTCAGAATGTCATCCCAAAAAAAAACCCAGAAAAAATCCTTCGTGTTTTCCCATCTGTATGACTAAGAGCTTGGTTTTTTCCCCTTGCATCCTAGAAACAGATTGTCTAGGCCTACTTGCAGCTAAACATTACCATTTATAATGAATATACTGAGCCACTGCCTTGGTTGATTACAGACATATCAAGAGTTAAAATCTCTCCCAATATTTTCTTTTTTCCTAGACAAAACATCAGCGTGCTGAGCTCAGTTATCTAGTTGACAGACCGCGACGAGTAAACAGGTAGGAGCTCTTTAGCCTTGGTTCCGACATGCATGCTCTAGCAAGTCTGAATGGGGTGTAGAAATGTGTTCATTGCAGATGTATCACAGTTATAAAGCAGTGGGAAGTCTAATGTCTGTAGACATATTAAATAAGACACAGTTGGCTAAATGAGTTTGAATTATGGCTTTTCTGAACTTGTTTCAAAACCGACTGGAGAGAGAACAAAATCTTGGTTTGTATTAGTCTAAAACGTGCTTCAAATACATATGAACATGCTTCTCTAGGGTCTTCCAGAAAACAATGGCTCACTGAGTTAAAGTTCAGCTATCCAGCTTAAGCAAATGCTATCAAATTATCTATACTGACTACATGAAACCCAGGCAAAGTAATAACCTTTGCAGTGCCTTCCAGCCAGACTCCCAAAGTCTGAAAATTCCTAGTTTTGTTTATGGTGGATGCAACACCTGTGCAGAAACCGTGCAGCTGGCACTAGTGGGGGGATGCAGCACCGTATTTGGCCATGTGATGGCGGAAGAATGTTTTATGAGTTCCTCTTTCATGTTTATTCTAATGTAAAGATGTTTCTGTGTCTAGTTCTGCATTCCAGGAAGCAGACATAGTAAGCTCTAAGGACAGTGGTCATGGAGACAGTGAGCAAGGAGACAGTGATCATGATGCCACTAATCGAGGTCAGTCCTCTGGTAAGTCTGATAAGAGAATGGAAATAGTAGATCTTTAAGTAGGGAGACTAGAAGGAATAGTTACTTACAGGAATATAATACAAGAGAGGCAATAAATAAGGTGACCATGTTGTGTGGGAGGCTGGGTTTCAGTCAGCGCACTGCTACAGTTACTTGAACAGGGAGGCAGTTTTGAACCTCTTGTGTTCATAGGGCAGATTTTATTCTATTCATTTGGTCAGGGATGGGGATTGGTATGTTATACTGCATCATTCACTGTAGCAAAACTTCTGCACATTAAAACAAAGTTGTTGGTACATTTTGTGGTACATTTTCTTCTATGGCAGATTTGCAGAATTTCAAAGCAGTAAGCAATTTTGTTTAGTAGGCACTTCAGCTAACATGGCAGTGGGAAGTGAAGGGGGAGTTTCCAAGGGAAAGAAAGAAACCAGTGATTGAATGACAGCCAGACTGTGAGGTTTTTTGCTGGGGATCAGTGGAGACACCCTGGGTGCTCTGAATGTGTAATACCTTAGCATTTTGGAGGATTGTTTTTTAATTCAAGTTGAGGCACCATAAAGTGCAAATGATCTCCATGTTAATAAGGCTAAGGTATTACTAAATACATTTCTTTCCTCCAGACAGGAAAGAAAGGCTTTAAAAGACTATGATGTGAATCCCCTAGAAAATACATACATTGCAGTGTTGTTCCCATGTGTAGGGCTTGCTATCTTTGCTCTCATACTGTCAGTTTGCTTCTGAAAGGGGCATTTGTTCAGAGCCTGTGCATTAGAATTCACACTCACCCTCTTACTTTAGCCACACTGCACTTTAGCCACAAATGCTGTGCTTTTTTCCCTACCACAGCCTCCACAGGTCTGGTACATCTTGGTTCAATGCAGTAATTTCTTTCCCCTTGTTTCCTCTGTGCTGTGTCATGTATAAGGATTTGCTACAAATGTGTCATACAAAATACTGTTGGTTGTCCTGTTTTTCCCCCCCTGACCCGCATCTTATAAGATGCCAAGGCAGGGGACCCAGTACTGTCACAGCAGTGCTGCCTCACTCGCCTGCTCTGTTAACTGCCCCTGTTTTCTTGCTGCTGTAGTTACTGTGCCCTTAACGATGGGAAATCCATGCACCAGGGGAAGAAGAGGCTGCCACAGGGCCCCTTTTTATTGCTACAAGTCATTAATATGCAGACCTAATGAGACTTGAGAAGAGCCAAGAGTCTCCGGAGCTCCCTGCTTCTTGCAGGGCTTCATGCTAAGTGAACAGAGTGTCTATTTTGTGTCTGGGAACCTGACAACAAACCAGGTCTTGCCAGAAGTTTACATCTGAACACAGAGCCTCTTTCATTTTTGTCCTATATATGGCGTATGATTTATTGTTGTTTTAAAAAGCCATGTATTTAGCCTCCACACTCACTTTCTTTTGCACTGTTTCTGATGCAGCAATCAGTGCTATGGAGTTATAAAAAGCTCCCTCTCCTCCTACCCTCCCTGCATTCCTTTTTTTTTTTTTTTCTTTTACGCATTTTACTGCAGCANNNNAGCTTAGCCCTTGAACATAATGAACCATAATAACCAAACAGAAGAGAAAAGAATAAACATCTGCAGAAGGGGCTGGGTTTGACTGATGGTGGGAATATAATCATAGAGTTGCACATCAACTGAAAGCTATTTTCTTTTAGATGCATTCAGTGCTGTTATTGTTGTGCCTCTGCTCTTTATTCTTTCTCTCCATTTTAAAAGTGATCTATCTCAGAGACAAACACTTGTCAAACTTGGCATTGGTCCTTAGTGGGGTAAATTCTTCTTTTTTTCTATTTTATCCAATAAGGGGAAAAATTTATTCTATGCTTTCAAATAATTTCAAATAATTTAAGAATCTTATATGATTTATGAACTTCTGTGTCTCCAATGGCGATGACATAGGAAGTAATGAAAGCTGCAAGTTAGGCTTGGTCTACTCACAATTAACAGTTTGAACTGAAACCTCAGAATACAGAACTTCCAATTTCATATATTGGTGCTGTGATTTGAGAATAATTTGCATGCACCATTTTTTTAACGCTAGTTGCAAATATTTAATTACAAATCTCTGTAGAGACTGCTTTAATGTTCTACATACTTATTATATACTTTTCCTGTAAGTTTTGGGCTGAATTGTTCTGTCTTGATGAAAAGAATGTGCCCCTTGCCCTCAGAGATGACAAGATATTTTTATATAAAAACTTTGCTCTTGCTACTAGCTTTTGGTGATGAATTTCATGGGGGGAAAAGGAGCATAAATCTTATTTGATCTTGAATGGCTAGAGGAAATATCAGAGGGAATGCCATCTCAATTTTTTGGTCATTCTGATGCTCTATAATCAATTTTTTCTAAATTACTGAAGGAAAACACACTGATTTGATATCATGGAAGCAGTTTGGGCTGTTTTTTCCCAAGATGTTACCTGATACTGTGCAACATCATATTTGTTTTCACAACCATCTAAAATATTTAGCAGGTAATTCACAATGAGATAGAAAACTCATTCCCTATAAGTTTTTGTCAGCAACATATTCTGCTGGCAAAACATGTTTTTGTAGTTCTGTATGTGACTTCTGTGCCAGAACAATCCTGTGGCACAGAAGTAGTAGTCCACTGTAGTCCTGTAGTAGTCCACTGCTGTCCAAGCTGGTTGTCAAAAGTCATGATCAGTTATTAATTGGGAAGGAAAACATGCAGGATGAAAATCTATCACCCTGTCAATAGCTTTATCTTGCATAATTACATAGTGAAAATTTTGAACTAAGCTGTTCTACATATCATAAAATGTTTTATTGTGTTTTGCAATAAGATTCTAGTTCACCTCTTCACAAAATATGTTTTCTTAATACTGATTTAATCATGTTTTTAAATGTGCTGGAATGTATGTAAGGGATTCATATTGTTCTCATTAAAGTACCACATGAATGCTTTGTAATTATCCACATTCTTGCCTACCTTAGCACTGTCCAAATACTAGAGTACTGCCATCTGCTTTTGACAGAGTATGGCAAATAGTGGGAGGCTCAAGAGCCTAATTTTTGTGGATTGAGTAGTTATTTCGTTGACTGGGATAGGAATCTGAGCTTTTTGAAAAGTGACATTCCAAAGGTGCAGAAGTGCAGGAAGTTTTTGGCAAACAGAGGAGGGTTTTTTCAAACCCCAGGTGCATGTTCTAATGACATGTGTTCTTCTTTGAAAACTGGTGAGACAAAACCTGCTACTTGTTATAGAACAAACATAACTAACACAAACTACTACCTATTATTAACACACTGTATTTCAGTCATATTCTGTAGGAGTAATTTCTAAGCATGAGGTTAGTTTATTTCCCATGGTTGATTGAATTCTTGGCCTCCCTTGTGAAATTGCTGGCTTGGGTGCCAATTAATACTCTGCATGTGTGTACGTTTAAATTGTATGATTAGACACCTGTCCTACAAGATTTGGACTCATGCCATCAGCTTATTTCATATGGTTGCTCATTAGCTACTCAGCTTTCTCAAGCAGAGTTCTCCACAAGATTATCCTTTTTGGCACTGAATTGGCATGATGTCTCAGATGCACTTCAGGAAGGAATGTCCAAGATGTGAAGCCACACAGATGCACTGCCATGTATATACTATAAAATGCATCAGCTTTTTTTGATCATCTCCTCTGTACAGTGCTGGACAGTTTGCATTGGTGACTGGGTGAGACCTAAAATTAGCTTGTGCTAGTGGCCTTTGTGAAGGGAATTGATAGGAGTCAAAGACAAAGACAAGGGTGAAACATTGGTTCACACCTTCTCAGTGTGGATTAGGTCAAAGCCAAGAGGGTTTTTATGGTTTAATACTGAAGAGCTACAATGTATCAGTGTCCGAAAGGAGAAGAATTTGAGAAGTCAGAGGAAGAATTTTGGTGATAAAGGCACTGATAAAACCATTATTCCTTCTGAGTCTATGCAGAGTGACAGCTAAATCTTGTTTTGAAGATCACTTTTGCGAAGACTCTATCTTGGATAAAGTGAGAGTGAACATGAAAATGGCTTAGAAAAGTACTTTGACTCAAGCTGAGGGCTGTTTCTATTTCTTTTTTTTTTTTTTCCCTCTTTTTCCTTGGTCAGAATGCTTAATAATGTTCTCATCTCAGTGGTCCAGATAGGGCTTTGCAGCTGAGATTTGGAAGAACTGAATATTGAAGATATTTGAGTCTTTATTCATGTTCTCATGCAGATGAAGTCAGTTCTATCCAAGGCAGCACACCAATTATTTAGCAAGAAAGAATGATAATAACTCTGTTTCATAAAGTCTAGTTCTTCAGTAGATAAAGTCTTCCACAAAGGAGGTTAACATCATTGTTCTTATTTACCAACACAAAACATGAATCATAGAGAAATGAGTAACTTCCTCAATGATAATCTAACCAAATGGATAGCTTTTCTGGTAGTGGAGCCCTGAAAAGGAGGCCTGGTTCCCTGTATCACACCTATCTCACATCTAACTAGCACAGAAGAAATAGGAAATGCCATTTAACTGCAACTAAAAGTCAAAGTTCCAAACAAAATTACACATGTTGGGGAAAAAAAATCCCCTTCAATAATGGTGTTGCAAAAATATTTTGTCAACATTTAATTTGTATTTTTAGTTTTTTTATTGCATCATTTACTCAGTAATACTTATGAACATGTTCACTCATTGCTCTAAAGGTTTGGTGTATGGTTCTTCTCCCTTAATTAAATTAAGAAAGGAGGCATTATTTAAAATTATATTCAGGCCTAATTTTTGCTTTGACCAACACTGTCTTTGAAATCAATTAAAACTCATGCACATAGAAATTTTGATTTTCTCCTTTTGAAATATGAAAAGGAAGCAAACTGAGAATTTGCTTCCAAAATGCAGTGCTACCAAGTATATGATTCAAAGCACTTGAGTTCAGGTAATTCAGATACAGATATGAAGCAATATTTAACTCCTTCCCTAGTTTTTGGCAGCTTTTGAGGGAGGGCCAGGGGTTTGTTTTCCTTCAAAATCTGCAGAGTTAAGGTTGTGTGAGAGCACATATTGCCCACTGGCCCATCTGGTAATAAGACTTGAACTAATAGGAATGAACTAGTGGTATTTGCTAGTTTATATATGTATGCTGTATTTAGAATAGTAGAATGCTTGTCATTTTCAGAACTCCAGTGCACTAGGCTATCAGTTTGTATCCCCAAAGGGCATTTGAAATTCATCATTCAGAGGCACCTTTAAAATCTCAGTTTCTCTGTATTCAAGTTCCAGTAGGATAACTAAGTGAAAAATATAGACCACTTTTCTTTAATGTGGATTTGCAATTATGATGGATAATTTAGTTCAAAAGGATTACATATATATAACTAGTTTTATGAGGGAGATGAGATGGAAGTGTTATACTGCTGAACATTTCTTTTTGTTATAAATCAAGAACATGATTCCTGAAGTAAGAAGGAGTTCTGTGCTGAGTCTCTTACTTCATTTACTGTGATATGTCCTTCCTTCTCAAAATATAGGAAAGAGACTTTATCTGCCCTCGCCCTTGTGTTAAATGTTTTTCAATTAGAACCAGAGAATTCTATACTATGACCCACAGGAAAAAGGTGGAGGAGGAATAGCCAGCATTCATACCACAGGCAGTGTAAATATATATGGGTGCCCAGGGATTTCGAAACTAGGCTGCTAATTTGAATTTCTTTTCTGTCAAAATACTAAACCCAAAGGCTTGGTTCTGCACCCATTACACTCTTAGGGAATGTTGTGACTGATTCAAGCTGGAGCAGTTCCTAACCCTTGCCTCTCTGAACATTTTTTTCCCATCCTAAACAAGCATTTACATTCCAGCAATGTATATTAAAATTCAGATGTGTATACATTTTTTTTCTTTTTATGAGTTCTCATCTTCAAGGCGGAAAAGTTTGCAATACAAGCTTACATTTTATATCTCCTGCGTTCATTACTTTGTTTATTTAAAATCCTGATTTATAGTGGCTATAACATCTCTTTTATAATAAGCTGTTATATAATACTATCCAGTGCACTCCAGTAGACCAGCAGTATTCAAAGGGAACAAAAAAAATAATATTTGGATAGAGACATTTTGCAGTTTAGCAGTTGATGTGAGAAGAAAATAGTAAAATAGAGGGTAATTTTTCACAGGAAATAAAGATCCATGAAGGGAAGAAAAGAGTCTACAGTTGAATATATATATTTAAAACAATATTATTGTAATCTCTCCTTCCTCATTGACTAAAGAATATAATGTAATATATATCCTTAAGCTTTTCTTTCTCCTGATGTCTTTCAGGAAAGGTTGAATGAATATGGTCCCTGATACACCTAGCAAAGTGTAACTGGATCATTTTCCTGTTAAATGTAGGGCTATTTCTTGTTTACATGTAACTTTGCTAGGAAGTCTGCGAATTGAAATAACCATTTGTTGTCCTTTAAATTTTGGAATCACAAATAGATTCATAAAATGTGTCTTTTCTGGCATAAGGGTTGTTTTTTTTCAGACATTTCAATACATAAGATACACACGCAGGGTTTTATAGACATTGTTAGATACTAATTACTTTCTGTGAAGCTTGGATCTAAATATTTCTTTTCAGCCTTTGATAGCTACTACCACTACAGAATTTATATTTATACTATTTTTCTCCTTGCTTGTTGATCTTCGTTTTATTCCTTAATCATATCTGCAGTTCACATTTGTATTCTTCAACAGTTCACTGATCAGTAATTTGTTTTCAGACTTCTGCATGCCAATTATCAATGCAAGGTTCTAATTGAAACTGCACCTGGCATTGTATATTGCTTAATTTAAAATTAAAAAGTCATTATAAAGTGAGATTAATCTGAGATAAAAAGCTTTTATTTTTCATTTCCTCATTCTTTTTTCTGTCTAAATGATTGCCTCTAGTACTCAAACACTTGTTGATAGCTCATAACGATTCTTCCTTGCTGAAGAGGTTGTTTTTTGTAGTGAGGTATTACATAAATATTACTAATATAAGTCAAATTATAGTTCAAAACAGTGGTAAAATTCTTAATACTAATCCTCATCTTGGAGATCAAGCTAATCCAGTTCTTTACAATGTTGGCTGGTGAATGAACTACATTACATGAATCTTATTACAGCTGTTCAAAATTTTTTTCTGATTTCTATTGCAAGTAGTGTCACTTTTTGCAATTCTAATGCATTACTTGTAAACACAATGTTTAGAACAGATTTAGTTCAGTTTTGATGTGCACCTAAGACACTCCATTCTCTTTATAAATGCACTAAGAGGATGTTTCTTTACTGTTCTGCTTTTCTGTAAGATGTTGAACATTGTATTGGCTTAACCTAAACAACAGCTAAGCACCACACAGCTGCTTGCTTAGTATGATGGGGATGAGAATTGAAAAAAATGAAACTTGTGGGCTGAGATAAAAAAAAAATAATTTAAATAAAGCAGATATAATAATAGTAACAAAAAGGAGAAAGAGAGGAATGAAGCCAAAGACAGAGAAGTCATACACATTACAATTGCTCACCACCTGCTGACCGATGCTCAGCCCTGAGCAGTGATCAGCCTTTCCCAGACAACTCTCCCAGTTTATATACTGGGCATGATGCTCTGTGGTATGCAATAGCACTTTGGTCAGTTGTCTTGGCCATGCTCCTTCCTAACTTCATGTACATTTCCTCACTGGCAGAGCGTGTGAAATGTCTCTGATTTAGGGTAAGGACTACTGAGCAACAACTAAAACATCAGTGTGTTATCAACACTATTCTCATATTAAATCAAAAACACAACATTGTAACAGCTACTAGGGAGAAAATCCATCCCAGCCAAAAGCAGGACAAACCAACTTGGAGATGCCAATATTTATTTTACTCTGTACCTATGATTTCATACACAATTTCTCTCAAAACAAGTATAATCCAAGAAGTTAGTGATTCACAGTTAGGAGATATTCCTTTGAAAGGCCTATCTGAAAGGAGTCAATAGTAGCATAGCTTGTCATTTGAAATCTTAATGGCATTAAAGGATTTTTAAGTAAACAGTTCCATGTTGGCACGGACAAGTGTTTGCTTATAGAGTGGAAGCACTAACATTTTTTTTGATAGAATCCTCAGTTTAATCACATCGGACTAAGGGTACCTTTGTACCACTAATTGCAGTATTTTATTATTGGATTCTGTCCCATTCCTTGGATTACTTGATGATAGTAAGGACTGCTGCAGTAGCAATGAAAAGTATCTCTGAAAGAGTGATGTAACAATTGATTAAAGAAGCTATCCTGATCACTTGAAAACTGGGTTATTGCTTTGTAACATCTGCTTTTAATATCAATGGGCTCTATCTGTATACCAATGTATGCACGTATAGTTCCTTTATAGGACTTACTGATATTTCAATTTCATAGATGAAATCTGTGATTCCTCAATATGGACATGTTATTTCTTTGGTAAGAGATAGTTATGTAGAAAAAATTCCTTCATGTTCTTAAATAAGTATTTTCAACTGGTGAACTGCAGACATCCACCTACAAGTGGAGTTGAACCTTGTACGAATAGGTTCTAAACAGTGAGATCTGCAAGGGATTTTGTGAGCTAGAATCACTACTACTCTTCTTCTAGTGGTATTTTGTGTATGTGTGACATTCTGGCATTTAGTTACGCTTGTTAAAGGGTGTTTTTGACTTCTGAAAACTGAACAATTGGATTTTTTTTTTTCTGTTTTTGAGGAGATGAAACTAGTTGAAGAAGTTCTTACAGCATTGCTCTTTCCAGTTCTCTTTTTTTGACATAAACATTCATATCTGTCAGCAGCTGTTTCTGATGCTGAAGCTTATATCTGTAGTTTCTTTTTCTTTCCTGCTTGCAGGCGTGGATCTTTTCTCCAATTGCACAGAGGAATGTAAAGCACTGGGCCACTCAGATCGGTGCTGGATGCCTTCCTTTGTTCCATCCGATGGACGCCAAGCTGCAGATTACCGCAGCAATCTGCACGTACCTGGCATGGACTCCGTTCCAGACACTGAAGTGTTTGAAACACCAGAAGCCCAGCCAGGAGTAGAAAGGTCCTTCTCCACCTTCGGCAAAGAGAAGGCCCTGCACAACAGTCTGGAGAGGAAGGAGTTGGATGGACTGCTGTCTAATACACGAGCGCCTTACAAACCACCATATTTGAGTAAGTACTATTCAAAAAGCCATATGAAAGTGTTCCCTTTGTGGGAATAAAGACTAGCTCTTTCTGCTATTCCTGGTAGGAATAATACAGGCACAATTTTAGGAGCAGCAGGGAAAGATGGATTCTCTTGGATTCAGGCACCACTGAAGAAAGCATTGTTCAAAATGCTTTTTTAAAAAAGACAAAACCTTGATTGTTTTTACTATGACATGATTGTCAACAACAAAAGTATCAGCTGATACTAGTTGGGGAGTTGCTCAGTTTTGTTTTCTGATGCTGGATTATTTTCAAAGTTTTCTTGGATAGATGGTTTAAACGTTGGCATTGCCAGGCTAATGCTTTCTAAGACTAGAATTAAATCAAGAACTGTCCTGGGAGCTTCTTTTTGTGATTGAGAAGTATCTTGTGCATAAACAGTATGTGTATTATTTTGAAGTAGCTATTTACATAGTGCAAGGGTTTGGAATTAAGAAGACAGAACCTTTTGCTTTAAGTCAGATCATCTTTCTGCCTACACAGTATTGACTCTTGTCAGTGCTCCTCCGTGCCTTCTGTCTCATTCCAGAATCTTGCCTCTTTCTTTAGTCACCTTTTGACTGTGGTTAGGTGGCATGAAAGAGTATGATAGATCTCCAAAAGACCTTCATAATTCCTTTTGGAGTCTGAGTCAGTTGTAGAACCCTTGAGTAACACTTTGATCTAATACGTCTTTTCATTCTACTTAGCTGCCTTCTCTACTTTATTAGAGACTGTAATCTTGACTTCAAGAGTTTCTGATGTTTATTTCATACAAATAAACGAAAGACATTAACATTGCATTACTGACCCTTTTTAAAGCAACAGAGGTCTTTTAGGATAGCAGGCTGGGGGTAAAAAAAGGGAATGTCTCTGAATGGTATTAATTTATTTATTTTTCTTAGTTTTACTGAGAGATGTTGCACTGGCAGTCTTGATATGTGAAGATCTTTCTGTGTTACAGATCACTTTCAGCACAGACCGCTCCCTTCTTAATTAGCTGTCCTGGTATTTCAGTCCTTCAGGAGAGGTCTTTTTACCTGTTCAGTGTTTGGATTTGCTTTACTGAAAACTTCTAGATTCAACCACCAGTTCTGATATGTGAAAGCCATTCCTGCAAAACCTGTCCTGATACAATCAGCTTATTTTATGCAGGCTAAAATGTCAGGTGTTAATCATCCAGTCATATTCTAAAGACCGATGTGAAATTTCAGTATGACCTAACAACTCATGAGTTCGTCTTTCCTGAACCAGTCTTCCATCATTTGCTTTCATGGAACATTCTTTAGCACTAAGTCATAGTTTGGGAGTACTGATTTTATCACTGTAACTCAGTTAAAAATTTAACTGTAATTTAATGAGTTGGCACATCATTAGGTGTTCTAATCACAACCAAGTTCTGGTGCAATATGGACATTGCAATTATGATTGTTATCTGGTGACACCACAATGGTAGTTCTGTTCTGGTTTGTTGTAGACTTGGGAGTTTTATTTCAAATAACAATGGCATTTATTTTATGGATAGTTTAGGGATTTTAAATTTTGTTACAGTAACATAAGTAATTTTGTTGAACAATGTCCTTACATACAGACATTGGTCTACATTTTACACTTTTCTGGTACAAGGTAAAGTAAAATGTCATAAGTAGCGAATATAAGTGAGTGTTATTACATAATCCACATTTGAGAATCCAGATTTAGTTTTGCTTTTTTCACCCTGATCCTCAAATTTAAAACTTTTATAAAACAAGAGTAATGCTTCTCTGGTTTATTTTCCCTTATTTAGTATTTTCTTTATTTTAGATTTTAATTGTGTAGCAGAGAACACGAGCAATAAAAAGAAGGTGCAGTACTTGTTGAAATGACTAAATAATTTATTATTAATAATTTATTCAATGAATAAAGCAAGAGAATTGTATAAGAGGAAGTTGATTCAGGAAGGAACTTTAGTTGAGCCACTGGGTAATCACAATTAAAAATTGTAATTAAAAATAAAAATTAAGTTCAATTTTTTAACACAGATCATATCAAAATCAGTTTGTCAATAGAATGTATTTTTAAAAGAAGTGCTTAGAATGTATGAAACAGAACCCTCATTTTCAGCAAAAATGCTGTATAAAAAGTTGTATTGTGTATGAAAATGACCACATGAAAAATGAGATTGAAAGAAGAAAAGTATATTGCAGAATGTAAAAAACTGTTTGAACTAAAAAGGTCTCTTTAAAAAGAAAGATTCTAAAACAAAATTACCAGAAAAGAGCATAAATTCTATTAAGTAAATTTTAGGTTAGTAGTTAGTGGAGATAAGAGGGACTTAGAACAAATAGCCAAAAGTGTGCAAAGAAATACAGACAACTTTTAAGATACCAGGTGTAGTAAGCAAGGAGAAAATTGGTGGGTCTCTTGAGCTGCAGTTAGTGTGGACAAGGATGTGGCAGAGATTCTAAACTGTTTCTTCTCATTTGTATTTACCTGAGGAGGGACAGCAAATGACAGACAAGCATATCTAGGAAGGCACCCAACCCAGGTAGCTGTTTCAAAACAATATGCCAGACTGAATTACGGAAGAGAATGTTAATGAAAAATTGGCTAAAACAAATAGAAAGACGTCAGTGTATTATGTGTTTCTTTGATCTTCAGTTTCTAACAAAAGCTAGTTACTGAAGAATGTCAGAAGTTTTGTTTATCATTAAAAAATGTCCTAGAAAAGCTTGTAAATTAGAGACCAGTGAGAAGCCGCAGCATAGTACATAAAGTTGTAACTTAGCAAACTTTAGGAACAGAGTAGCTGGCATCTGTCCAGGAAAGTCATACAGAAAGATTGTCAATCTATTAGAATTTTGATAGAGTGAGTGAGAATTAATCAATAGAGTGTATTTGAACTGTCGAAGAAACTCCCTTTAGCACAGCTTCTGTGTAGGAGAAGAAGCTCCTAAAGTAATCGTATTGTCATAGGGCAAAGCATTACCAGACTCTCTGTGCCTAAGAGGAAAGAATCATAAGGATAAATGGGACATTTCAGCAGAAGCAGAGTTGCCCAAGTGTTTTTGCAAAGATCCGTGGAGTTTAAAAGAATTAATTATCTAGAAATAGCAATGAGAAAAAGGGCGTGGTGTTTGCAGATTACATGAAGAGGTTTAGGTCCATTGAATCCCTAATAGACTACATGTGCCCACGTTATGCAGTGAAGTGTGATCCAGAAAAGCCCATCTGCTTCTGAGCTGGTTTGCTCTGGAATGGGAAACTGCAGAGCCATGTCAGCACAGTGGAATAGCTGAGCCAACTCACTCACTGGAGCTGTCCTGTCAGTGAATAGCTGCAAACAGTAACTGGTAGCTTTAAGTGGAGCTTTCACAGTGCCATATGAGTGTGTCTGCTTGGTGATTCCTACACTGTGTTCCAATGGGTGTGTTCAGTGCAGAAACTTAGAAAAGATAAATGAAGGGGATTTATATTATCATGAGAAATTTGACCTCATTTTGAGAAAAAAAGACTATGAAACAATTCCCTGAGAAGTGTACCCCAATGTACAAAGCCAGCAAGAAGGAAATAAAATGCCAGGTTGTAAAAAGGAATTGAATTGAAAATACACTAGAAAAGTATTACAAAACCCTTACACAGAACATGTCACCATGTTACTCTAGACAGTCTGTTCCTTTCATAGAAACACATGACATAACAGCAACAATACTGAAAATATTTCTATGCAAATTCATATCAAAAACTTAGTATTAATTAATTTAGATAGCTGTAATAGGGACATGAGGTAAAGGAGGCTGCATGAAAACAGAGAAGGTGAAGGAGGCTGAATGAAAACAGAGAAGGTGAGGTGGGTGCTTTCATTTGCTGTTCTCAATAAAAAGAGAGCAGCAAAGCAGGAAAACACAAGGACAACTAGGTCATGATCTGATCAGATCATACACATTTGATAAAATTATACCCATTTGATGCAAATAATAGAGCAACCTGTTGAACTTATATAAGATGATTGAAACTAAAGACTTAATAGTGGGCATTTTTGTATTTGTTTCTTCGTTGTTGGAGGTTTAGCTCATTGCTTGGGTAAGTGAAAACCGCAGCAACTATATTGCAAATTATAATGTAGATAAATATATAAATCCTCATACCTGAAAGGGTTTCTTAGTGTTCCATTATCAAATTTTTGCCATGCTGGTCTAAGCCATTGGACTTATCATGCATCAATTTCCACATAAATAAACAAGTTCTATATATTTTTCTGAGCAGAGTATACTGAAAGTAGATCTTCTTGTACTCAAATAATGTATTTTGAAGAATATATATTTTTATATATGTTTTAAATAATTACTATGAGCACAAGTTACAAAATTGTGATGGGATCAGTAAACTGTAGGGATTTTGAAAACAGTTTTCTCATAGAATGACTTCAGGATTCTTCTAACTTGCATATTCTTCTTATTATGTAACTACCACTACTTCTTATTCATCCACGTAGTTTGAACACTGCTTTTCTACAGATGGTTAAGAAATTTTAATAATGACTTAAATGTTCATAAAACATGATAGAGATTCTGAATTTGACTGAAGAAAAGTGAAATTACGCTGGTAAGAAAAGAATGTAGTTTTTAAAAAATTCCTGTATTTTCAAAATAGATTCTAACTATTTCTATCTAATTTTGATTCAGTAGTGGTTATATTAGCCATTACAATTAATATTACTATAGTCACCAAAACCCCTAACCCAAGATTCAAACTCTATTGTACCAGATTCTGTAGGATATCTAACAGAGACTATCTTCACAATGAATACCTGATCAGTCTGTCCTGCTTTATTTCTAATACTTTGAACCATGTCCTGAGATGGTAACAGCGGAAAGAGCAACATTACTTCCTGCTCAGGAGTAGTTTGGTCTATAATTGCTAAGAAATATCTTTAATTTTTTTACTGTAATTGTGATTTATTCTAGATGGACAATTATTTTATAATACTTTAGAGCCTCCCTAAAGTTACATACTGACACTAGTGATAGAATAATTTGCCTTCCTGTTAAAAGGTTAGTATTTTTTTTCGTATACTAACACTAGTCAAAAATTGCCATAATACATTAACTATGTAGAAATGCTTCTTTTGCTAAAAAAAATATTACTTTGACAATGCTTAGTCTATTTTCAAAGCAGGTTAAAATAAACTACATAAAGGCACAATTTACTGCATGGAATAACAGTGTTTAGACAGAGAGACAGCCTGTGTTATTAAGTAGCCCCCTAATTAGCTCTGCAACATTTTCTCCATACACTCAAGCATCTTCATTCTCACTGATGGAACTGTATTGTTATTATGGTAATTATTGCCAACACCATCAACATATTTTATGTGTGAACCAGGATTTTATCGTGTTAGGTAGAACATAGAGAATAATAAGCTGGTCTCTTCCCTGAAGAGACAGCACCTAAGCTAAGTAAATTGGAAGGGGGGAAAAAATCCCTTTGTTTGGACATTTTGATTTGTGTGGCCTGGATACTAAACATCAGCACTCCTTTTGATAGATGCAGAGTCAAATTATTTGGATGAGACTTGTTAGTATCCTCTGAATAAATTAAAGGTGAGCTTGGCCTCATTCCACGCCTCTGCTTTTTATCCTGGATCGCCATTGACTCTGCAGTGGAGGTACCATGGAGGTCTGAATGCAGCTGGGTCTGAGCACAAGTCCCTGTGTTTCTGTGAAAGTACAGAAACCTGATGTTTTCCTTCTGCAAAACACTTGTCACCTGCTCAACTTGACCTATCCAAGTCAAGTTGGTTTACAAATGAAATTAAAAAGCTTTCAAAAGTCTTTGTGCAGTTGAATGTTTAGGAATTGGACCATCAATTTATTTCAGATAATCTACCACAGAGGTAGCACAGAGCACAGTTTAACTTAGATCATTATATATCTCCCTGAATTAGGTTAGAATAAATGACCTAGAGGAGTAAAATGTTCATATCTTTATACCAGGACAAGAAGTGCCTCACAACCTTTTGATTATTTTTCAAAGGAATAAAAGTGCATGTAAATATTTATTGTATATTTTGATCTAGTTAGGATCATAAGGGCTTATTTCTGTATGCCAGGATATGTAACATGACATTCTCTGCTGATGTTTAACATAAATATATGAAAAAATGTTTTAAGCAAGAAGTCTTTACTGTCTTGAAACAACTTAAAAAAAGAGAGAAGGAAATCACAATTTTATACATTCAATATGATGGAGGCGGAATTTTGTTTTGTATTGTTGGGGGGGTTTTTTTGGTTGTTGTTTTTTTTTTTGTTTAGTTACATGTCATTTCTGGAAATTGCTTGGGAAGTCTTTTGTCTTGTGTTCTATCATATTATAGTATTTATTCCATTTGCATAAAAATCAATAACAGTTATTTTGAATAGGACACTTGATTAATTTTTAAAAATGAAGCCTGTCTACATTTTTGCTTTCAAAATTAGCCTACTTGATTTCTAATACAAATCAGGTAAAAATTTGTGAGCTGTCTGATACCTTCGTTAATAATTTTTTAATTCAATTTGTGATTTTCACACAAACTTGGAGTACAAAGGCACAGAAGTAAAGGCAAGGAAATTAGCACCGATAAATTGCATGTGCATATTACAGTTCTTGGTCTAAGAAGAAAAAAACATTGCAATGCTGGATTAAAGAAAAAGTTGTAGTGAAACAACATTTGTATTGACGTGAGTAAACAACCGATATGTGCACAGTCAAAGAGTTGTTTCTTTGTGTATAGTACAGTGTATAGTACAGTTTTGTGCTCAGAAAGAATGTTAAAATTGTGTGGATATCCTTCCATAGGCAGTGAAACTCAGGAATTTATCCCTGGGACAGGGTACAGCTCTCATTTCTACACAGATGAGAATGACTTTGCATGTACAAAATTGCCCAGCAGAAATGGAGTCTGAGTTGAAAAGCCACCATCTAATAGTGCTAAGAAAACTAACTGAAAACTTTTCTAAAAAGTCTAATAGATCATTCCCATTTTTGCTTCGTTTGAAATGCAGAGTTTTATTCACTTATACCTCAAGTTTGCCACTTCAGATACATCCTCTCTGTAAGGTAAATATTAGGTAAATAAAGCGTACAAAAAAACCAAAACCCCAAACCTGAAATAAAACAGTTATGCTAATTAAAATATAATAGCAGGAGAGCAAGACTATGATGTATTTTTCTTCATGATTGTAGGTACTCTCTGGTCTTGAATAAACCACTTCTGATGCTTCACTGTTCAGTGTTTATTGCATAACTCTGGAAGGTATTTTTATCTCACATTCACGACTGGTTTGCGTTCTTCATCCAAATGTATTCCTCTTGAAGCTCTTGCTCAAGGGGAAGAACACACACAGAGCATTATTGCAGCAATAGAAAGCAAGTGGATAGTTCAGAAAGCCAAATTAGAAGGGAATATATAAATATGTGAAGACAACTTGGCTGTAGCCAAATAAAACCTATAAATTGCATTATTTTAATCAATTTTTTATGAAAATAATGTAAGCAAAAGAAATAAGAATTCTTCTTTTAATTTTAAAGCACAGGTGACAGGTTTTATATTTAACTAGTATTTGCTTCCATCTCTATGTAACTGTGGGCTTGGGCAGAATTAACGATACGTGGTACTGTACAAAATACTGATTAAAAATTTTGACCATTTTTAGGTTTATGTAACATCTTTCATTTTCAATGTCTCTAGAGCTCTTTGCAACTACAGTGCACGAAAATAATTAAAAAATAATAAAAACAAAGGAGTAACTTTTATTTCAAGGAAAATTGTATTTTCAGTTTGTCCTAAAAATACACAATTTGAACTATTTCTTTTCCTCTAATAGCTGCAAAAGTCTGTGTTTCCAGTTCTGACTGGAACACATAGAAGTCATGTATATCTTAACTATCTCAAATTGGTGCTATATTTATTAATTTATGTCAATTTTGAGAGCGCTTATGTCTGCTGTGAATATACCATCTGTGGAGATGTGTTTTTTCTAAATGATGAACTACCATTTTCTGGATTCCTACCAGTGGAATATGAAGAAGACAAAAAAAAAAGTAGAGAGATTGCTTGAAACTTTAGAGAAATTTTTAAGATTACTCTGTTATGCTGATTTAAAATTTAAAAATGCTTCTTGTCCTATAAATCTAAATCATATGACAAAAGTAATTTAGCCACTTAGGGACATGAGTCTCCTTGGAAAGCAGTGAGATGTTTGCAGTTAAAATTTTCAAAGGCACTAGAGTTATTTATTTTTGATAGGCAAATTCTATTCATTATAAATAAATGCTGTTCTTCAATGTACAAACCTCCTTATTGTGACAGTCAGGATCTGGAGAACTGAATATGTGCCTAATCTTGGGTCTGTGCACAGCAAAGACTTTTCCTCTCTGCTTGCCTCTATCCAAGGAACTCCTTGGTCTGCAGAGCAGAGGAAATGATACTTTTTTGGCTCTTCTGCTGCACAGAATAACTAATTTCCACAGTCATTTCCACTGCTTTAAGTTTTGAGGGCTTCCTTTTCTTTTTCTTATTTTTTTTTTCTCTTGACCAAAGTAGGAAAAATAGGGACAACCATTTAAAGAATGCAACAAATAGTCAGGAAGAGAGGGAACTGCATCTTTTTATTGTATTTGGACAAGCACACTGTGGGGATCAGTGTTGCTGTTTATCTGGCAAGCCTGTAAACAGCTCTATTTGTGTGCTAGCCACTGAGACTCTGCAGTTCCATACTAGCAGTGGCATGACTACTGCTGGGAAGTAGCTGCAAATATATTTGTTTTAGAAACATTACAGTACAATGAGGTCAGAAGAGTGAAAAATTATGTGTTGGTACCTTCTTGTAGAGGAAGTAGGAGATACAATTAGAATATTATTTTTAACTTCAAAACCTAGTGAAATGGTGGAAGAGCTGAATATTATGTGGATTCACCAAAAATCCAAACTCTTCTGAGGTGATTTGATTTCTTTCTTTGATAGGATAATGGTCTTCATGGGTTGAAGAAAATACAGTGGACAGGAGGAGACATTTTCAGAACTTGCTTCCTAAATTCTACCTGAAAGTTACATGCGTGTATGAGTTGCAAGAGTAAATCTGCATTTATTGCATACACAAATCTATTTCATATGTGTAAATGAAGTTATTTTGCATGACATTTTCACAGGTTATCAGAAATAATGTGGATTAGAAAGGAAAAATAAAGGATGCAGAGTAGATTCACCCAAGTAGTTACAGGGATGACAGATTCCTGTTTTTGCAAGTGAGCTGAGCCTTCTGACTTTATCTTTTCACCTCCAGCATCACGGCTGCATTCAGCCCTGGAAAAGAATCCATTATGAAACTGCTTGAACACAACCTTTCTTTATTCATAAGGAATTTTACAGATGCTGATATTGTAGATTCATCTTTTGTCAGAGTAAAATTCTGTCACTTTGTGACTTTTTTAGTTGCCTATTTGGGCTTTAATTTGACATCCATCTATTCTCAACTGGAATTTAGATGACAATTGAATGGAGCTGTGCACAGCTGTGGGCATTGATAGGAATTGAGATCTAAAAAGGTTCTACCTTACAAATGAGATGCAGTAATAACCTTTTTTCTGCTCTACATGAGATAAAAGACTGTGTGCTCAATATTCTTTATGGCTGCACTATTGAATTAAATAGGTTTCTTCTCACCACTGGAATGTTATGGTCTGTACTCTTACAGTCTCTGGCCTGCCTTTAGCCTCTGTCAGCTAGCATTCATCCCTAAGAAGTCTGAGACATGATGCCAGGGACCACTCCTGAAAGCAGATTGAATATGATCACATTCTATGGGCCCCCATATATTGCTCAATATGGCTGAGAAATTTTAATAATGTGTATATAAATAATTCCATTCTGGTAGTCTTAAGTGACAAAGAATGGTGATGAGCAAACTGCATTTATGGATAAAACCCAAGCCAATATGTGTTTTTGAAAAAGAGAACTTTTGAAAGGCTTTTGAGAAGGTTGTATGATACACTTAAGTATGTTACTTTGGTAAACTGGGAAGGACTCTGAAATCAGAGGGTACACTGCTCATGAAAAACAGTGTACTTTAGAAACAAAAAGTAAAATATTCCTAAAAAGAGAGGAAACATACCTGGCAGGCCCTAATGCCACCTAATCCCTGTTAGGTGAGAAGAGCTTTGGAAAAAACATCATGCAAAGATAAATTGGGTAGGAATACACAATGTGATGCTGCTGTAATATTGTAACACGTTACCTCATGTAAGAACAAGTAAATTTAATTATTTTCGGCCAAATCCAGCATGAGTAATTTAGGCACCTCTGAAAGCCACCAAATGGTGATCTACATGTCTGCTTCTCCCTTGAATCTATAGGGAACTTAGGCACTTAACAGCAATTCAGGAGGAATAGTTCATATCCCTGCACTTCTCACTAGGGCACTCAAAATTTTAAGTCACATTGTAGCCAGCCTGTAGTATATTCTGCATTGGTTAACCCTCAAACTGACATGTTCACTTTTGGGCTTGTCAGCTTAAAGAAATGTATACTGTAGGTTTCGGGAGAGTGCATAAAAAATAGTGAGTTTTGAAAAAGAAAAACAGCCCAAAAACACATAGAGGAAGAAGAAAGGAAGATTGAGAAGAAGAAATTATTGTTGTATGCAAACACATTAGCATTTTTTATTTAAAAGAAAAAAGGAATCTAATATTGGTATTACTAAGGATAGTACTGAAATTATTAGCTTATAGTAATTTGGAAGAACATGAATTTGCTGCTAGAACATACGTGCAATTAGAGTAAGTTGTTGATGGAGAATTTGAAAATATTCTTAGGGAATATGCTCTGTGCTGTAAGTTTGACATATATCAGGAGTGACTTAGGACTTATTTGATTGGTCTTAACAGAGTACATAAGAACTCTTACAAAATTAAATAGTCCACAATTCTCTGACTTTAATGGTGATGTCATGTATTATCTTTAGTATTTTCAGGTAGATAATATGGTTACAATAGTACAGAAAGACAAAAATGCTTTATTCCCACTGTATCTTGTGGGGAAAATTGTCTTTTGTATTTTTATAGTACATTATAGAATATAGCTTAGCACTTTCTGTGCTGAATTGTAATAACTAAAAAGCATTGTTTCGGTAGTAAATAATGGCAACCAGTGATAAATAAAATCTGACATCTGCTATGCCACTGGGCTGTTGCTTGTGGTGGAAAAGAAAATTGTCAGCGTTTAGAACAGAAAATCAAATGCACATAACAGTATCTTGTGTGCCACAGAACACTGATGACAAAATTCAGGACTTGAATCAAAAAATCCTTCTTAGTCATGTGCTTAACGTAAAGCATGTGTTGGTTAAGGTCAGGGCTTAAACTTAAGCCTATGCCCCAGGATAGTCCAAAACATAGAGAAATTTTATCTAGTTCTTAAACAAACTAGTACTTGGTAGTTATTCTTAAGAACTGAAAAGTTGTTTGGGTTTTCTTTTTCAGAGAATCAGCTAAATCCAGGTGGCATATAAATCTCAGAGCACTCAATAGCACCAGAGAAACATTATTTCAGTGACTGTCATGATGTGTCAGCATTTGTATCAGGCATCCCACTTGCCATATGAAAGTAGTTACCAAGACATGTTCCAAACATCAAAATATCCTTGAAATATGTATTTTCCAATCTTGAAATGAAGATAGTAGGCAATATGTGTAAGCAATTGGGTCAATAAACTTTTTTTCAAAAATGAGTGATAATCTGTTGAAGTTGTTGGTGTAGAACATGATGTTCTAATTTGAAAAGTGGTAGTTTTTTGCTTAAGTGCAAAGGACAAACCTCTTGCCCCCTTTTCCTGGCATAAGTAAGGTTGTTTGTGGTGTTCTTTAGATTACAGCCAGTGGAGCATCCAGCACTGTCAAATTTTAGCATAGTTAGGAATCCTTGTTTCTTGAATTGATTTAAATGAATATAAACATGGAAATGCACTTAGTGCAAGACAAAAGAAAAGGACAATATATGTGGTTGCATAGTTTTCTTTATACAAAAGATAGGGAGTTTTTTGCATAATCATATTTGTTCCAGAAGTATAGATGTACTCTCAAAGGAAGGAAAGATTTTAATGGTCTATAGGGGTTATTTATTTAGCTAAAAGCAAGCTTGTTTCCAGAAAAGTTTCAGTGCAACAATTAAAAACTTTTCCATTTTGTTCTACTTTCATTTATTCACAGCCTGAAGACCTGATGCTCACAACAGGGTTTTTTGTTTCGCATGAAATCTGGGCAATTATACCCATTAGTCCAAATGCTCTTGGTTGATTTTAGAAACATGGGTTTTGCAGATCCCACAAGGAATGTTTCAGCCATACTGAATTCCATATTGTTATTAGGGACAACTTCTGTCCTGGGGAAACTGGCAGGTTCACGTGCAGAAGCTTCTCCTACCTTCCCTGTCCTGTCACATGCCAGAATTGGACAGGCAGAATGTGGTCTCATTCTTGCCTAACACCTTAGTGGCTTTCAGGACTCTTCAGACATACATAAAGCACAAACAGAGGTCACCAGAGCCAGTGGACTCACTGGCATTAGGGGAGAGTTGATCTTATGTAATTATTTATATACCTTTTTTTTAAGTACAAAAGTATGTTCCATCTTTTTTTTTTTTTTCCTTCCAAGTAGATGATATAATATGGAGTTAAAAAAACATATTAATTGTGTAAAATGTAACATGGGGATCTGCAATGCAAGCTATTTTATCCAAATGTACTTTACAGAATACATAGATTAGAAGCACAAAGTCTCTTCACTAAAGCCTTGAAAGAAAAGAAGAAAAAAGTTCCCCTTAAACTAAATCATGCAAAAAAGATATATGAGAAAAATGCTATTTTTGTATTTGTGTACCAAAGTTTACTTGACTGGATAAGACAATCTCTTTTTATAATGCCATTAATAGAATTTTCATAAAAGATTATTAGCAATGCTTTAACAAACTTCTTTAAGTAATAGCTAATTTTAAAAAGAAAGAAAGAAACTTTATGGATTGCAAAAGGTACTGAATTGACACTTGCAGTGACTGGAATACTTTTTTATCCACAGAACATGGGTGGCAGCAGAGTAATCCCCATTCTACATCCCCCAGCCCCAGCCCCAGCCGTGTGTCTCACCCTTTACCAGGATGCACCGCTACGAAGGGTGAGGGAGCTATGGTAGTTTACTCTGCATTCCCATTCACTTGTTGATCTCTTTCCAAAAAGATATAGTTGCTGATATCTGAGCTTGAGCTCCAAGTTAGCTGGAACAGCCAGGTTATTTAATAGAGAATACCTTATACCACTCCCTAGGTCCTGGTCTCTCTTCAGTCAGGCCGAGTTAGAGCAGGAATGCTGAATTTGTAGTCTGTTGGTTGTCACTAGAATTACCCATTTCTGCCTCTGTCAAAGCTAATGGGACTTGGAAAAGGGCCATCTTTCATCTCCTACAGTTAACATATAGACTGTAAAGCAAACCATCAAAATAAAAAGATAGTTAAAATTAATAATGCACATTTAAACCCAATATTGCCATAATGCATATGAGGTAATTAACTTCTTTTTAATTTATTGCTTACTACAATTGAAGCCAGACTAGCTGGGCTGTTTCTGAGTGAAATGCAGGAGGTTACGGCCTCCTGTGTTCCTTGTACCAGTTGTTTTGTGTGGGGAACACCTGATCTGGGTGGCATGGTGGGGCACACAGTTTTTACAGGGGACCTACAAGAAAAGACAAGGAGTTGGGTGCTTGCATAGAAGCCCATATGTGAAAGCCTATATGAAGACAAAAATTGCTTGGATATTGTGTGAACTCAAAGAATTTGGATCTGAAGCAGCAAGATGACAGTTTACATACTGGCTTTCCCCCGGTTCTCCTGTTGCATAGCTTTTTTTTCTCCTAAGTGAGGGGGGATCAGGAGCATTTCTGTAAAAGGAGCAGCATTCCTGGCATTTGATATTCTTTGGAGATTTTGTTATCTAGGGGTTCATTTCAATCTTTAGGCTGTTGGCACTTGGTGGGGGACTCAGCAGTGATTCTGTTACAAGCAGATATAATGGTGTGGGAGTTTATGGAGCTCTTATAGTCCAGAGGGAAAGTGATAATAGTTATAAAAGGTTTAAAAGGATGTGTTTTCTTTTGCTGCTTGTGTTGCCAGCTGTGGAGGGAAGCAGTGGGCCCTTTCTCTGTCCTCGTTAGATTAGCTACCACTGCTATGCAGAAACAAAATTTGATTTGGAGAGTTTGAAGATGTTCCAAGTACGGGCAATCCCTCCTAGGCTTTGCCAAAAGAAGAAATATACCTGCCTGTACTCATGGCTATAAAGTAGTAATCCAGCATCAAGTTTGGATGCAATAGGATGATTCACAACAGGGTGAAAGGAAGATATATTAAAGAGACTAGGGCTTTACGGTATTTTCTGTTCATTTCTGATCCATGAGCTAGGAATAATCACTGCATACTTTATTTTCTTTCCTACTTCTTATGTTAGTGTTTTTAATTTCTTTTCCTGTTCATCTACCACTGATGTCTTTACCTTCTCCTATCAGTCTGCTGATATACAGAACTTGCTCACAGTGGATGGGAGGCTTACTAGTGTGTGCTGAGCAACAAATGAATCTTAATATTTTTTGCTGGGTTTTATTTTTATTTTATTTTATTCCATTCCATATAAATTTGATGCATTAAACACTCTTCCATTAACACTCAGAATCTTTGGGAAGGTGTTTTAGGAAGGATCAATAGCCAGTACAGGACAAATCCCATACCAACTTTAATTGTAATACACTATTAGAATACATGTACAAATAGTATATTAGCAGAATTATGAAATGGCTTATTGTGAAAGCCCTCTTTCTGACTAGTACATGTACTCACATAGACTTGAAGCTTCCCTGTGTACTAGTTTGAGAGTTTGGAACAGGAGATAAAATAGTGATGAAAGAGAGAGCTGTGATCTCAGAGGAGGTATTAGGCACCAGAAATTATGGTGTTCTTGTTCCAGCTCTTACACTGACTCTGATACTTCCATTTCTATAGCACTTGCCATCTCTGGATCTCAAAGTGGATTATAAAGAATAGTGATTTTAACCTTCCTGCACCTCTAGAAGATAGGTAAGCAATATTATTCCCATTTTACAGATGGAGAAATTGTGATACAGAGAGGCTTAGTGTTTCTTACTAAAAGTTTATTTATGACCACATATGCATGCACACACACAGAGCCAGAAACAGATGTCAGAATTTTCATTGCCCTCTGTTTTAAGCTATGTCCATCCTCCTTTCCATTTAACCTCTCTGATTTATATTCCCCATCTGTAAAAAGACGGAAACTGGTATAGGCATGGAGAGATTTGCTTGCATATAAATTTCTGTGCAGAACCAGAAAAAAGCCCAAACAAACATGGAGGCCAAAGTTGCTTTTGAAATCCAATGCATTTTACGTGTTGGCAGAGGATATTTTAGGATTTGGAACAATGATTTTTGTAGGTGGGATCATTGCAGCAATTCTGCAACCTAATGCACAATATTTAGCTATTGCTATAAAAGGATCTGATTGTTTTGTAATATAAGCGTATTAACTGAAGATTACAGATTTTAAAATGCATCAATTTACATGTCAAAAGGCCAGACAGAGCCAGCAACTCAGTCTCTGTAGTATCTGAATGATGGTGCCACATCAACACCACCAAGGCACTGTGTCAGACGGGAGTAGGACAGTAGTGCTGCATGAAAGCAGCGATTGCCCAGCTGCATCTCTGTGTATCTTTCTCCCATCAAAGTCCTACTGGGTGTGTGGTGCAGCATGAGTTCCTCAGTGGCAGACACCAATCTAGACAACCAAGTTTAAATATTTACAAGAGAACTGAAATTATTACTGAACTTTTGGCAAAAAGTTTTAAAGATCCAATATAATCTTGCTATTTTTATTTCTACTATTGGAACAATTTTTTCATGTGATATTTAAAAATATATTTTAAAGATGTCTAGAAACCTGATTAATCACATACAACATCAAAACATCATGAAGTTTCTGATCTTATTAATCTTTACTACAGTGTTTAACAAATACCTTGCGGAAGCTTTTAAAAATTCTTTCTAATTCTGCTACTTATTTGCTACACAATTGAAAAATCCAAAACATCATATATTAAATGTTTTAATTTTAATGCTAATAACACATCTGGCAATTGTCTGTATGTTGAACAGAAAGCTTATACAGAAATGTTTTTCACGTTTTCCTGTGTGCATCCTATGGCATAGGCTAGATTAGACGAACATACAGCACTCATGGTAACATTTTCCTGTAAGTAATCTAACTTCACTGTGATGCCATAGATAGATTTTGTACGTTTACTAGTGAATATATGTAGGGAATAACTATGGCTAATGCATATATTTACGTTAAATGGAATGGAGACTGGATGTGTTTGTCAACAAGAATAAGGATGGCTTGATTCAAAGATTGATTCAGAAGTTAAGATTCCTGTTTGTTTTAGTTGTTAACACTTCATGCACAGAAACGTTTAATTTCAGGCAGGGATTTAGTTCATTTGGAGCTAAGGTAAAACCTGATTTTATTTTTACAAACTTTACTAAATAATAAAGATGCTGATGCTAACAGTAATACTTCAGCAAGTGAGTTAATTCCTTGTTTTCATGTGTGACTGAGATCAGCATTTAACCCGGGGTCTTTCTGAATTCTAGTAAAAAATCACTTGTTACCTTTGCTCCCAATTACAGTTAAAATAGCCAGTAAGGTAATATAGCTACTACAGCTGGTGGATTAGGATATGGCTTTGCTAATGCATTGACCTTCTTCATCTATGTAACGCAAGTTAATTTCCAGCCTGACAGTAAATTCTGAAATTTGAATTGTAGCACTAATGCACCATTTTTTCGTCTGTCAAACCAGACTAAAGGGTCATTTGGTGATGAGGATAATGGTTCATTTTGAAAGAGAAGGAAAATCGGCTTCTGAATCTTTGGGAGAATTCTAGATCTTTCTTCAAGTAACGAGCTGAACTAGGGAAAAATTAGGCCATGAAATTACAGTAATATTGAACCTGTAAGTCTGACTATTTGCCATGTCTTTCTACTGATTCAGTACAGGCACATTGGAATACTTGCCATGACATGTTAGACAGAATAATAAAACAGCCTATGAAATTTGGTATTCTGGCTATCCAGTCTCAAAAAGACTTTTTTCTGAAAAGTGAATCAACATCAAACTGTTGCTATAATGGGAATTTCAAGCACAGTTTGTGGCAGGTTTTGATTGTTTCTATACCCTCTAAGACATACTAAACCTAAGAACTGTTGGAGACTGATTTTTTTTATTTTTTTTTTCTCTCAGAAGTGTCTTTCTTTCTTTCCTGCAGCACGGAAAAGGATATGCTAGTCACTTCTACAGGACTTACCCGAAGCAGCATGATTTGCACAAAAGTCGACCAACAAAAAGCATCAACTTTCAACTTCATTATCTTGGCCATCCAGTTCTGTGTAACTGAAGGATTTGTATGCTGTTGGAGACATCATGGCCAACCATAGGACCTAATTGCTCTCAGCAGGCCTGAGAAATGAGTTGAAATGTGTAGAACTGTAGAAACTTCAGAGGCAACTGATCTTGCCTCTCTGATCAGTGTGTGCCTGTTTACAGCACTATATATCTTTCTCTCTCCAAAATGTCACTGAGCCCTTTAGATGTTTATATTCACCACAAGAAGCCAATCGTACAGATAAAAGAGATGTGCATTATAAATGCAATATCACTGTTTTAAACTTGACTGTTTTATATTATTTTTGTGTGATCAAGTGTCCCCCAAACTATTCCAACTTTACAAGAGAGATTGTGATCATGTTCTTTTCACCTGTGGGTCATAAAAATGTTGTTAATCTGAAGACCCACAAAATTATCAAAGACATTCTGTAGTTTATACACCGTGTTGCAAAGTGTTTACTGTACTATTTCAAAGCTTCTAAATAAATATAAAATATATATATATTATATTATATATAATTTTCCGAAAACGTGGTACAACTTAGTTGATTTTTAAATGGATTCATACAGTCTACACCATACACTAAAGTGAGAAGATAATTCAGGGTTCCTAAGCTATCCTTGCTAAAAACAAAATAAACCTTTAATAGTACTTCCCCAATATTCGTATTTTGGTCAATCCTGTTTTTCTTGTTTAAAAAAAAAAAAGAAAAAAAGAAGCTGTAAGCAACAATATTTTGTCTAAAAGTTGTAATGAATTTTCAATGCCAAAGATGCAGCTGTCAGTATTACCCGAATGAGCGCTAGGTACTATCAGAGGTATAAATCACTGTCCATTTTTTTGATTATGTTTCTATGGTTTTTAATTTGGAATCACGAAATATTTTATAAGGCTCTATAAATTCACCTGTATATGTTGTTAAAAAGAACACTGGGTGTCTGTACATTTTGGAATGTAAGATATAATGTAAGTGAAGTTAGGTATTTTAAGAAAATCATCCCAACCTCATAAATATGCATACATACATACATACATGTGTACACACAGACAAACACCCACACATCTCTCTTTGACATAGTTTTGTGAAACTATACAAATATATTGCCTAAAAATATTTCTCTTGTGGCTAGGAATAGTTGTTGGTAGAATTCAAATGACAAAGTATATGCCAAACTATTGACTCTTTTATCACAAAGGAGGTTTCCAGTTAGGAACATGGCATATTCTCAGCTGACCCCTCTCCCATTGGAGTTAAAATGGTGTTGGCTACCATCTTTGTTGGGATAAGGATTAAACCCTTGCATATAATCTTTATGTTCTGTAATAATTCTGTGGTCTGAAACGGTACCTTAGAGAGTTTCTTNAAGACATACTAAACCTAAGAACTGTTGGAGACTGATTTTTTTTATTTTTTTTTTCTCTCAGAAGTGTCTTTCTTTCTTTCCTGCAGCACGGAAAAGGATATGCTAGTCACTTCTACAGGACTTACCCGAAGCAGCATGATTTGCACAAAAGTCGACCAACAAAAAGCATCAACTTTCAACTTCATTATCTTGGCCATCCAGTTCTGTGTAACTGAAGGATTTGTATGCTGTTGGAGACATCATGGCCAACCATAGGACCTAATTGCTCTCAGCAGGCCTGAGAAATGAGTTGAAATGTGTAGAACTGTAGAAACTTCAGAGGCAACTGATCTTGCCTCTCTGATCAGTGTGTGCCTGTTTACAGCACTATATATCTTTCTCTCTCCAAAATGTCACTGAGCCCTTTAGATGTTTATATTCACCACAAGAAGCCAATCGTACAGATAAAAGAGATGTGCATTATAAATGCAATATCACTGTTTTAAACTTGACTGTTTTATATTATTTTTGTGTGATCAAGTGTCCCCCAAACTATTCCAACTTTACAAGAGAGATTGTGATCATGTTCTTTTCACCTGTGGGTCATAAAAATGTTGTTAATCTGAAGACCCACAAAATTATCAAAGACATTCTGTAGTTTATACACCGTGTTGCAAAGTGTTTACTGTACTATTTCAAAGCTTCTAAATAAATATAAAATATATATATATTATATTATATATAATTTTCCGAAAACGTGGTACAACTTAGTTGATTTTTAAATGGATTCATACAGTCTACACCATACACTAAAGTGAGAAGATAATTCAGGGTTCCTAAGCTATCCTTGCTAAAAACAAAATAAACCTTTAATAGTACTTCCCCAATATTCGTATTTTGGTCAATCCTGTTTTTCTTGTTTAAAAAAAAAAAAGAAAAAAAGAAGCTGTAAGCAACAATATTTTGTCTAAAAGTTGTAATGAATTTTCAATGCCAAAGATGCAGCTGTCAGTATTACCCGAATGAGCGCTAGGTACTATCAGAGGTATAAATCACTGTCCATTTTTTTGATTATGTTTCTATGGTTTTTAATTTGGAATCACGAAATATTTTATAAGGCTCTATAAATTCACCTGTATATGTTGTTAAAAAGAACACTGGGTGTCTGTACATTTTGGAATGTAAGATATAATGTAAGTGAAGTTAGGTATTTTAAGAAAATCATCCCAACCTCATAAATATGCATACATACATACATACATGTGTACACACAGACAAACACCCACACATCTCTCTTTGACATAGTTTTGTGAAACTATACAAATATATTGCCTAAAAATATTTCTCTTGTGGCTAGGAATAGTTGTTGGTAGAATTCAAATGACAAAGTATATGCCAAACTATTGACTCTTTTATCACAAAGGAGGTTTCCAGTTAGGAACATGGCATATTCTCAGCTGACCCCTCTCCCATTGGAGTTAAAATGGTGTTGGCTACCATCTTTGTTGGGATAAGGATTAAACCCTTGCATATAATCTTTATGTTCTGTAATAATTCTGTGGTCTGAAACGGTACCTTAGAGAGTTTCTTTTCTATGAAATATTGAAAAAGGTAAAATTTCAAAGGTAAAGCTTAAAATTACTTTAATGTCCATGGAGTTTAAATACCATTTACTAAATGTAAAAATCTAGTAAAATGCTAGTAAAATGTTTTTTTCTTTTTTTTTTTTTTTTTTAGTATTGTGGGGTTTTTTCCCCCACTGTATCTTAATACATCAATATCAAAAACAAAACAATATGTTATCAACCAATATTTAGCCAACTTTGAACCAGTTCCTAGTGATGATTGTGATGATTCTATATTAAGATGAGAGAAGACATTGATTACAGTGCAATTTGGATCATGTCATTACATAGGAATTCTGCTGTCCCCACCAATGCTGCCACACAATGAATGTGTGAGAAGCCACTGCTATGTCGAAACAGAGTTTGGGTTTCTTCCTTTTGTTTGTTGGTTTTTGTTTTTCTGGTTGATTATAATGAGAGTTTCTGTTAGATAGGAGTGTATAAATCACCTAATGGAAACTGTCCTGCTATGGATCCAAACAAGACTCCTGATCAAATTGCAAGAGTTCTTTGTACAGCTAGTGGACCAAGCCCCAAAGTTGTTAATCTAATATTCCAAACAAAAAAAATATACTCATTAATTTTAATCTGTACATCTAGCGTATTTGTATAACTATAAATTGTTTTATGGGATCCTTTTAAAAATGTGTATATTATAAAAAACAGACCAAAAAAAAAAAAACAAAACAACAACAATAGCTATTGATTGAGCAAATGCAACAGTGAAATGTTCCTCGAGCTGCAGGTGGCAAAACTTGTAGTCACTGACAGGCTTTGTTAATTTTTTAATGAAAAACAATGAAATTTGTGGCAAATATTTCATTTAAAGGAGTTTATTAAATTCTTGTTTCTGCTTTTAAAGCAAGGAGGTCCTTGCCCTTCTTAAAACGGTTTTTTCTTTGTTTCTAAGTAACTTTAATATAGACATATATTGTAAATTATGGTTGTTTTCAGTCTTTGGAAGGAAAAGGAAATGTTTTTCCTTTCTGTTTCATGAACGGTTGAAATGTTTTTATCTAATGAAACTACCTTCACATTTTGTATGCCATTTTTTTCTGAAAAAATTAACCATATCATAGCCTGTGATTCGTTTCCAAAACTGAACAGTTTCCATCAACAGTGTGGTGTACATGCACATTTATTTATCTTTTTTACTTTTATTTAATATTAAATACCATAGACACTGGTCTATGTATACAAAGAAATCCTTCTGAGTTCACTGGAAGAGTCCCAGAGGGAATAAGGCTAGGACGCAGCACTGTCAAGGAAAAGGAAGATTTTAGGTGCTACAGCCGGAGCTCTCGAGATAAAGATGTAACTCTTGTCAATTTCCCTTGCTCACTGTGAATTTTGGTACAATAACATGTGATGACACAAGCTTTAGAACACATTAAAAGTCAAATTGAGCAGTACAGAGGCTCAATTTCTCCCGTTTCTTTGTTTTAGTGGGAAAGAGACCTTTTGCATCCAGCCACCTCCCACTGAAATTGTCTTGTTCAGCATCTCCCATGTATTCCATCATGCTAATAGGTGCCTATCTGCAGGGATAGGTATGTAAATGCCTTTAAACATCAGCTTTTTTATTTGCCTCTTCCTTTAAGCATATGTGATGCGAATGTTGAAGGACTCTGATTTGCAGATTGGACACAACAGTGAACTGAAGTAATCAGGAAATGTTTAGATTGGATATTAAGGGGGAATATCAATACCCATAAAACTGGGATAAGGAAGGTTCTGAAATCTCCATTAAAGGTTTCCAAAAATACCTGTCAGGGATGATAAAAGGATATTTAAACTTGCCTGAGAGAAAAACCATGGACTAGAGCTTCAGTCCTGTTGTTCTGTAATGTTCCTAGTAGGGCATGCTAAGCTTTGGAGGATATGATCTGTGCACAGTTGTAGGGGAAAGAATGTTCTATCCTTCAGTTAGATATTTGAAGCAATATTTAATGTTTAAATGTACAATTCATGAGCATACTAGAATAAGCTGTCTGTGTGAAGAACTGTCTTTACTGGAGTAAATTAGAATTCAAGCACAGAAGACAGGGTCTTATAAAGGATAACAAAATGTAATTAGGTGTGTAATTTTTTATTTTTTTTTTGGATTCCAGATTTAGATATGTAGCAATGGATTTCTAAGCAGCTTGCCTATTCAAATTCTTCAAAACCAGACCTTTGTTTCTTCCAGATGGATTCTTCCAAAACCTAGAAATATTAAAACTTTTCACTACCTGAAATAAAATTCCAATTATTTAATGAAATTTTTTACTAATCTACCTATTGAGGGAAAGAAAAGAGGCATTTCCATGAAGAGATTCTCAAATTATTTGAACAAGGTGTAGTAATTTTTCATTAGTATTGTAAAATTAAGTGAAATGAAAAGGCACAGATAAATACAATTTGTAAAGATTTCCACATTATAGCCACTATATGGTTGTGAGGGGAGATATGTGTGTGTGTGTGTATAATTCAAATTCTGGTAGGCTGCCATGGGATTTTTTCTTACAGAATTATGCTCCTATCAGTAAATGCAAACAAAAGGGTAGAAAACACATGTATGGTACTACAAAACAAGACTTGTTCCTTAGTGACAGGGGAGTTTTGCATTCAAGAATTAAATCCAGACCCTTCTTTGTGTATTAGACCCATAACCAAGCACACAACTCAGTTTTTGACTTCTAAAATATTACCTGTTCATAGGAGGTCGTTTTTTTCATTATATTTTAAAATAATGTCATTTCTCAGGGTAAAGGGTGGATAGATAGTCTTCCTAGGCTGATAAATTGCTATTGCAATTTTGCAAAGCTGTTAAATATTTGTATGTCTTACATGGAGAGAGTTGATCATAGCCGGCCGTTGTTCCATGTTCAAGTCTTGAGTTTTATGGCATTTGAACTTGTGAATTAAAATCTAGACATAGGTGTAGAGGCTAAAATAAGCATCTTTGATATACATTTAGCTATTGCAATTTGATTGCAAAACATTGGCATCAGATGTCTATAAAGAATATAAAGTTGTTTATTCTATTTGCAGTAATGTAAAAGTCAGCCAGTAGGACTTTATTATAATACTGTGCCATGAGAAATTCTGAAACTGTGACTTAAATCTGTTGCACTGATCCCTACAATCAGAGATCAAATTCTTTTTAAAGAGCTCCTTCATCTCATTTTGTTTCTAAGAAATGGATACATATATATAAAAAATACACACAGCCATTACAATCCATTGTTGAGCATCTGTGCTTTTGTAGATAACCTCATATGTAAGAAATGAGCAAGAACTAAACTAACTTGGACAGCTTTCTTGAACTGAAATTGTTTTTGAATTTGAATTTGTTAATAAAGTTCATGATATTAACAGACATCAAGAAAAATGAAATTTCTGTGGGTGTAGTTCTCCAGAAGGCAAATGCTTCATTTAGGAAGCATCCTGTCAAAAAAGTATATAAATGCAAGTGCTGGAAATCTTGCTGAGTCAAGATGAAACACACTGTGCTACAGCTTTCTTGTTTGCTGTGTCAGCACTGATTAAAGTGTCCTCTGGATGTTAACCACTTTAGGCAAGCAGAAGATATCAGAAATGGCAAACAGGATTCAGATAACATTTACCATTCTTACTGAAGAGAAACAAAGACAATAGATGAATATATACTACAATATTGATGTATATTATACAATATGGAAAAAACAGTTAAGCCAAGCAATTAAGGAAACAGTATTCTTTCAAATACATGCACTTCAAAGATTAAAGTTCATTTGATGCTCAATTTAGAAGCAAATTTTGGATAACTCATCTTTGAGTTGCACTAACAGCAAAGAGCAATGTATTGTATAACAAAGCCTTATGAAAAATGATAAAGGGAATGTAACCAAACCAACCTTAAGTCTTAGAAGTCTTGGATCCAAACATTCAGATTGCAAAATTGAGCTGGATTTTATATGCATCAGAGCCTAATTCCATTAAAGGCAGTGGCCCAAGCTGCAGTAATCTGAAGGAGAGCAAAAGGAAACTTTAGTTTCTTTATGCATTTTTAAGTAAGAGCAGTCTACAATAAAATTATTTGACATCAGAAAAAGGGAAACTTCACTAACTCTGCTTTTAAAAAGCTGCACAATCAAGTCTGGAAGTTTGAAAATGGCTGTGTCAGTTTAAAACAGGCATTTCTGGTAATTTTATCACAAAGCAAAATTACACAAGAAATTAAATTATATCACTGCTCAGATTTTGTAATAAAACAAAGACAGAAATGCAGTCCTTAAAAGACAGATTCATGTCTTTACTTTGCAGAAGTTCAGAAAACTAAAAATTAATTGAAGCAGAGTATTCTTACACTGCCGTAACTGTTGGTTGAAAATGTGAGCAAAACAAGTAAAGAAAATACCAATCTCAACAGTGAATGTTTGGAAAGTTTTGCTCTGGAAGGTAACAAACAAGTCCTAAGCATGTTATCTCCTTTCACACCTAGACTGAAAGATGTGTCCTGTCATCTTTTCTGGTCTTTTACTTGGAGTATAAAAGCAGTCCTCTGAAGAGTTTGTATGTTCCCCTCAGTGGAGGGAGGGTATTTCTGTTCGCTGAAAATAACATGGAAAAAAGACCTACATGAAGCCTGAGATCAAAATTGCCTAGTAATTCTATTCCCATAACTACAGGTTTTCTAGACAGGTATCAGAATAATTTAAGGCTGAAACTTTATGGGATGCTGACGGAAAAGCAGTGGTGTGGCACTATTCCTAGGGGAAGGAGAAAAAGAAGGAAAGAAAGAGAATGTTCTCTGCTTTTCCTTGTCTCACAGACGACATTAATTGGAAATTAAACAGTGTTTTGTTCAGGAACATAAATGTCACAAAAGAGAAAGATTTCACTGTGAGAGCAATGTATTTTTGTGGCTTGTGCTGTCTGAAAAAAAAATAGAAAAAAATAAATAAAAAAAATGAATGCAAGCAAACATTCTGCTCAACCCCTGAAGATGAGGCTAAATGATGCCCTTGGAGCTCACAGCCATTCAGTTTTTGAGAGAGGCTTACTTTGATTTATATTCTGGCTGTCAACAAAGAAAGAGAAGAGAGACAGAGTGCTGGAAGTAAAAGATAGGTAATTAATATAATCTAGGGAGGAAATGCAATATACCTTGTAATAGTATCATTAAATCTCACTGAGCTGCTGGAAACTATCTGTTAAAAATTAAACAAACAGCAAACAAAATTCCCCAAACAAAAAATAAATCTGCTCCTTGGCACTCCAAGTACACATTTATATTAGATCAATCACAACTAAGTTGAAAAATAATGGCAATTGAGGAATCATATTCTTTCTTAGACCTATTCCCCGGGGATGGGAAGGGGAGGCAGGCCTGGCATCCAGCATCTCCCTGTGGGGCCAGGGATGGAGTGAGACTGAGCTGGACTGTTGGCCCATGGGTAGGGATCCGGATCAGGATCAGTGAAGGGAACCAGGGTCAGATCTGGCCATGGCCATCTCACAGCTCCCTGCCAGGGGGCCTCCCACCACACCCCCAGTAGGACAGGGCTACCCTTGTCTACACTGGTCCTGAGCGACCCCTGAGCCCCTGGAATCAAACATCCTGGAACATTCCTTGTCCTGTTGTGAAAATAGCAATTTACAAAGTTCCTTCTCAGATATATTATTGTATTCTGCTTCAAATGCTACTTTTTAATGGATGATATTGTGCTTTTCACCATTTATGTCAGCTATTTTGAGGGGTTCCTGGCACTGTGAATAGTTTAGTAATAGACTTACCAGTCTTTTAAATTGTACCTTTATAATTATAGGTGGAGTTCAATTAGCCCTTATCATGTAGAAACTAATATTAAGGCTGCTGGGTTTAATTTTGCTACTTTAATTTCAGTTGTCACTTCTTGTGTTATAACACAGGAATTAATTTAATTTTATTATTAATGAAATAAAATTGTGTTCTATTTAATAAGTCTGGTCCAAGAAGCACAATTTATGAAGGAAAAAAATCCAGGCAAAATCAGGTAGCTTACCTTTTTTCTTTTTTTATATAAATAATTTCCAGACCTCCCACTGCTCAGGAATAAGGACATGAAATGCAGCAGCAGAAAATATTTGAAGTCTGCACGCTGTTTTACTGGACTGAGAAAATTGCTTTCCTGTTTTCATTCTGTCTGGAGTAAACTGGAAACCACCATTTGTGTGCAGACTTTTTAGTGTTTAATTCACAGAGTGAAATCTACCACTTTACTGAACACATTACTAATAGTCATAGATCTGAAGCTTCAGGGGAGAAGTAAAAAAAACAAATGAAAAATCTTATGTTCTCATGCAAAATACAACCTTGAGCAGTGGAAAACCTATGGAAATTGAAAAAACATTTATTTTAAAGATAGATTTCTATTGACTGTTGTTCTGTGCACTTTTATATCCTTTATTAGTCAGCAAAATATACTCCAGTGTTATGACAGATGCCTATATCACTATCCTTATTTTCCTGAAGCATAACTGAGAAATTTCATCATGCAGTTTATTGCAGAGGTGGGAACAGAACCTAGTTCCTAAATCACAGTAATAAGAGAAAAAACACCACAACAGTGATTATAAAATAAAATACTGTAAAATCATATGGGTGCTATACCACTGAGCTCTCACCACATGCAGGTTAATGAGCTAACTAGTAGTCTAGAGAGCAATATGTAATTTGGTGCCCTTGGTCTCTCTGTCAGAAGAATACATAATTATTCTTTACAAAATGGGACAGCTTCAAAGAGAAAAATTAAGAGCTCCTCATCTTTCCACTCAGAGCCTAAATCCTTTTGGATTTGATGATTAGGGAGGGTTGGGAAAAGGAAATTGGGTTTAGATCCCATCATAGTAAAGAAGCATTCGTCCTCAGCAGCCAACATTATGAGCAAATACTCTGATCAGTAAGGCATAAAAAGGGCCTCTATCAGCATTTCTCTGTCTGGTAGTTTTCTGTTCAATATGTGTTTTCTGCAAACACCTAAAAACAGGATTCTATTTTGTTAAGATGTTTGTTAAGATATTAAAGACTAATGTTTCCCAAGCAGATGATATGACTTCTGAAGTATTTTTTTCAGGATGTGAGAAATCTGTATTCAGTTCTTTCAATCTCAGATAATTTCTGCATGCACATCCATCTTAGAAGAGTTCCTAAACAGCAGGTTGAACAATTTTCTCCTTTTCTGCTGTTCCAGTCTATAAAAGCATTTAAACATCTCTTGACGCAGGAACTGGGCCCATGTGACACCTTCCATGGCTTTTCACTGATTAAATACAGACTCGTTTTCTTGCTCTCCAGTGTGTTTAGTATTGTATAAAAAGTTTTGCTCAGAACGTGTTTGTAGATGACACAGGCAGTGGCACTAAGCATGGAACAAAATCATTAGAGAGCTCCCTCTCCTTCCAAAGGGAGAGATCAAGAGAGCAAAGAACCCCTGACATGCTGGTCATGTCTTATCAGAAAACATTTGGACATAACGGTGGTAAGGGCAGTCTGAAAATCATGCACTAACAGAATGCATTGCTGGGAAGGACTTATTTATCCTGCAGATGTGGAAAAGTTCAGAGATTCTGGACAATGGGATAAATTTCTGGAAAGTAAATCTTTCCTGAGTCATCCTATTGAAGACAAAATTACCATACTAGTTTAGTCAGGAAACAATACTTCACTATTTCCCTGGGATAAGTACCTGCACACTAGTACCATACACTGCAAAGACAAAGAGAAGACATAAAGTAAGAATGTGGCTTACAGAACTGCTGGTAGAAAAAGAGGATTTGCCCACCCCCCCCAAATTCCCATGGACTGCTTTGATGGTCTCAGATATTCTGGGGCTGCATCTCACTTGGTTCCCCTCACCAGGTCTGATGCTGACCTCTACTCATGGGCCAAAGTTCCAGACCTTCTTTGTCCCAGCCCTGTCCCCAGGGAGGTGCTCAATGCCCAAGGCTGGGGCTGTCTCCATTTGCTCTCGGCTTGGGACAGTGGGATGGGCCCTGTCCTGATGCCCCTGGGGAGCCCCCATCCCCTGAGCACCCGGACACCGGGAGGTCATTGTTCTCAAATCTCCTGCCTTGCTGCAGGATCAGCACTTTGAATGCCATGCCTGCTTACCTAACAGACTGTACTAATGTAGGCACAACACGCCTCCATTGTAAAAGTGAGATTCTAAAGAGAATGGAAAAAGAATATTTCATTTTGAGATGCAGTTTTGTTTTGATAATTTAATTTCCTTGATGTTTTGTTATTGTGAAATACTAGAGTATTTAGACTGCAAAATAATAGCTGTTTCAAATAAATCAAACAAGAACATTTCTTGTGCATATGTTGTCACAAATTTTATTCAAGGTCCTTGTTTTATGTTCTTGGTCTTGGCTTGCTCTTACAAAGAAAAACCTTGGACCTATAACATTTCTGTCTCTCCTTTTTTCCCCAATTTCACACACACACACACCCCCCCACACACACACACACACACCCACACCCACACACACACCTCTCCCCCAGGACACCCAAATTGGTCTGAGAGTACCTTGAAGAAGTCACATAATGAGAGATGTTTGAAAAGAAATCAATTAGAAGAATGTTGTGCACTTGTTGGTGTGAAGGTAAAATCCTACTTCGATTCCAGTTTAGTCTAAATAAGGCAAGGAGCATAAAGGCCTGGTTTTAGCCTGCTACAGGTGAATATCTTGCCCTTCCATGGCCATTGTGAAGAGGGTAAACTGACCCATCAATCAAAATACCAAACACCTATGTAGAACTACAATTTTATAGTTGAGTGAATATACATAAATAATCAATGAATGCAAACTGAATTAAAAAGTGATGCATGGGATTGTTCCTCTCAAAGTCATAGCACAGAGCTCACAATTTAGGGAAGAAGAAATGAGCTAATATAAAAGTGTATCTGAATCAATCACTCTGCATTCTTGAGATAAGCTGATTATAGCAGAAGTTTGTCATTGTGTTAGCAGCCATCCAGACTACACTGCTTCCAGACTATATTGCTGGAAGTGAAGATCTCTCTCTGCTCCCATCCTATTCCCAGGATTTGTGTTCCCTTAGGGCTTTCAAAGAATAAAGTAGAGAGCAACAGAGACTGTTCTCTCTTGCCGCTGGTGAGAATACCTCTCTGGATTGATCTTGTATTTTAACACCCTGTTGTATTCTCCCTTATTCAACAGACAGAAGCTAAATTGAGAGAAAACGGCTTTCTTAAAAGATCAAAATCTCAGTAGGCTTTGAACCCTTAATAATATGGAAGATCACAAGAAGCCCATTCAAGTTAGAAGAATCTGCTTATCACCTTGAATTATATCAGTACCATCCTTCTCTTTATTACCCTCAGAGTGTGCAGAATCAAAGACAAAATGGCATAAAAAAATGACACCCTGTGGCCTGCTGATTTCTGGCTGCCATTTGTACGTTAACATCAGCAGCTGCGATGATCAGAAAGAGTGGTACTCCGGGTTGGAGGGGATAAACATACACAGACAAAAATGATGGCCTGGTTCCTTAGGGGAAGAAGGCAAAATAAAATAGAAATGGAGTGCTACAGATGGTACAGGTGGTGAATGAATAACTAACAATGTTGCACAATGAATAAGGGGCAAATGCTTTCTATGGATCATGTACATATCAGTACTTTTGTCTGCATTCGTATTCTGTATTGCCTCTCTAAAACAGAATTGAAAATGCCTTTAAATGTCAGACATTATTAGGTTTGTTTATGTGTGCTTATGTCCTACAGTAGCTACTACAATGAGCAACGAGCAAAAGTTTGGAGTTCCAGAAGGCTGCAGATAACCTTCCTGTTTGGTGGATAATGCCATCTGCTTCTTAGCACGGTGAATTCACTTCAGCATGGAGTCACTGTTTGGTAGCCTTTCTTTGAATGAACTGGGAAGCAGAGCATTCCTATGGAATTGCCCCTTGGTCTGTACTCAGGCTGAAGAGTGGCTCCTTTGCAACTCAGAACTGAAAAGAAATTAGCTGTTGAATGTATTTTTTTTCTAAAAATACATCCTGGCTGTCATGGTTTAGGAATGGTATTCTCCAATTTAGTGTTCCCACTGAAACCATTCCAAACTATGTGCCACTCACTCACTTCTCTCTCCCCCTCCCCCTCTCCCTGTGGCAGGCTGGAGAGGAGAACTGGAGGTACAGAAGTTAAAAATCACAGGTTGAGATAAGAACAATTTACTGGAAACAGCAATGACATAAAAAACCCAACAGTAACAGCAAAAATGTTAATAACAAAAATGTACAAGAGTGGTGAGTGACTCACATGCAAATGCTCACCACTATACCACTGGAGCCTGACAATCCCTGACTGTGCCACACTACCATGACCTGGAAGGAAGCCTTTCCCCTGTCCCTGGAAAATGACATAAGGTGCTATAGAATAACCTCCAGGTCCTGACCATGCCCCACCTCCAGCTACTGCAAAATTAACCCTGTCCTGGCCAGAACCAAGACAATGTCTCCAGAGAATAATTCAAAAATTTCTGAGCTATCGGGTCAAAGGGTGCCAGGTATACTCAATGTTTTTCAAAAGCAAGTTACCACATTAAATAAGAGCCCAACTTCCTTTCTCCCATAATTATGGATGCAACATTTCCATCATCTTTGTTTCAGCATTAAGCTTTCTTTGTTCAAGAAACACAAGACACATTTACAGATGTCTTCTGGGAAGGTACAGTGAATTTTTCTTCCTCCCTTAACGGCATATTCATGCAATCCATGCTGAGCACTGTTTTGTAGGTAGGAACTTATGCATGAAACAGCATTGAATTTCTCTTGTTTGGAGATTGGATACCTTTCAACTGATGGAGTCTCATCTGATACCTCTGTTAGCACTTCATTGGAAAGTGTCTTTCATTGATGGTCTGTCACTCTTCAAGAAGGATCTTTCTCTTTTGTTCCTAATCTCTGCACAGCATTGCTTTCTCTTTGTTGGATGGATCACTTCTCCAGAATTCACAATCTTTAATAAACACATTATCGACAAAATGCTTTCATCCATTCTTTAGATTTTTTAACATCTCTAGAAATTATTTTGCTCCTTCTACGTGTTTTGCATAAAGCTGTCAGCAAATCTGTTTACCTCATTCTCAGAGAACTAAAGATTTTACTTTCTTAAAAAACCTTTGTTCTTCTCCCAGCTCAGTAATTCATCAGATGGCTTGCTGGTTTTTTAACCACTCACTGTGACAACCAAATTTATCATGCACAAGCCCAGGGCTCAGATATCCTACTGGTATCAATGTAAAAGCAAAATCTAAGATCCAGATTTTTACTATATGCAAAATACTTGCAGCAGAGTCTTGAATTGTTACATTTCAGCATGTGTTACAAATTGACTCCATACAATATCCCCATAAAAATATACTTGGCATTCTGCAGTATATATAAAAAAGTTACTCACATGTATCATAAAAATTCTACTTCATAGTGTATGTGATTTGCTGATTAATGAAATTAATGCAATGAATCTGTACAAAGACAAAATATCCTCTCTTTCTCATACTTGGGTGCAGATGTCAGATTTTTATTTATCAGTATTAGTAAAAAAAAAAAAAAACAACACATAGGACACCCACTTGTAACAGTTTAATTATTCAAGTCTACAGCAGGATTTAGACAACCAAACAGAGGACCACAAGGGAAAATACCCAATGACAAGTGGGAACCTAACCTGTGAGGTAATGAACTTCAGTGGATCTTCATAAAAGATATGTAGAAAAGATGGCTTGGTGACAAATGATAAGCAGGGATGAAAAAATTTGAAGATAAGAGCTGTTCTCCACAGAAATATTAAGCCTGGAATTTCAGTACTTGTCTAAGAACAGAGATTGGTCCAGAGACTCACAGACTTCAGAACTAATGAAGACAAAATGCTTAAGTTCAAGTGTGGTTGACCTTTTGGAACTTCACAAGTTTGAATTGTGGTTGCACGTCATATCCTAGACTGATCCCATCCAAGTTTAGACATCGACATTAGGTGACCTCATTAGGATATGGCAGTAAGTTGATAAATAATACAGGGAAAGAGAGAATTGTATCAGGGAAAGCTGAAATTGAAGCAGCACTGAAATGACTTCTGGTGCTGTTTACCTGGCCAAGAGGCAGCTCAAGTTAAAGTAGACTGCAAATGTTGATGCCTCATTCAGGCACAAAACTTCACTACAATAAACTCAATCTTCTTAAGTCCCAAAGCAAAGAGTTCTCCTGAAGAGTTCAGAAGCTGTACATCGGCCAGAAAAAGCTGCATTTTTTAAATCTTGGCTAAACTGAGTAATTGTGATCATACATATTGATCAGATCATAGAATCATAGAATATCCTGAGTTGGATGGGACCTAAAAGGATCATCAAAGTCCACTCCTGGCCTTGCAGNAGACTTCTAGAATCTTTCAAGAAGACTATATATGTCCAGAACTCCTCCCAGAGGAGGTATTAGGGTGTTTAGTGGAAGAACCATGGTTATAGAAATACAAATTTTTGGTGTGCATGTAGACCCCTACCCCCAATAGACCAGGTCCGTGTATCGCAACCATGGACAACAGTCAAGTCAGAGATGGTGACATCTTTTTATTTCTTCTTTTTTCTCTCTTTCCCTACTTTTCCCTTTACAGTTTCCCTCTCTTAGGGTGGTCATACATCCCAGGATGGCTACACACTCCTTTTCCAATCTGTTACAATTTTTTCTCAGTTACTGTTTCAAAGCAGCTCTTCTAATAAAATTTCCTGTTATATCAGTTATTTAGCATCATTTCACTTTAATCCACCGCAGGGGATCATTTAACAGTGAACCTGGTTGCCCTGCCTCGGAGGTAGATCACAACAGTCCCGTCACTGGTCACCAGGGAGAAGAGATCAGTGCCTGTTTCTCCATTTCTCCCTGTGACAAAGCTGCAGACAGCTCTGACGTCATCTCTGTCTCCTCTTTTCCAGGCTGAATAACCCAAGTTACCTCAGCTGCTCCCCCTATGGCTTCCCTTCTAGACTCTTCACCATCTCTGTAGCCCCTCTTTGGATGCTTTCTAATAGCTTNCTCCTGGCCTTGCAGAGGACAACCCCAAGAATCACACCATGTGCCTGAGAATGTTGCCTAAATGTTTCTTGAGCTTTGTCAGTCTTGATGCTGTGACCACNCACCACTCGCTCAGTCCCCATTCCGCCTCCGCTTACCCATGTGACAGGATGGAAAGGAGAATTGAAGGCACTAAAAGTAAAGATCACAGNGCCTGTTCCAGGACCCAAACATCCTCTGTGTGAAGAACCTTTGCCTAAAACACAGATTAAACCTCCCCTGACACAGCTTCATGCCATTCTTTTGGGTCCACTTGGACCTTGTGGCTAAACTTTGCCTTAACAAGCTGTTTTTGGACTAAATGAGAAACCACAATTAAACAATAGATCCTGCAGAGGCAGGGGAACAGGTGTTTTTATGCTGGTCTCTTTCCTACACTGTGAGCCACCACTGCACAGCCATAGAACTCAGAAAGTTCACTCAGGAACTTTGTTTAGAAGCTTTGTCCAGGCACACCCAGACACATGGACACAGGTACTTTCCCACCCTC
>VWZF01000737.1:497030-532291 GCA_013396755.1 Sclerurus mexicanus
GGGTTGGTGTTGGACATCAGAAGAATGTTCCAAATCTTCTGCTACCAACCTTATCCAGGAACACATAGTGTCCACAGTTGGTTTCTCTATCTGTGGATGGTAGACTGTTATTAAGCAGTGGACATATGATGCAGGGGCACCTCTAACTATCTTCCTCCACATTGGTGATGTACAGGGCATCTTATCTGGTTCTAAGATGGCGTAACAGTCTGAGTCAGCATAAATGAGTTCCAACATGGCTAACTCCCGTAGGTACTGGACGCCTTCTTCTGCAGTTGTCCACTTTCTCTGAGGACCCGTTAGAAATTCTTTGAATGGGTATCGCTCCCTCACCCCATGGAGGATCCAGTACCAGAGACTATATGTCTCTTTTGCAATTTCTAGCTCAATTTCATGGTCTCGGGCAAGGGATCCCAGCTGTCTTGCTTCATGGCCTTCTAGCATGTGACTTTTGGCCCCAGTGTCCCAGCATTGTGTGTTTTGATACAGTACTGTTTGAGTCTGTGTGCCCACTCTCTTTGAAGTGGCATCATAGGATTAGGCAGCCCCCTCCAAGTTTTTTTGAGCTCAAGTCTCAGTATGGTTCTGGATTTTCTTTCAACCTGATCTCTCCCTTTTAAAGTGGAGAATAAATTTGAATAGAGGAATGGGAGATAACTGAACAGCAAAGGTGCAAACTTCAAAATTAAAGTTACAGATACTTGGCCATTTCCTTCTTGTTATGTAGGAGGGTTTGTATTGTCTGGTGCATAAAAATCTTGTTTTTCTTTATTTAAGAAAAAGACTACTTTTAAATTGCCTATGACTTTCTTTTGCATTCATAGAAGGCAAGATTTCTGAACTTGTCTGATCAAAATAACCTCACTTAATTTGAAAGAAATTACATTTCATACTGTGATTTTTAAAGCACCTGGTTGTTGTGGTTGCATACAATGAAACCACTGTTTAAAAGTCTTTTTCCATGAAAGTGCCTTTAATCATGCTGGGGGGAAAATTATTTTCCCTAGTGCTCTCCTCTAGCTTAATATTTGTCTTCCCTGCTACATTTGTGTGGAAAATGTATATACACAAACATGCCACTGGACAGTTCAAGAAATGATTTAATGATTGCAGCCCTTATCTACCCTTTTGATGGTTGAGACTACTCTGTATTTTAGGGATGCTATACTGATGGCTGTGTGGGCTACTATGTTGCATGTCTTCAGTGATTTATTTCTTTAAAAATCAGTGCTTGAGAACTGACTTTGTAGAAATGAAGGCAGATCCCTAGATTGAAATTCTTCATTGCTTGCCTTCTTGCGAGAAAATATGATCAAGTGGACTGGTAAGTCCCCCCTGCAGGGTGACATCTCCAATGGGCTCAGTACCATGTCTTGCAGATAGTTAATTTCATAATACATGACCAAGCAATGGTCTGACTGTGATTAGCCTCCAATGCACCTGAGGGTTAAGATGCTGACCTGTAGGACATGGTATGCTGTTCAGCCCTTGAACCTCTTCCTGTTTCTTAGAGGTGCTGCAGAGTAAGTGAGCAAATATTGTATTCTGATGACTGAAGTGACACTCTGGTAATTTTACTATTAGACTGATTTTTCTAGGCAGAAGAAATAGATATGTAAGCTCGCAAGTTATGCACCATCCATTCTGAACCTTTCTTACTGCTTTTTAGTGACAATAAACATCTAAATCTGAGGTCTTGACCCCCTCCTCTTAAATCCCTTTCATCTATTTCCTATTGCTTTTGGCAAACCATCCTTCCTTTCACTTTGACTCATAAGGCTAGATTATCCTTGACATGGGAGCTGTGTTTCCAGTGAGAGGAAAGAGTCACAAGGCAGGTTCATGCATCCACTGATCCACAAACCAATGTTGTTCTTGAAATACTGCTGTGTAGGTTAACAAGGTACTCTCTACAGACTTGCCCAGAAGCATCTAAGGATGTGAAATGCATATGACTCACTTAGCTTCACCTTCCTTAGATTTGGATCCATTAGTTTTGTTGTTTTTTTGGTATCTTGGGATACCACAGTAAACTGTGATACATAGTGATTCAAATCTGGGCTACAACCATATGGAAGAATATGCATCCGTTTTTGTGTGAGTTATGTGATTTAGGATGTTTCAATGCTCCATTCTCTGAAGAAATCAGACTAAACATCTGTTTAATAAAGTAGGTTACCTACTAAGAGTTGTACTCAGAAGAGTAGAGAGGACAGACTTCCAGGCACTGTTAGAGCATTCCTTATCAGACTGAACCTCAATTCTCTTGGAACCATAGAACCATTACATACTTTTCATCCAGGAAATATGGATTTAGAGGAGTCTGTTTTGTCAGTCCTAAAGACAGGCAGCCCTGCCAGCTACACTGTGGCTGCTGGGGATTAAATCATCCCATGCCCTCTTTTTTAATCTTTCACATATCTGACTGTGATGGCATTGCCTTCAAGATCTGTCACTCCTTTGAAAGCCTGTCTTCCCTCAGCATTTCACACCAGTGTATGGTTAGATGGTGATTGCTATTCTGTGCTTCCTGGAATGAGCTGGGTTTCAATTGATGACCAAATTGACTTTTCATGCAAGAATTTGGGCACGACAATGAAGAATCACTTCTGAGATTTGCAATAAATATGATTAAGAATTATTGTACACCTAGGAGAGAGATGGAAGAAAATTATTAGTCAAGATAGGGAAGTACATTCTGTTTCTACCTGTATTGCTATTGGTGAGGTGAACAAGTAGTATCTGTCTGTGGAACACTTAAAGTCTTTTATTCCAGGAGCAAGGAGGACTGGAGAATCCCATCCAATACCAGCATGTCTTTGAGTGACCTGATACATAGTTTCTGTTTAAGTTAATGGAGATAGTTTGAAGAGTTTGTTTTTAAAATAGCTTTCTATGCTGCATAATCTTTTAAAACTCTGTTTACAAAGCTAAAATTTATAAAACTTAAAAAGTGAAGTTCTTCACAGTGACTATTCCAGACTGACTTTAAGGGAGATGTGCAGAAAACATGAAAGCTAACCAGATAAGTGCTAAAGATTTTCATGCGTTTTGTTATGTATCTTTTTTTTTCTATATTTGATCAGCTGGATTTTGATTAATGAAGAGTGGAAAGAACTAAGCTTTAAGAATACAGTTGTCCTTGAAAGGAGGAAAAAAAGTGGTAAAATTCATTCCCTGCAATGTTGAATCTAAACTGTAAACTATAAGTGCTTGTAAAAGAGCAAAAGGGAGAGAAGAGAGTGACCAGAATAACCTGTCATTCAGTAAGAAAAGATGGAGTTTCAGAGTGTATTTGCACATATAGCAGTACAACTTTTTAAGAAAAAAAAATTATATTCATTCACAGTTTGTTCTTAACTCTCTAGACATCTGAAGAACCTTATCCTACATACTATTACTTTATATAATAAGTTTGAAGTTCAGTGTCTCATTTCTGGTATAACTTTGGATTATATAATTGTTTTGAAATAAGCTTTAGCTGAATGTGATTTGAGCTGCATTGCTTCTGCGGAGCAAACAAAGTGATTACTATACCTCAAAAGTATGAAGGACTGGTAGTGGGCAAAGAAGTCACTAATGTGTTCAAACAAATATGTATATATCTGACATTGCAGAAGTATTACAGAAGAAGAACAGTTGGGAATTTATGTGTTGCGGCCCCCTGCTGTGTATTAGTTAAGAAAGAGTTAGTGGAGAAACACGAGGTCATTGAAAGGGTGCAGCGGGAGGTGTCGGGGCCGCCTGCTGTGCTGCAGTTGAGAAAGTGTAAGTTGTAACAATGAAAGAATGTAAACAAGACGGGATACAACCAACCGAATACAAATAGAGGTGTTTAGTGTCTTAGCCAATTACATTAGCTATGCATGCGCGTGGACATATGTATGTAACCAATTGCTTTGCTGCTTTGAGTGCGTGATCACATAAACAAGGAGTTGTTGCCTATATAATGTGTGTTCGAAGTATAATAAAGTTGGAATGCGATTTTACACAATATTGGTGTGCAAAAATCCTTCTTGCCCGTAAGAAATCCCCGTAACATTTATGTAAGTATAACACATCCCCTATCCCAGAAAATGTGCTGGGTTAAAAGAATTTGCAAGTTATTTAATATGACAGAACAAAAATCTAGCTATTGCTGAAAACAGAAGGTGAAAACACAGAATGGATGGATGATATTTAATGAACTGTATCTGTGTATTATTTAACATCAGAAAAGGATCTATATAGTGAGATTAAAGACAGATGACCTTTTTAGAGTTTGGTTAACCTTTTGGTCACTTTTGAGAGTTATCACTTATGAAGATAAAGGTCAAGCTGGAGCTTGGTCTTCATATATTATTTTTTCCTGCAATGAAAGGTATGCCTTTCCATTCTGCTTTCTTAAGGAGCTGTAGGGATTGCTCAGTTTAACTAAGAGTAGCATGTGGAATGCTTTTGTTCTCCTAGTTCCTGCTAGTGTAAAAAAAACCCAACAATTGTGAAAGACTGATGTTTTATATAAATTGATGCATTACCTCTAAAATCAATATAATTGCTCGAAGTTGCACCAAGTAATCTTTGTTTTTGGTTGGGAAGAAAGACAAACTATTGTGCCCAAGAATTCCATAATAAAAACCAGCAACTGTATTCCAGTTCTCTGTGGGTTAATAGGCATACAGACTCCTGATTAACCAATTGTTTGTGAACATGGCACACCAGTTTATAGCAACTCCAAAGAAATCCATGGCTAGTCCTCTACTAGAAAATGTGCCTAACAGTTGCTAGTTGCTGAAGGTTATTGGTTTGGGGGGGGGGGTGGTGGTGTTTTGGGTTTTTTGTTTGTTTGTTTGCTTTTTGGTTTTGTATTTTATTTGCATCCTTTAGTTCAGCATTTATGTAAAATTGGAGGCTTATTTCAGACTGCTGTTTGACTAGCTTCAGCATTTAGGTTGCTGTTATAGATGGGCAGAATACTTTCTGAATTTTGTAAGGTTATTTTCATCTACCTTTTTTTAGCTGGCATAGTCAGGATCAAAATGAAATCAAGTTTTGCAACACACAGGAAATAGATGCATATATGGTTAATTATCTGAGTATTTGTCTTGGTGACTTCTGTGGAAGTTTAAGAGTTCTCTGAATTGCATACCCAGGGAAGAGAGACTGCAGGTGAGATACATAAAAGCTGCCACTCTTGCTTTACTTTCTACCTCTCATGAGAGCAGCAGAGTGGGACTGTCAGTGGTTTCGAATATATAGACTATAATTATAGATAAACAGAAATAAATAAAGAACTGTTCTGTAAGTGCAAATAGTGAAATGAAATATCTGACAATAATAAGTTTTCTTTTTTTCTGGAACTTAACATTTGCAGTATTAGGAAAATAACTCTTCCACCAACCCTCCTGGAACACTGTGCACGCTATGATGTTCTGTGTTACACAAGAACTGGCCAAGTGAAAGTGCTTCTAGGCCTTCTTATAGAATCATTAAGGTTGGAAAAGACTTTCAAGACCATTGAGTTCAACCTTTAACCAAGCAACACCATGTCAATTAAACCACAGCATACTAAGTGCAATGTCCAGTCGTTTCTCAAAGACTTCCAGGGATGGTGATTCCATTGCTTGGACAGCCCATTCCAATGCTTAATTGCCCTTTCCATAAAGAAATTTCTCCTGATGTCCAAGCTGAACCTCCACTGGCATGGCTTGAGACTATTTCCTCTTGTCCAGTTGCTTGTCATCTGGGAGAAGAGGCCAACCCTTACCGGGCTACAACCTCCTTTCAGGTAGTTGTAGAGAGCAGTAAGGTCTCCCCTGAGTCTCCTTTTCTCCAGGCTAAACAACTCATTAAGCTCAGTCACTCCTCATATGATGCTCTCTAGACTTTTCACCAGCTCTGTTGCCCTTCTCTGGACATGCTTCAGCACCTCAATGTCTTTCTTACAGTGAGGTGCCTCACCAGTGCTGAGTACAAGGGGGCAATCACTGCCCTGGTCCTGCTCTCTACTCTATTCTTGTTTCAGGTCAGGATACTATTGGCCTTCTTAGCCACCTGAGCTCTCTGCTGGTTCTTGTTCAGCTAGATGTCAACTAATACCTCCAGGTCCTTTTCTGATGGGCTGCTTTCCAGCTGCTCTTTCCTCAGCCTGTAACGATGCATAGGCTTCTTGGTACCAAAATATTTTTGACTTGAAGTCTTAAGATCCTCACTCCCTAAGCCCTTCCCAAAAAAACCCCAAACAAAACCAGAAACTCAACCACATGTAATATATATAACATGAATAAAAATGATATGTTACAGGCTGTATGCATGTTGACTCCTTATAGAGCTGGAGGCACAATGTGTATTGAACAGATATGGATTTGTAGGTTAAGCATGCAGTAAGGACTAAGGGCCACTTGCACTTTTCTTCACTCAATCATTAATAAGGCTGACTAAGAGAAATACCTGATTGTCTTTCCATTGTTATACGTGGCCTAACCAAGCATCTCTCTACCCTGCTGCCGCAGAGCTTGCAGCATTTCCTGAGGAGGTGCAAAGAACGCATTGCATGGAATTCACACGGCTACACTTGACCAGTACCTAGCCATCTGGGAGTTGTGTCTGGGCAGTCACATTGTAATGGTCACACTAACTCTGCAAATTGATCAAGTGTCAGATTTGCTGGGTTTTTGTCAGTGACTTCCAAAATTTTGATGAAAATTTAGATGAGTTACTTTTAATTTAAACCTCCTTCATGATGACTCTCCTGAGGGCTCTCTAGTTCTTTGCCCTTGCCCTGCTGTAGAAGAGAGTAAATCTCTTCAGCTTCTTTATGCAAAGTGCAGTTTTGTAGACTACTGCTCTCTCTCCCCTAGTTTTCAGATGGCAAACTAATCTACTTAATCCCTTTCTAAAGGAGATTTTCCCATACCTTTGATTATCCTCACAATATTCTGAATATTTTCTACTTTTTCTATCTTTTTGAAATGGGATTGTAAGCAATATGAGTTTATAAATACATGTGTGGTCTTTTAGAGAGATATCATGATGCTTTTTGGTTTATTGTTCCTTTCCTAATAATTTCAAGCCTAATCTGTCTGATTTTGAATAGTGAGATATTTGTAGTATTTTCCCTTGGTGGTAACTCTCTCCTTAAGTGTTTGTGTGAGGCAAACCCTATTTTTTTCTCCATGTTCATTTTCATATTTGTCTTTGTGTTTACCCATCTGCTTAAGGTACTCTCCAAGTTGTCACAGTAATCATCAGCTTGTAAATTATAAACTCTATAGTCTGCTGTCCTTTCTTGTCATGTGCCATCTTCCTCTCTGCCCCACTTTGATCACTTAAGTGCACGAAACAGTGAAGAGCCATACACGTATTTCATGGAGTGTTTAAGCAACAACTTTGAAAGGACAATTTATTTTTTTCATTAATAAGTGATCAAAAGATAGGAATTGAATAGGGGAATCCTCTCTCATCTAATTACAACTCAGTTTCTTTAGGATACTTTGATGAGGATTTGTGACAAAAGCTTCTAGGAAACATAAGTATACTTTACTGACAAGATTATCCCTCTGTTCCATGACCCCTTTGAAGGGCTTCAGCTTGAACTGAGAAGTAATTTCTTATCCTAAATGAACCACGCATCTTTCCACGGTTTTGTGTTCATGTCTGCTAATTTTCTTTTTTTTTTTTTTTTAATGGGTTTTACTTGTTGCTTTGCACACAAGGGATGGATTACAATTTACTGTTCTCTTGAAACCAGTTTCAGAGATTGTTACATGGCAAACAGACACAGCTCCTCTTCTCTATGTGCTCATGCAGGTGACAAGTTACAGGATACAGTTATTCAGCATCTTTCTATTCTATTCTATTCTATTCTATTCCCTTAGGACCATTTGGGTGAACAGCTGAGTGGCTGTCTGTCATCTGTCTTTTATGTACATTTTGCAAATTTGTTCTAAGATGTCTTCTGTTGGTAACTGGGTCAGGTATTCAGATTCAGCTGTGAAATAACAGTGTTGGCAATGTAGTGAAAATGTGAGTGAATGGCTCTTGAGGACTGTGCTGCAATAGCTTGCTTGCTGTGGTTAATCTCTCTTCCTGTGCGTATCTTTAAAATACAGACATTTGAGTAAAGCTTTGGCTAGATTGAAATGAGGACTGCCACATCCAGCAAATGAATGAGGTTTCCTATCCAGGGCAGGGCTTTCTTCTCCTGGCTATTTGGTTGGACTGCCTCTGGCGCTGTCCTGACCTTGTGAAGTGATGTGAACCACTGTGGGTGCATGTATAATGTGAGCTGGGATGAACTGAGGACTTCATGGGTAGGCTTGAAGCCTGTCAGTGCACCTTTTGCCTTTCTTTTTTACTTTGGATTAATTTTAATCTGATTCCATGGCCTGAGTATCTTTTTGATGAGAGTATAAGGGGTGCTGTGACAACTTCAGCCAAAAGGAACTCAACATCCACCCCGCTGTGCAAAATGAAGCACAATAAACTTGCGTGTGTTTGAAAGCTTCGTAAAGGGCATTTCCAATCTGCTGATTCCTAAATGCTGAAGCACCTGGTGTTCTGAAGGACACTGTTGTAAAGCTGGCCTCAGTCCTCGGCAAGGCAGGTCAGATTGTGAAGAAGCTTTGAGGAATTGTTCAATAACTGTTTCTTCATGGACGTGTTCTTCTGCTATGTGAAAGAATGACTCCAGACTCTTTGCTTTCCCATGTCATGGGTTCGTCTGATGTGTACAGTCACCTGTGCTCCCAAAGTAGGGTGAGGATTTGTCTCAAAGCTGTGGCTGAAATCTTAATATAGATGACCTTACCTAAAGATCAATGAAAACCAGCTCAACATAAGAGGCTTTGTCCATTACAATGTTGCTATTAACATGGAGTGATCATGGACTTTGCAGCTGTTTAGACTGAAATAAAAAGCAGTTTTGCCCGAGTAAGAGGTGCCATACTGAACACTTAAATGTTTTATTTATAAATTGTGTTGAATGATGTGTCCTTTTGATTCTACATGCTTGATTCTGTTGTTTTGCAAGATATTCTGTGTGGACCTTTGAGATGTTTTGGTAATGGAGGTCTTGGAGACTCTTTTTACTCTTAGGAAATAAGAAAAAAGGAACAATTCAACTGATTTCATCAGTTCTTTGTTATTTGTCTTTTTTCTTTGTTTAGAAAAGTAACAAGGTTATGAGTTTCTCATCTAATAATGAAAAAGTCTGGAATGATTTACATCAACTGTTCTTCAAAATTAGAAGAGGGGAGATGCATGTAAGTTGAGGACTGTTATGCCAGGCTTCACATTGATGGAAATGAACTTTGATAAGTCTTTAATTGCACAAAGCAGAATTTACAATGGAAATATGAATAGCTGTTCGAATCTATAGCATGTTTTTGAGGTGCCACTCATACATATTGTGTTATTTTTAAGAGTTTCTTGCTTAAATTTTACTTTTTTCACAGTTTCATCTGAATTCTAAAATTTAGAGGTCTTTACACTTTCTTAATTCTCTGTTCTGTATTATCTGTGTTTATTTGATGGCATAGTAAAAATAAAACATTGTTAAATATGTTTAGTCCATAAAATTGAAGTGACCCCTTTGTAACTAGCAAGGGTAGCACACAGAAGTGTGTAGTAAGTCAGTGACTTTTTCTGGAATGGCAAATGAAATGAATGGGGTGCATTCTAAAGCGCTGAAGTAGAAGATTACATGAAATGAAAGGAACTAAAAAACCCCAAAGGAATGCATGCTGATCTTTGCATATTAAATCCTTGCATAAGTCAATATGTGGAAAGATTTTATAGAATGAAATATACTGTACTACATGGCTTGTAGAGATCTGTGCAGCATGCTAAATGCCAGAAATTAAAGCACAGAAAACTTTATTAAGATTTTAAAAAAGCCTTCTGATATCTGACAGTCAAAAAGGCCACGTGGCATAATCACTTGAACAAGTGGTTGAGTTCTGTATGTAATTGTTGTTTTCTGAAAGCACTTTAACTTCAGACCAGTCTATGCTATTGCTTGTGCAGGTGCAGTGTACCCATAGATCTTTAACTGGATATGTGTGGATGTGAACATTTACTAAATAGCTGGATTTAGGCAAGGAAATTTTCTTGGAAAAAAGCAATTTTGACTGTAAAGAGTTGACATAGTATTTTTAATAGTATACAGTGTTTTCCACAGCCCTGTAGTACCTCAAAATGGGATTTAAGCACTTCCTGAAAAAGGAAGTTTATCTAATTGTGGTTTTATTCCACTAGCTTTAGCCACAAGCAAAGATTCAAAAAGCTTGGTTTAGTAGAAATCTGACAGTGCTGGTCTTAACAGATTTTTTTTCCTATTAATGTTGGTCTGAATTAGGAGTGTCCTTAAATAAAACATCTGCATCTTGATGAACATTGAGCAGATTTATGCCCTTTATCTATCCTTTGACCTTAATCCTTATAACTCATCTGCATGTCTAATTTGGATATTTACATAAAGTCACTTATTCTGTCTTTCCCTTTTCTTTGGAGTTTGAGTATGATAGGGTAAATAATGTATGATACAATTTTTCCTGTGTAGACAGTTCTGCCCCTCTGCTCCTAACTTCTCAAATCATCACTATCAGTTTAACCCTTTATTAATAAAAGACACTCTAGTCTTTCCAAAAGAAAAGATATTATGGAGAATAATGGAAAAGCAGGGTAATTGAAACTGTTCCTATTACATCTGGTGGAAATTACATTAATTATGTTGGACTTTGCAGGAGCAAGTAAGAGTTGTTTTCATGAAACTTAGTTTGAGTAAGATTATTTTTGGATTAAAGCCAGAAAGTCTATTATTAAGCTTAACTCCTGAATTGTCATTATTTGCAAAATAGCACGTGGGATTTATGTTAAAGTGCCTTCTACAAAAGTGTCACTGTTAATTAAATTTCTTGGGAAATAAAATTTCCTGAATGTTTTAATTAATTGCCCCAAGGACAGGCATGCCTCAAACATTCTTCTACATACTGAGATATACATGAAATACAACAGAAGAGATCATCAGCTGCCTTGTGACAGCAGTTGCCTCATTAAGGTGTTATCTGGCTCCTGAATCAAGTCTCCCTATGAAGTGAAGTACTTCACTCAATGCTATTACATCTTATGGTGTTTGCTTCTTGTCAGATTGTGTCTATGAAAGATGTGAGCGATTTGCATTAGCAAAACTTCATTTAGACTTCTCCCTTGCACAGAGGCTTGGTAAGAGACTTTGCACATCAAATTCTGACTGCTGTTGCTACCTGAAGATAATGTCGACCTAAAGCTTGCCAAGTCCTGATGTGCCCAGCTGTGATGACTGGCAAGAGCTCCATGGAAGAGCAAGTGCATAAATAATTTTGGCAGTCTCCATTCCTGAATCCATATGTCTGTGGGGATCTCCCTGCAGGAATGAGATTCAGACACTAGAAGCTTGCTTTGCACTTCAAGTGGGGTGTCAAATGAGAAAGGCAAGCAATGTATTTAACAGTATGATACCACAGCTCAGTTACTGGGCACATGTTCTTGAGCTAGCAGAAGTGATTTAGCAATTATAAGACTGATTTGCTGCTTAATTCTAACAGTATTAATCAAAACTAGTTCTGAAGACGTAGACAGTCATTCAGATTTTCCAAACCTTTTAAATTTTTTACCAAAAAAACCTCAAAAAACACTGAAAAAAGGAAAAAAAAAAGACCAAACAAAAAAGCCCTAATCAAACAAAAAAATCCCAAACCCAAACCAACCAACCAAACAAAAAAACCCCACAAAAAAAAAAACCAGAACAAAAACCAGAACAACAAACCACAAGCCCAACCACAAACGCAAAGGTGGACACATGCTGGGGACTAATTCCTATATCTTGAGTTTTGTTAATGACTGCATGGTTTTCATCCTTGAACAAGAGCAGTTACCAGGAGCTTATTGTCACACTTCTCATGTCTTCAAATACTCCCTTATTTTGTAGAAAGTGTTGCAGATGCAATGTGATCTGAACAAGGTAGATATGTACCATGTTTTTGCAGGCATTAAATGAAAATCTAAGTTACAAGAAGTAAATCCAAGGTCAGAGACCCTTCCTCCTTAGTTCTACTTTATGTATTACTCAATTAAAGCTGATGCCAATGTTCCTGAAAGGTTAATTCTTTGATTTTTGGAATGGGCTGGAAGAAGCTGTAAATGTCTTTTGTTTAGCTTTGTCTTAGCCTTTTCTGCATCTCTAAGATCATCTTATAAGACAACAGGATATATCACTAGTGTAATACTGCACCTGAATTCATAGGGCCCATGTTCTAGGATGTCTGGACTATGTCTAGTGGCTGTCTAAGATTAAACAGATCTGGCTCTGTTGTAAATAAAACTTAAGAGAGCTTGGATACTATCTTTCCTAGGCAGATTTCTTTGTGCCAAATGCAAGACCCACATATTTTGAACTCTTGGGGAAAAGAAGCTACATGCAGCTGAATTGGAGCCTGACTGCATAAAACACTTGGATCAAACAAGGGTCTGACTGTTTACACTTCAGGTTTTCCAGCAATGAGCAGGATTGCATATTGATATCATAAATTTTCATATGTTTTCTTAGTCATTCAAATCCTATTTTTTTCTAAGAAAGCTAGAGAAAATATCCCTTGCTTACTTTGAGCATTAAGAGCATGGAAATGATTTTACCAGGCTGATAAGTGTCCTTACAAAAGCCTTTCCTGTGTTTCCCTTATAGCTGGCTTTTGGAGTCCAACTGCACTCAAGTCTCTGGAGATGGGGCTTACTTTTTTTTTTGCATAGGTAAACCTATTCTTTGTTTTTTGACTTGACTATTAAAGTCCCCCATTAATATCAATAGTATTTTATCCTTTTGGCTGCAATAAGTAATTTTGACTATGGTTGCTAACTGGTGATCCCTGGGGAATCCTGCTGGAGTGGTTAATGTTCATATTTTCACTTGATTCCTTTTGTTGATCTACTCTCCAGAGAATAATGGAGAAATGTGCATACTTCATTACAAAGTATGGAGGATTATTTTCAATTATCAATTAAGCTGTCTTTATGTGAGGAAGCTGGACTCTGGAGTGTTGCATTTCAGTTGTTCTCTTGTCTGGTAGATAGGCAGTGTGGAGTGCATGGGAATTCAGGTTTGGCAAATGTAAGCTACTGGAGTAAGCTTTACCAGAGTTTGCCTCTAAGCACCCTGTTAAGCTATGGGATGGCTGCTGAACACTTCATCCCATGGCATGTTTATTCACCTAAATGAAGAAACCAGTTGGGCAATAATCAGAAAACTTGTGAGTGGCTGTAAGAACTTGTATAAGAAAGAGTATTTGAATGAATGAGGTTCAGCCTTGGGCACAAAGCACTTGTGTGGAAAGAACTGAGATGTGGGGGGTTTATGTGATTGTGCACTGCTGCATGTAAAAGTGTTTATTCGATGTAATAACTCCTGTTCAGTAAGATGGCCATAAGTGTCTTGAAAGTGTTAAAAGCCACTGTCTGTTTAAAAGCTACCTTAGGATTTATCAAAACTTTCTGAGTTAATTTTCCGCATTAAACGCTTTTGCAGAATCCCAAACAAAATTCATACTAAGTGAAAAGCCCGGTTAGCGTGTGGGTTTTTCTATATTGGTAGCACAATTGGAGACATGATCCAAAACTTTGAGTGGTCAGAAATGAACAAGTGTGTGGGCAATAGCTATTACCTGTTACAATGATTTTTGCGTCCTCCTTCCATTTCTCAGGAAAAATGAGATGACTGTGGGTGAGTTTTTGTTTATGAATAAACAAGAGTTACGTTTCTACCAAGATGTGAGATACAGCAGTTCCCTCCTGGATGGATTAGTAGTTGAGAGGCTGTGTGTTGTTTTCATATCAGTTGTTACAATCTTGCAACATATTGTCCATTACCAAAGCAATTTAACTGGGGGAAAAAAACAAAACAACAACAAACAAAACAAAACCAACCAACCAAAAATAAATAGCTGAGGCAGGGTTCTTGTGGGTCATTAAAGCCTTAAATACATCTAAACTCTCATCTGATTCAGACTTTGATCTAAGCATGAATGAACAATGGATACAGTCAGGCTTTTGGGGAATTTATACCAATTTCTGCTTCCCTGCCCTCCATGTGTGCAGGTGAAGACAAACTCTGATTGTCTAACAAGTTATTTTGAAACCAGCTTTATTTTGAGTCTCTACAAACAGTGATGTAAGTAAAATATCTAAGAAACAAATGTCAAATCTTAATTCTTTGCACTATGGAGGTGGTCTGTCTTTGATGTCTGATATACCATAAATGCAGAATGCTAAAAGATGAAGCTATAACTGTATGGGCTTTCTAGTCTAGTCTAGAAAACTTGTTTGGGTGGCATAAAAGAGCAATCCTCTTCGCATAATTCAGACATGTTCAAATCAGAATTTTGTGTGTTTTAACAACACTCTGGGTATTTTTTTTATATTCTCTAAGACTAAAGATGGAAAGAAACAGGCCATTGGTTCAAGTATTAAATAGGTATTTTCAAATTCAGGTTACCTTGTTGTTGTATGTTACTTTCTTTTCTAACCCTTGGACTGAAGTTATGTCTTCTGATGATGAAATTGGTGGTTGGGTATAATAAATGCTTACTAAAACATAGATTGTTTCTGGCAATATCCTCTCCAGCCTTGCTAAGCATGTTTCAGAGCCCTAATCTTATCCATCTGAGACTGCTTCAGCCTCTGAAAGAGAAAAACAATGTTGATTAAAGCTAAAACCTTCGTACATTTGCTTATACTGGAAATACTTTTGTGTGCAGATATACATGACAAATCTCATCTCCTTTATTACTCAATTGCTACTTTACCAAGGTAAGTGCCTGCACTGATTACTCTATATTTGCAGTTGGAATTTTAATAATATTTAATGAAATGGAACAAGATTTTAAGGAGTAGCAGCTGTTGGGAGCATAACAATGGAAAATACTTTGGTGGAAAGCAGGACTGTAGTTTGATGGATGGCATGCTTCCAGAGGAGTGAAAGTCATGTCCATGTTTTGGGTAATTTTGGGGAGTTGGGTTGTTTTCTTTTCTACTAAGAGACATAGGCTAAGACATGCTATAGCCAAAGAGGTAGCTTGTGATATGTTTTTCACCTCACTGAGGGGTAGGACCAGTACCATGAATTGTTGCAGACTGAACTGTAAAATGCTGCTGTCATGTTGGGGGCACTGTATAGAGCAATATTGTGTATAAACTGTGTGCAGTTGTCTGGCAGAGACTGTGAAAGAAGGGAGCTGGGAACAGGCTTTGGTCCATTGTCCAGTGTCTTTATGAGGATTTTGAGTTACTCCAAGTTATTCATACTAGAGTAGCAAAGCAGTTGTGTGTATTGGATCACAGAGAGGGATTTGAGAACAGAAGGAATGATTAATCCTTTTGTGTACTAAATTCTTTCACAAAGAAGATGAGACTTGGTGTCAATGTCAAGAATCAGATCTGGAGAGGGGGAGCAAGGATATTGTGCTTTAAACACAACCCTGTGTTTGAATAACTGAGATCTCTTAGTGCCTCTGAGTGAGGCACCTGAGTATTTTGTCATGCTGGTAGAGGAGCCTGGTGAAGTGTTTTAACCCCAGCCAATGGCTTGCAATGCAACTCAGTCCTCTAGACTGCAAGGCAGTAAGTTAAGCCATGGGGGAATAGTACCCAAATAAAATCTTGAAGGGGAAGAACTCAGTTTTTTAGTAACTCTGCATATTGTAAAATATAGCTGTAGCAGCCTGGAGTCATAACTGCAGCAGGTTTTTTTCTCAATAACTGGTTTGTTAAGGCATATACTGGAGCTGTGGGCAACACCGAGCTCAGTTCTCTTCACCTAAGGCTGGTCAAACCACCATCTCTCAGGAGAATTTTGCCTGTGACTGCTGTGTGAGGTTCATGCTCTGGAGCTATTGTGCTTCAAATGAAATCTGGATTCCTCTGGGATGGGGGAAGGTGAGAATGGTTTGGGGCTTCTCCTGGAATGTTATTGGACACATCCTATAGCACTTCTCAGTGTGAGATGGCTTTGACTGCTAAACTAGAAAGTCTTCTTTATTCTACATTATTCTTTATTCCACATTATTTTTATTCCAATATTTAGAAATGGAAGAAGTTTCAAAAGGGAAGTTTGATACCTAAAATTTTTATTTTCTCTGCGGTGTATGGCTCAGCTCATAGCTCAGTACATGTAGCAGTCTTTTACCATTAATAAGAATTATTGTTCTATTTAATGACCTTATAATTAATTACATTATTTTAGCAAATATTTTTAATTAAAACTGCTTTCCATGTGGTGCAACAAAACAAAAAAGACCTCTAACTGTGTTGCAGACTTTCTACTGACTTGTTTGTGTGCTCTCTTGTGGGCAGGTCAGATGCAGCACACAAAATAATGCTGGAAAGACATGATCTTGAGCAGATGTACAGTTGATAGAATTCCCTTGAGATGAGCTTGGCAAGGCTGTGTGGTATTTTACTGTCCAAAAGAAGGCAAGAATGTTACTCAGTGGGCGAATGTGTGTTTGTTATGATTTTATGTCTGTGTAACATAGCAGTTACAGATATAAAGGGTAGCAGAGTGCCTCTACGGCTATGTCTTAGTGACGTTTCTTCAGTTCTTAGACAGAAGCATTTTTTCTGTCCTGTTTTGAGGGAACATAGGGGCCCATGATGTGTGGGAGTTACCTTATTTTTCTACTTCTTTTCAAGTGTAATTTTAAATTGAATAGCTGAATTTAAAGGCATGTGAAATCACTACCTAAATTTAACAGTAACTTTATTCAGTAATTCTTTTAATCAGCATGCTTGGTTAATGTCTTGGCAAAACTTTACCATATTTGCTTTTTCGAGGTATAATGCGATATAGAAATAACTAAACTGGTTTTTAAATGTTATATTTAAAATAGTTTAGTAGTGGAAAACAGCTCTTTGCAGACTGCTCTTGTATTTTACAGGTTTAAAGGAAAGACTCATTCACTTTTGCTACCTTCCTGTAGAAATACAGTGGTTGTTAGCTTGGGAGGTCTAACAACATAAAAATATGCTTTTATTATTTTTATCTTTGATTTAAAGCAAAATTAGGTGTACATGCTTTGTGTACACATTTAACACGCACCCAAGTGAGTTTGACATGGGTCAAAGACTGACTGTGTGAAGGATCTTGGGACTCAAGTGCAGGTTCACCTTTGGTGCCAGATAAGGAGGAGGGAGGAATGAATAATCACCAGAGAAGCTGACAGAGGCTCAGCGGTTTTTCTCAGGTACATGCAGGGTACTTTTAGTCCTATTGGTTTTAAAAGACAGTGTATGAAAGAGGAAAAGAAGCTTTCTGTTACTCTGGAAGGTTATTATATGAAAAACTACAAACGATAACTTAAAGTGGGATGCAAATTTGCAATGTAGATGTTTAGAAATACTTTTTCTGACTTAGTACAGAATAATTAACACTTCCACATATTTTATATAACTGTTTATCTGGCAAATGGTTTTAATGCTCTTAAAGGATAATTTACCTGTCAATTTTTCCACACTTTGGTGTGCTAATTAATGGCTGTAAGGAAAATACTGGAGTGCAGAAGCACTGGGAACATTAGAAAGTAGTATGTAAGCTCCAGAAGTGTAGGAATAGGTTGTTTCTGACAAACTTGAATACTTCAGAAGTATTTTATCTTTGAATTGTTTCATTTTCTCTGAGAACTGAATGCATTCAGTCTCAATGGTGTCTCTCAGGACTGTGTCAAAGTGTAATTCTTCTGTGTGGGCTCAGTTGATTAAGGTGGTTCTACATTGGGAAGTTGCCTTAGTTCAGCAGAAGTTATAACTTTTGACAGGAATGGAGCTTGATATTTTTTTAAATACATCACTGCTATAAGTTCCTGTGTTTGCATGTTCCATGTAAGGCTGTCTTGAATGCTTTAACAGTATATTAGTGTTCCAGTTGCACAAGGCGCTTTTTTTTTTTTTTTCAAGTCAATAATGTCCAGAGTAATGTGCAGGTTTGCTCTTTGAAGAGATGGAAGAGTAACCAAGCTCAGATGAACTTGCATTACTTGAATCATCAGTGTATTTGAACTGTTTCCTTGAAGTGATGTCTCAGTTTGTCACTCTGCCTTTGGGCAGAGACTATTTAGTAGGAAGAGCTAGGAAATGTGTGTTTTACACTTTTTTATTTTTTTTTTTTAATTTCCCTCTTCCTTCTTTGGTGTCCAAGCTTAAGAAAAAAGACTGCTTAAAAGGAATTATTTTTCTGAAGTTTGGAAGCTTCTTCCTCTTTCAAACATTCTGATTTTTGTTATTCTTCAGAGCACATTGGACACCTGAGAGAGTTCTGGGAGGAGTTCTGAAAAGAACTTGTCTTTGTTTTCACTTGTCCTGTTTCCCAACCAACATTGGATCCTTGTGTCCTCCTCTTGCTATATGCCCAGCAATATAAATAACATACTGTTGACCTGATTCTAAAGCCCCTACTTCATTAATTCATTATGAGTTAGAGGGAAGATTATTGTGTTTTTCCTTAATGGCAGTTTTTCATATGCAAATTTACACTTTGATTTGTTTTGCTGTTTAGAAAGTCATGATTTCTGTTTCCAGAAAAACAAAGTAAGAACTCACTTTCATTTCACATGCATGTTCTTGTTAAAGGATTGTTGGAAAAAATACAAAACTAGCTAGCCCTTGGAAGAAGAGATTTGAGCCTCCAGTGACTTGGAGAATCCTGCTTCCTCTTGGTTTTCTTTTGCTGATATCTGAATCTGTTGCCATATGGCTCAGCTTCAACAAAAGGAGAATAAAACGTTGAAGTTACCATATAGCTTATGCATTAGGGGTCTGTTCTAGAATGTCTGCACTCATGTGGCCTGGCTGTACTGTGTGATGTGCCATCAGTCCCAACTCCCTGCCCTGAATTGTGTTCTTGTGCCTCAGAAGCTGTGAATTCTGGTCCAGCCTTCAACATCACAGCACCAGTGACTAGGTTTAGGATGAGAGCTGGGTGGTGAGGATCTCTGGCTATGTCTGTTGGACTGCAGCACCTCCTGTTTAGCACTTACTGGTATTAGAAATGTTGCTGACTCTTACTGGATGGGACTCAGCTTTGGTTTTATTACTTGTCTTTAACAGATGTGATGTGGGCTAAGCAATGCCAAAATCTGCTTTTTGAATGTATGCTTCTAGTGCATCTTCAGTCTAGTACAGCTGCAAATTTTCCTTGTAACAATAAAATTTATCTTATATGATAGCTTCCTCAATCTTTTAAATACATAAATCATCTATGTAAATATAAATGGATATAAAAATCATCTCCTACTTGGGATTTGCTGATCATTTCTCAAAACATCCCACATCTTACTTGCTTGATTGAAAAAATTGAATGGATTTGTATATTGTGTGGACTTCCAATTCAATTTTTGAGAAATTCTGTAAGTTGGTTTAGAGCTTAACAGGTAATTGTGGAGTATCTAGGGAGTTTTCTCCTTAACCATCCCCAAGAATCTATCACAATACATACTAGGCAGATGGCTATGAACTTGCTTTTCTACACTCTTAGTAGTTTTGCTATTGGTCTTGATGCAATTTTAAATATGGTTTCTAGTAGTATTTGGGATTGTTCAGATGGCACAGTTTCCTTGTAAAGGACCTTGGTTTTGCTATGAAGAGCCTGACAAGAGGATGACTGACTTCACCATCTGATCACACAGCCATGAATAAGCAAACTTCTTTCTTTCTGAATCAAATGTTTGGTTTGGGTTTTGCGGTTTTTGTTTGTTTGTTTGTCTGCTTTTGGTTTTGCTTTTTTCCCGTTTGTTTTTTCATACCTTATCCTTTAAAAATCCCTAGTGTCGTAAGATATAATGAAGTGTCCTTCACAAAGCTTGTACTGTGGAATAACTACAGCTTGGTAAATAGTAAGTGCTTGTGCCTCAGAGAACCAATAACCTGCATAATTCTCAATCATCTTCTCAGTTTTAACTGAAAACAGTTTTGCATTCTAGATTTCTTTCATCTTTTTCCTGATCTATTTCTCTCATGGGATAAGAGTCTTCTCAAAGAAATTCTTTTCCCATTTGAAATAAAAGTGAAGTCAAAGTAAGGATCTCAAAATTCTTCTGTCATATGTAAAGGTTTGTGTGATATCAACATATATCAACACATAATACTTACCAGTTTATTCTGGCAACCTTGCTTCTATTTTTCTTATTTTGGCAGTCTGAATACCATTTTGTTGCCCTTGGTCTTATACTGGTACCTTTTAGTCTTTTAAGTGAAGTGCATATAACAGTAGTAGCTCCTAAGAAGCTAGGGTAATATCTTTGTTTGTACCATGAGGATAGCCCCCAGGTATGCTTTCTGTAGCTTTTAATTTTCTTCTGAAGACACAGCATTTCCAAAATACTTAAAACAATTGATGCAATGATTAAAATATAACTCTGTCTTTATGTGCCTCTTCATTTATGTCTGCATATTTAACTTAATTAAAATAATTTGTTTCTCAATTTGTTTCCTGCATTTCATCTCTTTGCAACAGCTGCAGACAAGAAAAGGAACAATGTTAAATTCATTGATTTCCCAAAGCTTTTTATTTTCTTGAATGCTACTTGATATTGACATGTTCCTTGGCAGTATTAATATTTTCCATTTCAAGTCTGCACCAAAAAACCCATGGCACAAACCACCACTATTTGACTAGAAAATAAAAGGCACTGCTTCCATGGCAGAAATGGATGATGAGCAAAAATTTCCAAAGATAAAGGTGAAGAACCCAGCTCAGCACACCTGCTCCATGTGTTTGTCTGCTCAGCACCTTGTTTTGAAAATGGCATTGAAGGAGTAAAGTACTTGGTATACTCTGAAGAGAATAGAATAGTAAGTGAAAATCAGAGTTTAGATCTGAACAGAGACTTTTCATGCTCAATTCTTTAGACATGACCACATCCACCTTCCTCACCTGGGCTTTCAAGAGACCAAAATTCCTGCTGTGCATCTGCAATGGAAACTAATTGACCTTGCTAAGGCTCCCCCTACTTCTAAACACAATATCCTCAGTTTTACCTTCTACTGTCATGAGAGATGATTTTCTTTTATGTTCTGTTGTAATTTTTGCAAAGCTAGTATATTTTTTTCTCATCACTGAATGTTGCATTAATAGAATTTTGGGCCATTTTCTTAGCTGTACTCAAAAGTTGGAAAGAACTTCTACATTTATTGATGAAATTCAACTAACCCATGGCTGTGAAAATAATGCATATTGTGTATGGTCTGTGTGCAAGATGTTCCTTCATTGCCTGTTCCCCAGTATTGGTAAGTATCTGATAATTTGTCTTCCTTATGCTCTGATGCTTGAGACCTCTTTGCTCTCTGTGGAACAACTGATGTTCAGACAGTTTAGCTGAAATGCATCCTGTTGTCAGCATTAAGACATCACTGATACAATTACAGAGTACTACAGAGAAACACGGCAGATAATCAGACTATCAAGGTTATAATCTGTTCCTTGTGTTCACAGTTACGAGTCAGAGTGGCAAAGAAGAACATTATGGCTAATGCATAGGGCACCTGCAGTTACAAACACACAAAGATGGGAAAACACTTCAACATCATTTAGCAAATGGAAAGTGCTGCTATTTCATCTAGTTCATATCTAATTGTTTTAGCCTTTGGCATACATAGCTGTGTTGCTGAATCAGCAGTAGCAGGTCTGAGGGCAGGCTGGCTGAGATGGTTTTAGGGGAATTATTACACAAAATGTGTGTGTACTCTTGAAATTAAAGAAGAGTATACACACAAAAAAAATTTGTCAAAATATGCTAAATATGTAGCAGAGAAAGCATCAAGAAGCCATACAATTCTGTTCTTTTGAACAAGTCAGTTCTACTTTTAATGAAATTTCATGGTAGTTCTCATTGTTTGCTATGCATAAAACATGAAGTTTACCTTTCACATACAGTAAAGAATTTTTTTTTATTTGGTAGGTATGTCTTGTAGCTTTCCTAGGTAACATATATTTGAAGCAAATTAAAAAAAGCATATTTATGTTGCCTGGGAATGGCATTCCTAAAGCCCTATTATGTTGCTTCTGTTAAAAAGCAAGGGAAAGAACTCCAGCTCTTTCTCCTATAATTATTATCAGCTTTAGGGTCTCTGGAATTTGTACAGATGGCATAAATCACAGAATATGCTGAGTTGGAAGGGACCCACAAGGATCATTGAGTCCAGTCCTTAACTCTGCACAGGACCATCCCCCAAAGTGGGGGACACCATGTGCACAAGAGCATTGTCCAAATGCTTCTTGAACTGTGTCAGGCTTGGTGCTGTGACTACCTCCCTGAGGACCCTGTTCCATTGCCCAACCACCCTCTGGGTGAAGAACTCTTTTCTAATATCCAACCTAAACCTCCTCTGACACAACTTCAGGCCATTCCCTTGTGTCCTGTTACTGGTCATGCTAAAATTTGTGTTCTCATATTTCATCAGTGATATGATCAGAAAAAGGGACAGAGGAAGTATCCTACTGCTTCATCATACAATTCAGAGAACAGGTCATATGCAGCTCATGGGAGAAATTAGTAACACCTTTCAGAAATGAGTAAAGCTTTTGACTTTTGGTTGCAGACAAGTGCACTAAAAAGCATAGATTGTCTTTCCCCCACCCCCCCCCAAGCCCATGCATTCTAATTGTAGAGAAATTGTTAGCATAAGGATACAGCAATTCTTAATATCAAACTTACTTGGAAAAAAGCAAATATTTGACTGTCCCCAGGCTCTTTTGTTTTTAATACATTCATCTATTTACATGCATGGTTTTAATATGAAAACGTAGGGTGAATTCTGTGTTCTCCTTTTGTGGGTGCAGTTTTCAACTTTTTGCTCTAAATCTAATAGTTGTAAGCGAAGTACAGGTAACCTCATTAGCAACAGCACCAGCAGTTCTGTACAAAATGTGATTATCATGTACCCGTGAAGGAACGGAGAGTGATGAGTATCACTGTGCTGAGCAAGAGGCACTAAAGGCTGAGTGATTTGTTGTTCTTGTGTGAGGGTGACTGCACACCCACTTAAAGCAGTGGTAGTATGAATCTCCATCTGTGCTAGTGAAGTGGCATTATTTTAACACTTTGGCATTAGTTAGCTTCATTTGTTGCGCCACCAATTCATCAATGTCCAAGTATCTCCAAGATACTTGTGCTCTTTCTTTGTGGAGACCATCTGCAGGAATATTTCAGTCTATGCAGACAAAAGCCAAAAGTGCTAGAGTGTTCTATTTAGTCATGCAAGGCTCTTTAAGAGATTTTTAAATTGGAGTTATACAAACTGATGTCACTTTGTTCAGTGTCAACAGGCTTGACAGGGCTTGCTGACTGGTAACACTTTCTGGAAGTTGTAAAGAGTGAAGATCTTAGTAGAGCCAGTCCAACTGCTTATTTTTAAGTTGTGTGCAGCCTGCGCTCTCAACAGGCCAGGGAGGAAAAGAACTTGTGCATGCTACTAATGTGTTTTGCCATGATCTAGATGCTGTGTTCAAATAGTGTTTTTCCAAGAATGAAAAAAAAAACAACCAAACTTGAGCAATGTTATTTTCTGTACTGTATGAATGATATCAGCTACATTTGAATGATGTTTTATTTGGTTAAGTTGAATGAGCGAGCAGCAGTTGCTTCAGGTGTTCCATTTTAGGGGATCTCCTATATTCCTTAAGGAAATTGCAGGTGGTGATATAATTGCTCATTTTTTGAATGGGCCTGAAATGTACAGTTCTGAAATGGGCCACTTTAAATATAGTAACCATTTATTAATGTTGTTACTCCAGTGTAACCACTGGGCTCAGCATGTAATAAAATACCTTTTTAAGTAAGGGCTGGTGTTGTTCTGCTTACAGCACAGAACAATTTCTTGGATGGACTATAATTATTTTATTCACTTCATCTAACTGCTGCTATTGATGTCTAGAGACATAAAACATTTTCAGGAGGAAGAAGGAATCCAGTAGTCTGCCAAGTAAGGTCTTTTTTTAGAGATTGGGCTCAGATTCCTCTGAAGCTTTGGTAATGTTTGCTTGCATTGTCACTCCTGGCTCTGGAGGTCCTCCTACTGCTGTTTAAGTTCTTGATCGAGCTTTGCTGAATATTCACCAATCTGATGAAACAGGTCTTTATAGGTGCACAAGGAATTTTAATAACCTGTTACTGCTTTTTTCTTGCTGTCCTTTTGGCCATGGGTTGATTGTTCAATTCTAGTCTGTTCCCACGGGGAAGGTTGACAGTTGCTGTTTGTATTTAATACAACTCATACAAATTTATTCTGGGTTAGGACTCTGACAAAATTTGAAAAATAACTATTGTCTCATCCTAAAAAAAATTAGAACTCACTTGAGTATTTATTTAAGCTGAGCAGCAATGAGAGTAAACACACAATTACATAAAATCTGAATGTTTATACACTAATTGGGGGAGAGAGTGGGATAATTTCTAAAGTATTTAAGTTAAAGGTTACCATTGTAAAATAGGTAGAAGTAGAAAGGAAACAACCCGCTACATTAGATAATGATGGAGTCTAGCTCTTGGCCTTCTGTCAGTCCTAGTGTCATAGCAGGTGTCTTGGTAAAGTAATATTGCTCAACAACCCTTTGATAAACAGGACATGTACTGTGAAGTGAGAACTAATGAGTTGATGGTAATTATCAGACCCCACTGGGGAGGGGAAGCAGAAGTGGGGAACACCCCAAATCTATACTGAAAGGACCTGGGGCATTCCCTGCACAATGATGTTTTATTTATGTCAGCAGATGACATAAATGCTACATGCTTGGAGAAAATACCTGGTCTCACAATGAGTAATTCTGTAGGAGAATTGCTGAATTTCCCAAAGCAAGGATTAGGAGGAGGTGCATGGCACTCCCTTAGCCTGAAGGTTAGTGCTGCAGAGACAGACTGTTTTGTATTGATCCTGGTGGCTGTTCCCAATCCATATCTCATGGCAGTTAGTTCTGGTCCTTCTTAAAATTAAAACTTAATTTAGCCTGACACGAGCCACTGAACAGTCCATTTAAAATAAAAAAAAATGTTTTGCTAAGCATTTCTTTGCACATAGTGCCAAATAAAGGGCCAGTTTCAGTAATGTACTGTCTGAAGGAGACTGGGATAACTCTGACCTTTATGGTCATTTTGGAGTACTCAGCACCACAGCTGAACAGGTGCAATGATAATGACCTTGCTGGTCCATATTTGGACTTACATATGTATGTCCAACGTTAGAAATAAAATTTTGGGCAATGAGAATATTAGGAACCTCATTAAAACCTGGGAGAGACTTTCTCATCAAGTCCTACCCAAAACTGTGCTTTCCCAACACCTGCATTCCTAAGGTGCCCCTAATGTCTGTATTATTGTCTGTTGATCTAGATATGGGTGTGTATTCTGGTTCCACAGATGCAACAATGTGCAACTTAGAATCCAGAGTTTGCAATATGTTGCAATGCTTGCTGACACATCAAATGGTATTCAAGGTACAAAGACCTAGGGCAAAATAGCAGATTTTGTTGCTGTTCTCAGCCCTTCTTTGCCATTGCTTCCCTATCTACTATCTAAATCTAGTTTACTAGTGAGATGTTAAGGATAAAGTGTTGCTTAAAAGTAACTTATAATGACTTTTTGAAGAGCACTTGTTACAACGTGTATATTTAAATAACTATAGCATTATATTGTTAGCAGCATACTTTAAAACTCTATTTATTTATTTAGACAAATATTTAATCCTAACCTTGCTCCCTTATTAATGGCACTGTTCGTTTGGTTGAGACAAGAATGCCTGCCAAACCTATTTTTAAATTATAATTTATACCCACTATATTCCTGTTTCTCAAAGAAAACACCACAAAAGAGTGTGGTATGCAGGTAGCTGGTGAATATGAATTCTTATAGAAACAGTTTGTTTTGGGATATTTTCTTGCTGTCATTAGGATCTCAGTGAGTCTATACCACAAGCCAACACCTTTCCTTGAGAAATATATACTGAAAAGCAAAAAAATACTCTTCTGTATTGGTGTTAGTCAGCATAAACCTCTGAAAAAGGCTGCCATGAAGAGTCATACTGGTTGAGTTTAATAGTTCATGCATTGTAAATGCTGAAATTGGATATGTCACTGAAAGCTGCTCTTTGGCAGTTTTAGCTTGCATGACCGGCATTTAGTCAGCAGATCACTATAGGTCCTGCTGATCTTTCCCTGACACCACTTGAGCAACATCTTTCTAATGGATGTGGTTTTTTCCTTATTTTTCTTACTATTCCTACCCCACCATGTATTAGGCGTTAACATGCTTTCCTTGGAAACTGGAGCATGCATTTCATCTCCTGCTACCTATTTCCTTCTTCAGCAAATTTGTTTTAGAGCCACAGCAAGGGAATGCTATCTTATGCTTCTCAGTAGTGTAATATTCCAATGGGTAATATGCTTGCAGCTGCCATATTGTGCATTGAGAAAAAAAAAATAAAGAAAGAAAGGATCTTATGGTTTTGAGAGAATTCTGGCCTCAAGGCACTCTGTATTCTGTAGCTGCCCTGGTCTATCAAGTGCAGTTTAGCAACAAGATATAATCTTAAAATTCAGATGGCAGCAGCTTTCTGATTTTTCAAACTGGAATAACCTGGGGTGCAGCTTAGTCAAACCATGCTGAGAAGCTCCTTCTCTATTTGCTTCTAACACACACTGTTCAGCTTCAGCCTCTTCCATGAAGCTGGAAGGGTTCTCTAGTGATGATGATGTGAAAGTTTGCATGTGGGATGTAGTCTAGGTCGCAGTATGGACTCTTCAAGTATATACTTATGTTTTACATTTGCATTTAAATCAGCCAGTACCCCAGTCATACTTAAAAACATGAAACAGTTTGGCCTGAGGATTTTTCTTTTTTAAATACTACTTGATAAGAACAGGCTGGTGTAAGAAAAGTGACACCACAGCTAATTTATGGGGTCAAGAAGAGAACAGGAATCTTTTTGCTGTAGGATTACTCAACACCTAACTGTTTTGAGCACAGAGAAAGCCGTTGTAGGCTTTTGGTATTATCAGGTGGCTCTTGGCCTTCAATACCAGCTACCCTGCTATGATATGCAGTGATAGAACCTTAGTTTTTCTCCCATACAGTTAACTATGAACACAGTAAGTTTGCTTTACTATAATTTCATAGTATATATTGTAGTCTATCCAATTTAGTTATTAGTGTCAGTGAAATGGTATTTGGGAGAGCTCTCTGAGATCAGCCAGCAATTTGAGGTCAAAACCCAAGAAAAACAACAACTGATGATTTTGTGCGTAATTTGGACTGGGCGTTCTTAAGATGGATCTCCCCAGAAGTATCACAGCTTGGATTTTTGGGCCTTAGCTTTTTAGGAAACTGTCTATAATAATATGTGTTGAAGGTAGAGGGGACTCCTGTGCTTATGCTTGTTCTCAGTGTTGACTACATTGTCAAGTATTCCTCACTAACAGGGGTCTTGTTTAACTTTTCTTTTTAGGATGATACCTAATTGTACTGCCTGAAACATTGCTTCTCCCAGGCAGATCAGTATCCTGTCTCTAAAAGAAGGAGCTAAATTTTGACATTGATTAGATAATTGCAGGTTATGCTACCTGTATATACTTGTGGTTTGTAGACTGACATCACTCTCAGTTGTCAGTTTTATTTCAACTCTGTCACTTTTGATATGGAAGATGATACAGGACTCTCAGCTCTGAGCTGGTAACACAGCACAGCTCTCAATGAGCATTGGCAGTGATTTTGTGATAGTATTTGCTGGGGGACTGATCTCTCACACTTCTGATAGTGAAATGTATATTGCATATTAAATATTTTACTCAGCAATATTCCTTTTAAACATTGTGTCCTTCAGTTTAGGTTTTTCCTAGACTATGTTTGGACACATGGAACTTGGAAGGAAGGATGTCATGATTAATGTATTACTACTATGACAGTAGAAATGACATGTAGTTGTGTTTTCAAAGGCCAGATCTTTGCTACTGGTTAAATATTCAAAGATGTTGCAACAGTTCACAGAGCCATAAAGAAAATTATGCTAAAGAATGTTCATAACTAAGATGCAAAAAAAAAAAAAAAAAAAAAAAAACAAAAAACCCAACAACAAAAAAAACTAGGAAAANGTGGCTTGGACTGTTTGAGTAAATCATTAGAGGAAGGAAAATGCAATACTGGAAACTTTCACCTTCTCGGATTTTTAGTGCAAGTATGGTCTTACAAAGCTGCTTGATTTGGAAACAAATTTGCAGAAGTAATTGGCATATATGTGCATATAAATAGGAATAAATACATTTAAATGGCTATCTTCCAGCCTATATTTAGCAGTGGAGCAAGTGCAGAATGCTCTTTCTTTAATTTCCTTTGAAATAGTGCTTTGCATGACAAGTTCCTCTCTGAAGATTGTTCTGTTAACCTCCTCCCATCTGTATCTCCATTTAGCCCCAGGCTGTTGAAAATGAGGCAGTTTTTGAATGAATAATGCTTATGTGATGACTTTTTTATATGATTAAAGAAAGTGTGGGATGATATTTTGGTACGCTCTTTTTTTTCCACTCCACTAATGATGATATATAGACTATAAGATTTTCTAGGGAAGAAAGAAGGAATAATACTATTTCTGTTTGATCCTGTTCATTGGTAGGAGCTAGGTCCTGCTTTGCCTTTGTGCATTTGGGCCCAAACTTTCTCTAAAGATGATAACCACTACCTGCCTGAATACTGATTCAGTTGGGGGAAAAACATTACCTGTATTTCTGCTGAATTAAAAGTATCCTATAACTTGAGCATGTGGGATGAAATGGAGCAAATGTGGTTAACATAAAAATCTTAAATTTTAAGAGCTTAATATCCCTTAATTTAGTATCAGGTTGTGATTAATAGCAGTGGTATTTTGCTGCTGAACTCAAATCTACTATTAATATTGTATTTCAGTAATATAGGCTGTGTAGATCTCTGTTGACAGCGTTTGCGGGTGTCATTTAATATAATGTAATATAAAGAAATGAACATTTTTTCAAAACTATCAATCGCTCATATTACATTTGGCCTTTCAGCTATCCAAGCAACTAATGATATGAAAGTTAGCTCTTTAATGGGATAGGTTTTCAAGGATTTTAATTATTCAAAGGATAATAAAGGCAAGAGTCAGGACATGTAATGTTAAACAATGGATCAACTTCATATTCCTGACACCCTATGGAGTCATTTTGAAGCTAATGAACTTCTTTGTTTCACCCTTACCTACAAAAAAAAAAGTAAATAAAATGCATGAACTTCCCTCAAAGAAATGCTTCCATTGACTCTAATGGACCTATTGACACAAGTAAAGCTTTTGATTTAAAGAATTATCTGTCTGTCCTCTCAATTTGTGTGCTGTCCAATTAAATGTTGAGAAAGGGATAGGCACATAGGCAGCCAAAGCTTTAGGTTTTTAAAGAAATTTGAAGCACTGAGAGTTTAAACTTAAAAAAGCAAACTAAAAACCAACAAAAAAACCAAAAAACAAACAAACAAAAAAACCAAAAACCAAACAAACAAAAAAACCAAACAACTAAACGAAGCCAGTGAACAAAAAACCAAAAAAACTCAACCAAATAGCAATAATAACAACAACAAAAAAAAAGGCCAGAAGTTTGGTCTGTTCCAGTTGGATAACATGTAGGGTGTTTTGTGACTGGGAAGTTAATCCAACTTGTTTATTTAATGGAAGTTCTTGTTTCCATTTGATATTCAAGAGAGTACAGAATAGAATTTGAAGTATTGATCAAGGCTTAATAAACTAAATCCTAAATAGGGAAAGCAAGTGAAGGCTTCAAAATTTTTTATTTGTTGTGATGAAATTCTAGTGTTTGTTTGAACTGCTGGGTTTGACTTAACAGAGTGCTCCAGCATTTTGATGCCACGCTGGTTGACAAAACAGTCAGGTGAAGTAGACTAGATGGAGTTCAGTGTGATCTTCACCTCCACTTCAGCAAAGCAAGGCAGGTAATTTTATTAGTACACCAGCAACATATCCCAGTGACTGGTCTGAAGTTGCTTGGGGTAATAGCTGAAGTGTGTGGATGCATGCACAGCTGCTCATCAAATATGAGGTAGCGCGGTGTCCACAGGCAGTGTGCACAGTGGTGGCATTTGTTGCTGGCCCCTGACCCTGTGTGGTGGCAGTCAGGGAGTGGTGGGTGCTCTAGCACTGTCACTTGGCTTTTTTCCAGGAGAAATTTGAATGAGGGAGCAGCAGCACAAAGTTTGTAGTCTGAATTAGAACTTATCTGGTGCATTGAGAGAAACTTGAATTTAATTTAGGGACTGAGAGTCAATAGTAGAGAGTCATTAAGCTTTTAATGAGCAAAAATGATCATGCACGTCATTTTGTTCATCACATTTGTGTCCAGTCTTTTTTTTATACCTATGTATTTCACATCCTTTAAAATTTGTAGGTATAAAAAGACCTTTAGGATTATGGCTCTGCTGTGAAGTTATTTCCTTATAGCTGTGCTGGGGAACTGGTAAGGTCAGAGAACAGAGAATGAGATATGGCAATGAGATACTTCAGCCTTGTAAGGAAGGCCATTTGTAGTGCTCTTTAAAAATAAACAAATAGTTTTCTTCATATGAAATGAATAGGTCTTGGTTCAGTAAAGAAATGAAAACAATACATAGATAACAGCTGGGATTTTTCCACATTAACACAGACTCTGTACTGTCTCGGGCATTTAACAGAGTAATATGTAGGAGTAGCTGTATTTATTTATTCATTCTCTAAAGACACTTCATTCACAGTAGATACAGGTATCCTGACATGAAAAAACTTTAGTGATATATCAGCAGAGTTCAGATGTGATTTGCAGTATATATTGGACTTACACTAGAAAACTTGAAGCAAAGTCTCCTTCAGCAATATATTTCTCTTGAGAGCTATGGAACACATTTGTTGGAAGTAGTGTTTTTAACTCTCTCCTACACTGTGGTGAAATAATTCAGTGCCAATCTTTGGGAGGAGATACATTTTTGCAAAACAAAGTAGCAAGTGATACCAATTACAGAGGGGCCAAAGGGTAGTGATAACATTGATGCATCAATATGAAACAGAGCAAGGCCCCGAAGAGGTTAACTCCTGTTTAAGTTAACTCAGAATGAAGATCTTGCTCTCAACCCAAAAGAATGCACACACAGCAATGAAAAGAACAGAAAGTAAAGAACTAGCAGATAGGAAGAACACAAAAAGTACCAAAAAGAACATAAATTACAAAAGTAGTAGATAAGANTCAGCCAAATCAAAAAAGGTAAAAAGTTCAGGCCTGAGGAAGACTTCTTACTTCATCCAGAGACCCCCAGAAGACCCCGAAACATCTCCCCAAAAGATGACTCTGCCCAGACTCCACCCCGAATCTGCCTCTTATGAATATTATAACTACATGTTGCAATCATATGAATATGTATGTGAAGATGTTGTAACCTCTCCTGAAAATTGTATAAATTACCTAGCTGTGTGTTAACAACTCAGAACTCTTTGTCCAGTGCGAGCTGGGGGTTCCCCAACGTTGCAATAAATACCTTTGCTGTTTAAAGGCTTAAAACTCTGTCTCTAAACAGTTTTATTAGGCCTTTTTGGGCTTCAAATAATAAAGTGAGTTTCTCTTGCTGCGCTTATCCACTTCAGATACAAACTCATGGAAGAAAGTTTTTCAAATGTTGATTAAAAACCCCCAGGTTTTGACTTTATGCTGTCATGACATTTATGCTGTTTTGACTTTATGCTATTTATTTTATGCTGGCTAAGGTCTTATGCACTTGTACATGAACCATTTGCTTAGAAACAGCACAGTAGTATAATGAAGGCCCTTTATCTGTGGTAGCTTTGCATTTTAAAACTAAGGGATAAGTCTATATTTGTACAAGTGTGTGTATAAACATATTTGTCTCGTGTTATCTGAAAATTGATGCTGTTGGACCTTTTTGCAGCATGTCAAGCAAGCTATTAAAATGCACTTCAGTTTAGAAGTATCCTGGTATTTAGGTTTGTGATTTCCTACTTCTGTGAAATACAATAGGCTAAGATATCCTTTTTAAAAAACTTAACACTGTGTGGTATTATTTGGAAATGAAAGAAACATGATTGAAACAGTATTGTCAATGTTTTTTAATCTGTACTGAATAGTCTGGGGGGTTTTGTTTGTGTTTTTTTGGGTTTTGGTTTTTTTGGAGTTTTTTGTTGTTTTTTTTTTTTTTAAACTCTCAACTTTCATCTAGTGCTTAAATACTGAGCCCATTCTGGGCTTCTCAACACATTTCCTACTGGTCCTCCACTGCACCTGCTGTGCTGCCATCAGCCATTAATGTTCAGATGAAGCCAACAGCCTGTAAGGACGTGTCTGAGACATTCAATAGTGCAGATGGCATGTTCTGTCTGTGTTTACCTGTAACATCTGTCAGCAGTCAGATTAGGAAAGCCCAAATGAGAAGGAGGGAGATAATGTTTTTAAGTTGAATAAATACCTTTCTCAGACAAATGATTGCAGTTTGTTTGAGGTCATAAAGGAAAAAAAAAGTGAACTGAGGGCGGAATTTTTTTGCTTGATTGAAAAAATTGAATGGATTTGTATATTGTGTGGACTTCCAATTCAATTTTTGAGAAATTCTGTAAGTTGGTTTAGAGCTTAACAGGTAATTGTGGAGTATCTAGGGAGTTTTCTCCTTAACCATCCCCAAGAATCTATCACAATACATACTAGGCAGATGGCTATGAACTTGCTTTTCTACACTCTTAGTAGTTTTGCTATTGGTCTTGATGCAATTTTAAATATGGTTTCTAGTAGTATTTGGGATTGTTCAGATGGCACAGTTTCCTTGTAAAGGACCTTGGTTTTGCTATGAAGAGCCTGACAAGAGGATGACTGACTTCACCATCTGATCACACAGCCATGAATGAGCAAACTTCTTTCTTTCTGAATCAAATGTTTGGTTTGGGTTTTGCGGTTTTTGTTTGTTTGTTTGTCTGCTTTTGGTTTTGCTTTTTTCCCGTTTGTTTTTTCATACCTTATCCTTTAAAAATCCCTAGTGTCGTAAGATATAATGAAGTGTCCTTCACAAAGCTTGTACTGTGGAATAACTACAGCTTGGTAAATAGTAAGTGCTTGTGCCTCAGAGAACCAATAACCTGCATAATTCTCAATCATCTTCTCAGTTTTAACTGAAAACAGTTTTGCATTCTAGATTTTGTCAATTAATTGCTACTATTAGCAATGCAAATAGCTGAACACTCAAGGACAAGAAGCCAAACAAATCAAAACAGACCACAAGAAAAGAAAAGAAGATGAAAGAGTTTGGTTTCCAAAACTAGCACAGTGATTTGACTCTCTTTACACCATTTTCCTTCAGTTATTAAATTGTCTTTGTCTTGACCCATGAGTTCTTTTGCTTCTGCTCTTCCTGTTCTCACACTGGAAGTAGAGGAAGAGGTCAGGGAGCTCTGAGCATGGCATTGGATAGGATGGACCGGAATGTCTCTCTGTCCAATTTGGCTTTCCTGTCCTGGCTATGTCCTCTTCCAGCTTCTTTCTTGCTCCCAGAGTGCTGGGGGGGATGAGAGCAGGGAAAAAGAGAAAGCACTGGTGCTTTATGAAATGCTTAAATGCTTTCTTTTTTTTTTCTTTTTTTTCCTTTGACAGCTTTGTTGTGTTGTTGTGTTGTTGTGTTCACTTCATTGTTCAGCAACAGTCACAACACTGTTGTGTTATCTATGCAGTTTTAGCCACAAATCCAAAACACAGCACCATATGGGCTGTTGTGAATAAAGTTAATTCTGTTCCAACCAGATCCACTGGGGGTAGGAAAGTCTATCACAGTTAATTATAAATAAATCTTGTGTAGATTTAACAGGGCACTTTTTCCTCCTGTATAGACAAAACATGTTAGAAAGTGCTTCATTGTGGAGGAGAGATGAATAAGATTATGGTGCAGTGGACACAAAAAAGCTGTAAGTCCTGTCCCCCTCCCCCCACACTTTATAAATCACAAGAGAATTTACTGGATTTGAAAGATGGATCATGTCAGTCAGTCTTAACACTTGTTGGCCTGCCAAAGAATGAGGAGCAGAATAACATGGCTTTTCGTCTACAACCATTTTTGGCAGTGCTAATGAGCGTGGAACAAGAAGTGAGGAGGTCTCTGATTTCTGCTATCAAAACCAGCTTCTGGGCAGAGATCTCGTCAATTGCAAAGGCTCTTGGCTTTCAGAGCAAATAATACACGTTATAATTCTCACTTTTCCACAGATTGTGGGGGAAAAAATAATATTGTCAATACTAGCATGAAATGTAACAGCATTAATCACCTTTACCTCTCCATGGACACCCCCTTGTTGTGGGGAAGAAGCTTGCATGCCCTTATGAGGTTGTGAGCTGTGCTGGCGGTGGCACATGACACCGATAGGGTCTCCCATGCTAGTCAGGTCTCAACTGAAGGGTCAGACAAAGCGTGTCCATGGGCAGGATGGGCTTGCTAGCCCCCCGGCAACCATCCTAGGAGAAGGACAACTCTAACTTCAAACCTGGGTAGACGGAGCCTGCTTAGCCCTGTAAGGCCATCCATTTAGGAGAAGGATACTCTAACCAAACCTATGTCCTGAGGACTTCGCTGTCACTGTCCAAACTCGCTTGGCCCTGGCAGATGAACCTTAGGAGTAAAGGGTGGGGCCAGTTCTGCGCAAGCTGCACCTCACCTAGAAAATCCATTGCGCAGGCTCTACGGATTCTCCCACAATTGCAAAGCCCTGTAGTGACAGGTGAGGGATGAAATGGCAGGTGATAAGGTGCACTGGAAGCCGCAGTGCCAACCCTGCATGCAGATGATTCAGGACATTGGTCACTCGAGACTGACCCGGAGATGACAGTCTGGTTCGGCAGCATCCTGAATGACCAAGCAGCCTTTTTCAAGGAGAGCACTGCTTGCTCCACAGGGAGAGGGGCCTAGAAAAGGCGGCCTAACCAAAGCTCATCTCCACCCTTCACCCAGTTGGCTTGCTGCAGCCAACGGGCATCTTCCTTGCAGTCAAACTAAAACAAAACTAAAAAGACAAAGGCATACACCTGCCTCCAAAGGTGTGTCAAAACTGACAGTAGCATGTTGGAACATGAGAATCATGCTTGATTCTGCAGGTGGTGGACATCCTGAGCGTTGTTCTGCTCTAATTGCCCATGAACTGTCTTGACTAAACATCAACATTGCAGCTTTCAGTGAAGTTTGTCTCCA
>VWZF01000738.1:18216-35155 GCA_013396755.1 Sclerurus mexicanus
CGGCGGTTGGGGTGACACTGTCCTGCGGCGCGGCCGGCACAACGCCCGCCCGAGGCAACGCTCCCCGTGCGGGGGCTTGTTAACATTCGGGGGGGTGGGGCATGCCCCCTCCCCCCCCGCACTTCCCCGGCTTCTGTTGCAGTGCTGGAAATCTCACGTATCACGCATTTCTCTCTAGGTGTCAGTTCAGATGCCCGACAGAGAAGGTCTGAGAAACAGGTTGCGGATCAGGGAGTGGGGTGGTGGTTTTCTTCAGTGTGAACTGTTTTCACGCACTGTGCTTTGTCAGATGTTTAGGAATTCTGAGCTGGATTAACTATTATTATGGATACTTAGAGCAGTAAGCTTTCTGTAGGCAGAGATTGAATTCCTCTGTGTACCTGTATGGTGTAAAAACAGTATGAAACTTCTGTGTAGCCTTGTGGTATGAATGTTGATTTTTGTGTATTTAATTTTCCATCGTGAAGAAATCAGCTTTCCAACGAGTGTATTCCCACAAATGATGTTCCTTTAGAGAAATACACTTGTGCACTACCTTTTTATGTTATATTTCATGAAAAGGCTTCCTTGTTTTGCAGGTAGCTTTCAGTGTGTATTTTGTTAATGCTTGGTGACTGGATGCTACTAATGGGATAGCCCCACCTTCTGGTTAATCCTTCAGTAAAATCATACTTGTGACTGAAGAGTTTTTCTAGAAATTATACCTCATGCTGTGTGTTGTGAGTGCAAGTCTGTTGGAATATCTTTTTACTTCTTGGGCTGAGGAGTGGCAAGACAATCTCCTTTACTGGAGACCTTCTTATTTACCATCAAGATAATTTAAACACATAGTTAAGGGAAGTACTTTTTTTTTTTTTTAACCTTCATAAAAAAAAAGCCTCTCCTTTTTTTTTCCCCCAAAAAGTGTGGACATGCTTGTAAACCAATGAGTAGACTTGGTGTGTGAAGTGGCACCTGATCTATGTGTAAAATAATACCTGATCTCAGGTTTAACTTTCAGTTCAGGTGTTGGATGTGACAGTGCTCGTATTTTGGGTTTCATGTTCAAGAAGTTTACAGATTGTCTTCCACATGCAAGCTTTTGAACTTGAATAACATTCAGTTGTCTCAGTAGAAGATTTATATTAGTTAGCTTACTGGTGCTTGGGGCAACTTCCCTGAAATTATATGTGCTACAATTAAAGGGGAAAAAAATCAGGGGAAGAGCTCTCTGAAGTCCTTTTGGCTTACAGAAGGAGCTTGCTATTTCACCTTGTGTTTAGATTTTAGTTTAGGAAAGACATTCAGCTTGTCACTCACCAGCTTGTCAGCAATGTGTCTTATGATTAGAGACTTTGCAGTCTTTAAAATTTATGGTGATACTCTGCTAGACATGCCTAGGGATCACCTGTTTTTTGGCTCTTGATATGTTATTTGAAACATCTTGAATTCCTGTAACTGAGCTGCCTGCTCTTAGGAGATTACTCCTGTGATATGAATTGCTAATGTCTGAAAGAACTGAATGCTGCTCAAGTCACCCTGGCTCTGGAGTATAACTGCATTAAATGAAGTGTTGAAACTCCTTAAACAACTTAGAAGGGAAGTCAGGTTTCTTGGAGTGAGTGTGAGAGTGCTGAACAAGGCAGCTGCTCGTGTGAGTGCTTAGGAGGGATTTGTAATGGCAGTATGTCTCTGGGTACGTTTTCAAGCCCTGCCACTATCCACAGATTAACTGTTCAATATCCTATGCTAAGCATCAAGAAGATTATGAACTGTCCAGTGTGTGTCCTGGATACATGGATGATTCAGCATGGCTTACATTTGGAAATACAGTTTTGTAACAGTTAACTGTAGAAAGAATGAAAGTAGTGTGAAGAAGGGGAGCACCCAAACATTCTTCCTCTCTTTTGCAACAGCTGCAGAGGTGACAGTCCTGAAACATTTAATGCATTACAAGGCACATGTAAATTTTCACTACATCTTTTATAAAACTTAAAATTTATGAGAAACAGAATGTCCACGGTTTTGCATACTGGAGGTAGGAAATACTGTTTTAATTGCTCCAAGTATAATTCATAAGCTAAAGGGTAAAAATGAAGGTTTGGAAAGTGAGAACGGTTGCAGAGAGTATTATGGGTTGCAATGATTGTGCTTCTGCGTGCTGTTGAGGTTGAAGGGATTGACATATATTTGAATAGATAAATATGCAACATAGAGCCGTGGATGGGTTTTTCCTTTTTTTTTTCTTTTTTTTTTTTTTCCCCCTCATCTGGATTAAAAGCAGGATTGAGGGTTTGTTTTAACTCAGCTAGTGAACTAGCAAGTTTAGATGTTTGGGTTCATTTCTCTACAAACTGGCCTTTACCATCAAGGCAGCATACACCAAAGGAGCAGTCACTGGGTTAGGTGCTGGAGAGCAACTCTGACATTTGCCACTGTATTAATCAAGCATTTCCAAGAGCTGGCTAAAGTCACTGTTTCCAGTTCGTGTTGGTTTTGGTTTAGGGAAATGCTTAATTTCTGCTATGGTTGGCCTTTTCGTCCTGGATATTTTTACTGCTTCCCTCTCCCTCCCTGTGCCATTCACCTTCTACCTGGTGAAACGGTTATGCTAGCTGGGCAAGAAGTAGCTGACTTTTGCAGTATTTCTGTCATCTTAAATCATGTAAGCTTTGAACGTGATACTCTGTGACCCTGGTGATAGCAAGTTTGTCATCTGTTGAAGTAACCCTATGCTTGTAATGTCAGTAACTTTCTAGGAGCTTCTTTCCAGGCAAGAAATTTAAGTACTGGGTTGTTTTTTGTTTTTTTTTTTTTGTTTGTTTGTTTGTTTTTTAATTTTTTTTGGGTGTGGTTCTGTTTGTTTCTTTCTTTTTTATTTTGCTCTTTTTCTGGCAAATTCTTTCTTTCTTTGGGAATCATTATTGGTTATTTACAGCCTTTTTGGCTACATGTGTCAGTCTTTTTACAGTTAAGTGGGTTGGTGGTAGTAGCTGTATGACATAGTTGGCAAGCTGCTGCAAAGAACTTTAATGCTTCAGTCTTCTGGGAAGCTTTATGTATGTCAATTTGAATGCCTGATTATATGCTGCAGTTTAGTCATGTCAAAAAGTCAGCACTTTGCTATAATGCAGAAATGGGTAAGATAATCAGCTGACTTTTTTGCTCTCTACTATAAATATTGATGGCGAATTGTATAAGGGAGAGGCAGTAACTGCTTTTCAGAAGTATTTTTTCTTTGACTGGTAAAGGTTGTTAGTCTTTTCATTTTGTTTTAAATTCCACCAAAACTTCATTTTTTTTCTACTTATAAGAATTGGCTAGGCTTAGTCATTAGAAAAAGAATTACTTTCTGCCATCTCCACATAAAGTTTCACAACTACATGTGGAAGAAAAAGTATCTCTAGTTTTTCTACTATTTTGAACAAACTTCTCAGAGAAGAAATACTTCTAATGTACTGTTAGGTATATTATAATACTTTGATGGCACTGAAAGCTTTTTGTATTGCTGCGTGTCAGAATATTAGGAAGAGATAACTGTTTAGAGTCTACTCAAAGCCATTCTATCCTATTTTACAATTTAATTAAAGAAATAGCTGGTTCTGCGAATTGTCGCTTTCTGGACTATTGACTAGGACTTTAACTCCTATGAAACTTCCACAAAGATTTGGCATGGGATAGGAAGTCTATGTTTTTGTTTTTCAGTTCTTCTAGAAGAAGGTTCGGGAACTGAGCTAGGAATAGTCAACTTCAGAAAACAAAGTTTCACATTAGTTATAATTCCTTATATATATGGTTGTGTTTACTGGATTGTGGTTGAGTACATATACTGTTTGCCAACTTGCAACTTAGTTGTGAAGCTTGAAGGATTTCCTCAGGTTTTCAATCACTAGAGTTTTAGGTTGGTTTATAGGTAACCAAAATCTGTATGTATTGTACTGTACTGTGGATTGAGCTTGCAGAATTCAAAGCTGTTTGTACAAACTCTGGCATCTCAAAATAGCCTGAGAGATTTTTTATCTAACATTAGGTCTTGTGTTTTTATTAGGGAAATTGTTCATATCCAATAAACTTGCTAGCTTGTGTGCCTTTGAAATAGAACTGCTTTCTCTGGAAAAAAAATAAAAAAGTACAAACAACGGGTTTTTTTAAAAAGATAAGCGTAGAAGTTGTCACTTGGGACACTGAATTGGTAAACAATATGTCATGTGTGAAAGAGTAAAGGATTAAATAGTCAGAGAGGCTACTTAAGGTAGAATTACTAAGCCTTTTGCAAAGGGACAGTCCTTCTTAAGATCCAAGAGAAGGAGATGGTGGAAGTACCCGTAGCAGTGGCCAGTTCTTACTGCTATCAAAGGAAGAGCATTCTGCTGTCCTAGTGAATGTTTTTTTGTGTAATGTCAGGTAATATACACCTGTTTTCCATATTGTGTGGGGTATTTTTGTGGTTTTGCCATATTTAGAATGCTGGTTACCATGGTGTTGACCTGCTTTCTATAAGCTTTTTGGGTAGATTGCTTTGGGTACTGAGGCAGTGGGTCTTGCTGTCATATGTTGCTGCTTATCCTGAATTTTGGACACAGACCCTATTTCTGTAACTGCAAGTTTACTTAGGTAAATAGTTAGTTCCTGCGAACAATTTACTTCTATGTTTAAAAATGTAAACCACAAGTAGCATTTTGGAATTAAGATTGCCTACAGCACAGGGAATCCAGAAGTTTTTTTATATGGTTTTGTTTAAACAGACTTGTAAGTATATTGTAAAAGAATATTTTGACCCCTGAACAAATTCTGAGACTTTGGGGTATGTGAAATGAGATACTATGAACGGTCAGTTTGCTTCTGGTTAAATCTGCACTGGACCAGGGGAACCCCCTCACAGTAAAGAATTTGTTCCTAACATCTAAACTAAACCTTACTTCCTGCAGTTTAAAGCTATTGCCTCTTGTCCTGTTGCTACATGCCCTTGCAAAAAAGTCTCTCTCCAGCTTTCTTGGAGGCCCCCTTTAGGTACCAGAAAGCTGCTATGTCTCCCCAGGGCCTTGTCTTCTTCAGTCTGAACAGCAGCAACTCTCTCAGCTTGTCTTCATAGGAGAGTTGTTCCATCACTGCAGTAATTTTTATTGCCGTGCTCTGGACTTGCTTCAGGAAGTTTACATCCTTCTTATGTTGGGAGCCCCAGAACTTGTGTAATTAAAATTTTCTCTGAATTCTGTTGCAATGTCTGACCAGAATTACTGCTGTTTTGAAGAGGCTGAGCATCTTGTTCTTCTAATACACATATGTCAGCTTAGGAAGATGATGTCTGTGAAGTCCCCTGTAGTCTAACAGGCACTGCCAGTAGTGCCTAATAGACACATCTGACTGTGAGGTCTGAATGAAATGGTGCAAGTTCATTTCTTTAGCCATTGTTTTGAGCAAAAGAAAATTGCTTTGTGATAGTGCTTGCCACTTAGTGCAGCAGTTTTGTGAGTAGAGTATTTATCCAAGGAGACCAGGTTTAATGTTATTCTGTTGTTTTGGCAAATGCCAAAACTTTATATGAAAGGTAAATACTGGAGGAGGTATGCTCTTCCCTTTTGCATGAATGCTGCCAGTAAGCATCAAAGTTTCATAGTATGGAAAAGGTGGATGAGTGAAGAAGGTGAATCAGTGGCTCAGTGATAAAGAATTCACCTAGGAGTGAGGCAAATACATGCTTTTCTGAAGAGAAAGGAAAAGGTGAAAATTACATGTAACTTCTTGCAGTTCATTTAATTTATTTTACTGTTGTTAGCTTTATTACAGTAAGTGCAGCTTTCTAGTTTGGAACTTCACCTGTCTGGAGAAATCTCCCACAAAGGGGCTGCCTGTTTCCACTGTATAGATGAGTGGATTCACAGGCAGTGTGAAAAGGCAGAGGGAGATTGCAGAGAATCCAGCATATATCACCTTAGAGTTTTAACTAGTCAACACTCCTTTCTCTCCTTCAACTTGAAGTGCTTTTACCCAGTTGTTTGTGATCCTTTAAAAGCAGAACTGATGCTAATTTTTCATGTTGTACTACCACAGTCAGGAAAGTGATATTAAATTTGTTTAAAATGTATGTTTAACTTGAGACTCATTCAGCTTGTGTCTCTACCTTTCTATCAATCCTTTATTCAAAATAAGGATAATATTAAAAGTTTTAAATTAGTTTGGAAGTTGCTTTTTTTGCATTACCTAGTAAAATGTTAGAGAAACTTTTTTACTTTAATATGCATAAATGTTCCACCACAACTCTCTATGTTGCTGTGCATTTCTATCTCTTCTCATTTTTTCCTTGCTCCTTCTCCCTTGTTGTTTTTTGGTTTTGGGTTTTTTGAGATTTTGGTTTGGTTTGGTGGTTTGTTTTTTTTTCAGAGGTTCTTGTGCTTTTTCTTATCTGCTTGACTTTTGCTCTTGACCTGGAGCATTACTAAGGACTTTAGTGCTTATTAAATACTTTGTGGTGAATTTAAACAAACAAATTAAGACTTTCCAGTTCAAGATAGTTCAGCTCAGTAGCTGGCTCCACTTGTACAGCAATTCAGTACACTATAATATATAGACACTCTTGGCACTGGCAGACTGTTCATCATCTGTATGACAGCGGGTCAACGCTGCAAGCAAAACACATTTGGCTACTTGAATTCAAGAGTCCAGTATTTTCACCCTGATAAGACTGCAGCCTGGTTCAAAAGTTCAGACTTTATAATTCCTGAAATTGTGTGTATTGTGGTGGATACAGCTATTTTTTCCTAAGTATTTATTTTCTTTAAAGGATTTCAAGATAGTTTACGCTTGAAGGGTACTTGGACAAACCTAGAACACCTGTTAACTTGAGTCAAGCTGGAATTCCGGTGAAAAGCTAAACATTTGCTTCCTGGCTGCTGGGGGAAGATTCTCTTTTCATGTAAGTCTTTAAATAAGATTGCTTCATACTTCATCTGCTTTAGGCTTTTAGCAATTGCAGACTGGACTTTACCAGTAATGAAAACCTGATTATTTTATGTGCTGAAAAACAAGGATTTTTGAGAGGTTTTACACATTTCTTTGGGGGGAAGAAGATAGGGAGCATTTGTTTGTCTGTAGTTGGCTGAATTTCTTGCCTATATTTCCCAAGAGAAAAGTGCTTTATTATATTCATTCTGAGCACCCTTATTTTTTAACATCCATTTTTCCCTTTACTCTCTCTTCTGCCTTTAAACTAACCACCGTGCTCGTGGAGGACACTATTTTTTTTGTCACAGGGATGAGTATTTGGCATTCATACTAGATCTCAAATGGAAGTCCTGAACTTCAGTTAATGGTCCTGTAGACTGCAACATTAATTGCCTGGAGGCACCATTTGAGGAAGCGTTGTGCCCTGAGGACACTATGTCCTTAAATGGATAGGAAAATTGAGATCTTAGCACGATACGGTTTCTGTCCAAGAAATATATTCAGGTCTTGCTTAAATAAGAACACCGAACACTTCATGTTTCTCACTGTGCCTCTAGTCTATAGATATATGAAATGACAGTCAGAAATAAGTATGTTAACATTGTCAAGTAAGTTCAGAAAAGTGTATTTACTGGCTTCAGCAAAACTTTGCTTGATGAAATTCCATCATGGATGGAAAATAATGTCTATTAAATGACTGATATAAATTTCTGTTCTATTATAGTCAGACTTTCTGAGCTTTGGTAAGGCTGAATTATAATATAGAATCATCCTCCATACTTAAAACACAATAGTTTATTTTAAAAGCTGAATCAAATAGTTTGAAGAGAGAAGAGCTTATAACAGTGTGGGGAAATGCAATCAATGTGAATTATTTAGCATTTCTAGTTTAGAGACATTCAGTATGGTAGTAGCATTTCATCATTAAAGAACAAAAGATGTTGACAGTATATAGTTGTTTAATATCTTCCAGGTTATCAGAGATGGCAATTTGAAGAATCATCTTTCCGATATGAACAAAGTAAAAACATCATCTGAAAAAAGGTAAATTTAAAACTATAGTGACCTCTCAAGATCAAGCTGTTTGAGATTTGTGAAAAAACAGTCTCTATCTTAATAATACATAAAATATATGAAGCTGAGACTACTGTAGGAGAAACTTGCATTATTTGGGTCCCTGGTAAGAATGTAAAAGTTGATGTCCTAAAACACTGAAGGAGTCAATATTGATTAGCACAAAGTAGCTTCACATTTAATAAATAACTTTTTAAATTTAAATTTTCAGTTACTGTTAAAAAGGTCAAATATAAAATATGCATTAAATTTAACTGAAAAATCCATTCATTTAATTTTTTCATCACATATTGGCAAAACATAAAATGATATCTACTGAAGGAATTAAAGAACAAGTTTATAATACTGTGTAAGAAGCCATGAATTTGTCTTAAGATGTGTGTCATTCTGCAGCTATCCTGCAATCCAACACATAGCTAGAACAAACAAGACTGGGATTGTAGAAGATGCTGAATTGAAAAGTTGTGTTCATTATTTCATGTTAACTTGTTTTAACAAGTATTTGAAAAGTCTGAGATTATCTCAGAATGCTGCTAAGCATCAGGAAACTATTGAAAGGCTTTCAGTCTTACTTTTTCTTAAGATAACACAACACCTTGTTAAATCAAACTGCCTAATCAGATTAAAAAAATGTAAAGGCAGCAAAATAGGAAATTTTTGATTCAGTCTTAGTTCTCTGAAGAACCCATTGTTTTCCAAGTGAGTAAGTGAATTTGCATGAAGAACGTGCTCTACTGTGGATTTCTTTCGTATCTTGGAATCTGTTTAAAATTTGAATTTAAATTCTTGTGTGTAGAATTATCTTTGGTTTTGCTGACTTGGAGTGGAATGGCTTGATATCAGAGACTGGTTATTCTTGTTTGTGTACAGGGTGGATCAAAAGAAATAGTAAAGAAACTATTACGTTTTCTATTTATGGTTTATAAGCTCTTTAGGCATTATGATAAGTAAAGCAGACTCTCTGTTAGCAATGAGTATTCTTGAAGATGACACAATTTATAATGCGTAAAATATACTACCACAAAGAATATTAGGTTTTTACAGAGTGGCTACTTAGGTACCGTTTTTTCATTCTTTAGTTAGAGATAAAATTTCTGCCCTTGCAATACAAAACAGTTGTTCCTTAAGTCTTGAATAAGTTATGAGATAGCTGTGAACTTACCAAAAGTATCAGCTCTCTAAAGATTATTTGGTAACTGTGGAAGTGGTTGAGAAAAAAAACAGTTTGAAATTATTTGCTCTGGAATAAAATCAGAACTAACTCATGAGAAGCCTGCCTATTCTAAAATAGGTCTTCAAAGGCTGGTGGAACATGCCAAAATACAGAAGATCTTTGAAGTGGGGGAAGAAACTCCCTTATACATCAGTGTGCTGGTTGACTGCAAACAGTAGTTTCAGAGGAAATAGGTACAGTTGGGAAACTGTATCCTTAACTTTTGTATTTTTTAAGGCTTCTTGCAAGATGAATAGTGACAACCATTCTAAGATAACATAATTTTTATAAGCTGCCTAGGCTACTGTTAGAGTTATCTTTCTCGTTGTGAGCAGACATGCAGAAAGCTATGATGATGATCATTTGCGTAGTTAAAGTGGCATACAGTGAGTAGTGGAGAGTTGTGAATCTAGCACTTCATAATCAGAATTAGAAATCTTAAATCTTTTGGGAGAGGAAGAAACATCACTGCAGTGAGAGATCTTTCTTTAAGAAAATGTTTTCTTGTTGAGGGAGTTCTCTTTCAAATGTGATCCCCTGAAGTCCTCAGTTCCTCACTGTCTGGGCATGCATCCTCTGTATCTACTTGTAGCTTTCCTAGCCAGAGAAGGAGGAAATTCACAAAGCTGTCTCCTTAACTGCAGTAATGCTGTAAGCTTTGACAACAGCTGAGATGAGGGCAAGGATGTTCAATGCTTCCTTTCTGCAAGCAAAGTGGTGGTGTGAGGGGCATTTGAGCTGCGACGTTTGAATGTGGGGTGAAGAAAGAGTTTCCTGCCTATGGAGACATGAACTGTACAGGGTCAAATAAGCCTGGTAAACTTTACCTCCAGATGCTTAAAGAAAGTCTAAATCCATCTCAGAATAATAACTGTTTGCGTTTTTCTGACAGAGTAAGGCACTGACTGGCTACCAATGATAGTTGTTGGCTGTCAGAAGGAAACAGTGCACAGTTTATATCTGGATGTGCTCTTTCTTTCTCTATCTGCTTACAGCTAATGATTGGAAATATTCTGTTTTTTGACTAATGATCTGTAACAGAAGGAAGTTCTTGTTAAAATTGCAGACAACTTGAAGCTTTAAAGATCTGCAAAACTACTGGAGTAACAAATAATTTCAAAGTCCTCTTGTGAAATGCAGAAAATGGTTAAGAATACTCGATGGAAATATCTGCAAGATACTGTGCTTAAAGAGGTATATGACTGGAACAGAAAAAGGACAGACACATTTGTAGTAAAAAGTGCCAGAAATATTGGGATTAAACTTTTGGGGTGAAAAACTTACCAGTGAAGGAATACAAAGTGTTAGAGTGAAATTGCCTTTGGTTATTGAATCATCTTTTTTGCATATGTATGTCATGAAGGGCAGCTGTGGTGTTTATGCCACTCTGAAGAGAGTAATTTTTATGGCATTATGAAGTTTCTTCTGGTGCTCCTTAGTCATGATTTTTTAATAACTCAAGATAGTAGAGACTCTGTGTAACCCTCAGTGACTATAGAGCACTTTTATGAGAGAGCTTTACAATGGGTGGGGTTAAATATGCCACTTCTAGTGAGAAGAGATGTTCTTCACATTGTGGGAAAACTAGTCTCATACTGTCTTCGCTGTCCTCCACATCAGTGACAAGCTCAGGCATTCAGGGCAGCCAGAGACCTGTATAGCTGCATGTTGGTGTGTGAGGTCTGTTTGGATCATCTCATTCCTTCTGACAGTGGCTTTTGACTGAGTTGAAATCACGGTTAATTCTCTTCTAGTTTAATGGATGATGACTCCAATATATTCTGGATACTCCAGTCAGAATTCTTGTGACTGGTCTACATTGCATGCATACCAGTTTGACCACAGGTTTCCCATGGCAGAGTGTCAGATGTCTCATTCCCCAAAGCAATTTGTTCATGGTGCAGCAGCATAGAAACAGCTCAAGCTAGTGCCTTCAAGGAGGGACCCTGAACAAAGAAATCCCTGGGCTTTTATACCTCACAGTCTAAGCATGGGAAAGTCTTGACTCTTCTTCCTGAGTCTTCAGCTCCTGCTGTGTCTCTCAGTGTCAGGTCACCATAAAAGCTGAGCCACAGTCTTCAGGGTATTCATGTGAGGTTTTGCAGTGTCAACAGCTTGAGAGAAAACATAGCTCTGAGAGGACATGATTTTTATTGTGGCATTCTGACTGTTTTCTTGCTGCTGGATTAAAAATACTGTTTTCTAAAGAAAAGAGAGACTGGAGAACTGTTTTCTAGATTTGGATCCTGAATGGTTTGTTGGTCAAAACATACGTATTTGTATTACAGATACGAGAGTCTTATTACAAATTGGGCTTTCATTTTGTTCTTAGCTCAAAAGGGTTGTCACAGCAGTATTACTGATTCTGCTCCTGTGTGTTTGGCTGGCTGCCATAATTCCTATCCTATAGCCTTTTTGATTAACTGTGCAAACACTGAAAATTGTAACAGTTTTATAACCACTATGTGTATTAGTGTAAAATATTAATAAATGAGTACAATTTTTATTTTAAGATGAAAACTCAGTCATAACTAAAAGGATATCAAGACTTCAATGTATATTTCAGTGTCAACTGGTGTTAGTTTCAAGGACTCTTTATTGGGTATGCTGAAGGCATGAAGTTTATTTGGCTATATTTATGTTGGAAGACTTCTTGCAAGATGAATATCTAAAGATATCTCTGCTGTAATAAGCACTTATGGCTCTAGATAGAAACTCTGTCCTCAGGCAGAGATTATAACTCTAAATCTTAGAACTTAAATTGTTTAACCACCCAGTACTGAGAGTGATATACTCTACCAAACTAAACCTCATAAAGCTTTTAGTAAGTATAGAGAAGCTATGTTAGATGCCAACTTCCTGTACGTGGTAAATTACTTGCCAGTGTTGCTTGAATGTTGCAGGCTGCAGCAGTCAAAAATGAGGTTTACTCTGACATTTTACTGCCTGTAAATTTTTTATCTTTGCAAAAACTTTTATTTTTTTATTACTATTTTTATTTTTACTTTATTTTTATTTTTTGTTATTCCTAAGGAACAGCTTTGCTTTCTTGGATTGTTTTCAGCTTTCAAACTATACTTATTTAATTGTATGACAAGTGATATACCACAATAGAAATGATATATATACACACACATATAGAAGCTGAAGCAGCAGTTGTTCTACACATTGACTTACATGTTGGCTGGCTGGACTCTTGCTTGTTTTGATTGTGGAGCTGGTGAAGATAACACCTTTTGTATGTTTGTCAGCTTGTTTACTGGATCAACAGAACTTGTGGATTTCATTAAAATCTTGGGTTTATTTTGGAGCATTTCAAATGGATAAACAGAGGAGGAGAAATAAAACAAAGCTTATGAAATAATAATGGCTTTATACTACTCAGCCTACTGTTGGGTGATGAGAAAGTGATTATGCTTTACTTATACAAGGAAATTAATGTTTCAGCACCCAAGACAATTAGTTTATATTGAAAGTACTCTGAAATCAAAGTCTAGCAAATAACTGAGTAGGTGATATGCTTACTTCACAGTATAAAATTGCTTTTATTTAAGGTCTATAATTAATATAACCATTTCTTATTCCTGTTGTTAACCGCTTGTAAGTATCAGATGTGTTCTGAAATTGGCTTTTGGTTATGCTTCTCATTTAGATGTCAATATGGATAAGAAAAAGAGACAATTTCTTTGGCACCTCTTATATCAATTTGCTTTCTTGGCAATATAACCTTTTCCCTCAGCTACCTTATTCCCTTGTTTTTAACATTCTGGTAGAGTTAACTGTAAGTGTGAAACTTTTACTTAGAAGTAAAATACAAATCAGGGAGTAATAATTCCTCATTGTTATAAACAAAACTGACAATATTTATCAAGCTAATGTTGTAGACTTGCATTTTATTGTAGAGGATCAGAACAATGTGTGTGTGAAATCAGTTAGTGTTGATCATTGCAGGACCCTAATGTTACAAAAGTGAAAAATCAATGTAGTTAATTCTTGGAAGTCATAATTTCCTGTAGTTAATTGTATGACTATAATTAAAATGTTACACAGTTGTCAAAAAATTACTTCCATGTAGGAATGTGAATCTCTAAATGATTCTGAATAATTGTTTTGCTGTTAAAACGGAGAGCAAATAAAACAGTTTCTAATCTGACTCTGTTTAGAATACTATAAATATTTGTAGTCATTCTTTCTTTGTAATTACCTACCTATATGAGTGCCTTGTTTGAAATTGTGTCTTCTTTTTTAAAATATGTTTTCAAGGCAATTTTTTGTTGGCAGGCCAGAATACCCTTGTGTTCAAAATTAATCAAACTCTGATGATAACTTTGGAAACCTTCCAAAGTTTTTGCTTCAAAATCGTGTTCTTCAGTGAATGGGTGCTAGTTTGCTCAGTTCACGAATAACAATCTTTCCTCCCACTTCTAGATGTCAGGCTCTGAGACAAACACTCTGGGATTGTTTGTAGCCAGTTTTAATGAACAAAGGTTTGATACAGTATCTTGTCACTTAACATAAGTTGCCGTAAGTGACATAGACAAACAACTTTTGTACCTATATCTACATTTTACTTGCTGCAACTGATTTCTCCATTCAGCGTTGCTCATGGAGATGCTGCAATATAATTACTTGCTGCAATTCAGGCTTTGGAAAATCTGTAAATTTGTCAGAATTAAGGCAAATTAAGACTGTTTTACAATTGAGATAAAATATGAAGCTGAATTAACCGCTCCCATTACTCTGACATGGAGTTTCTGTTGTTAATGGGTTTTCCTGTGATCTAGACAGAAAAATTAAGGTAAAAAAATCTTTCTTGTAGTGTTTCTGCCAATTCTCGGACTATGTCCCTGCTGTCACAGCTGGAGAAGATCAATTTGGACTCTGTATTAGGAGAATCAGACAATGCCAGATATGTTACCTCAAAGATCCTTCATCTGGTTCAGAGTCAAGGTAGCTATCTAAGTTTTATGCTTTTATTGGTATCCCCTTTGAGCCTTCCTTATTGTATATCTTCCTTTCTGGACTTTAATTTTCATTTTTGTTAGTGAACTTGACTATCCACCTGTTTTTGTCACTGACTGTTGAAAGCACCTGTTTAAGACCATGTTTATTGCTATCTGGTATACTATTGGTTATGCTGAATTCATTTTGTATTGTCAAACAGCTATAATTTAAGTAATAATTCACTTCATAGATATGTGTGTGTATATATTTATGAGAAGTAGAAGTATCTGGAAGAAAGCTTTCTTATTGATTTTTTTCTTTGCAGTTTTTTTCTCGAGCATGACATGGTTGTTGAACAAGTGAAAGCAATGAGTTTTAAGATTGCTTAGGTTTTTTACTTAGATTTGTGTGTATATATATGCAGTTTTTAATAGGTTATTATTTGCAGTGTAGATACTCTGATCGATTTGTAGGTGATCACATTGGGGTTTTTTTGCAAGCTAGTATTGATCTCTTTCTCACTGACAGAAAAAACCAGGAAGGAGATGACTTCTAAGGGCTCCACTGGACTAGAAGTTATCCTGTCAACCCTAGAGGTAAAATCTTTTAATCTGTGTGATTATGGGTGCACAGCAAGTCTTGCATATTATCACTGAGTTTTGTACTATGGAATAAGTTGCCATCCTCTGGAGTCTCCAAAACCTGTGGTGATCTGTAATGATTAGATACTGTCTTTAAGTAACCTGCTTATGAATTTATCTCCCTTAGTTTAAATATTCTAAAAAATTGCTTGTTACCTATCAGTTCTAATTGATGTGCCATATACAAAATAGATTTTAATTGGTTTTGTGGTTAATTCAGGTGCATAGTGGGATTGTTAGCTGGGTGGTTATATATCCTAAGTTCCACTTGATTTAGTGATGTCAATTTCTCCTAGTTTTGAGTATCTAAACCACTGTATTAGACTGCTATGTTAAGCAAAGTTTTCTCTTTTTATTGCAGAATACAAAAGATCCTCAAACTATTCTAAATATATTAAATATTCTCATTGAGGTAGTCTCAGTTGGTAAGTATTCATTAAGGAGTCATATATGATTATATTCATACATAATTCAGGCATTTTTTGTTTGTTTTGGATGGTTATTTTTAATTGGTTTTGGGGTTTTTTGTGAGGTTTTTTGTTGTTATTATTTTGGGGTCTTTTGTTTGTAGTCATTTGCTGAAGTGGATTTATATTCAGAATTAAAAGAATGTGAACACTGAAGTCACCTTTCAAATAAGCCTACACAAGTAATTTATATTGCTATAAGTTGAAGTCCAGCATGTCTTTGTATAGTGCAGTCTCATATGAAGAAAATATTGCTGTTCTCAAGATTTTATGGTAAGAGTAGCATAGATATTTAATTGTTCTTCGGCTTTAGACATATCGGTTCAATTTTAATTTCTAGGTGGTGGTCGGAGAGCAAGCGTCTTAGTTACCAAAGGAGGGACACAGATCTTATTACAGCTGCTTTTGACTGCTAGCAAAGACTCTCCACCAAATGAAGAACTAATGGTGCTTCTTCATACTCTTCTTGCAAAAATTGGTCCTAAAGGTGATAGTACAGCTTCATACCTTACAGTTTTATAATTGAAACTTAATTTAAAAAATTGTATTTTGTAAGCATCTGTGTCCTCAGAATTGGTAGAAGAGAACAAAAGGAGGAGTAAGATAGAGGGGGGAAAGAATGGTGAAAAGTAGATATGCAAAGTTGACATCAGTAGAAGGAATTCAGTCATTTAACTTGTATTTTTTAATAATAATTTCAAAATCAGTGTGATTGATCATGTATTTTTTTGACATCAGACAAGAAGATTGGCATGAAAGCAAGAATCAATGGTGCCCTAAACATATCATTGAATTTAGTGAAGCAGAATTTGCAGAATCACAGGCTAATATTGCCGTGTCTTCAAGTATTAAGAGTTTACTCAACCAACTGTAAGTAGTGCAGATTGTTATTTTGTTTCCCCTGTGATATAAAGTTAAAGGTTAAAATATCAGATTTGAATGCTTGTTTAATGTCAGATGTTTAAAATAATTTCTTTCTGAGAATTTGCTTTTTATATCCTCCAATTGCTTAAATTCTAGAAAAAGCTGGGGGTTGCTTAACTGGTACTATTGAATGTGTGGAGTTTTGAGACATCTAATTTGCATAAATGCTGACATTTAAAGATCTAAACCAGAAATGCTAACACTGTGCTTGCAAAAGCACTTAAGGTTAAATAATTATTCTCTTTTTTTATTCATTGTAATGTTTTGGGGGGTTTTTTTGGTTATTTTATTTATTTCTTTATTGCTAATTTAAAACTGATTCACATAGGAAGTATTTTATTTCTTAATTTAACCTTTTTCTTAATCCTTGTGTTTAAGTACTCTAATGTTGGGGTAATATTCTTCCACAAAAGCTGAATAGTTTGAATAGGCAGTAGAAAGTTGATTAAAATAAGGTGGTTCTTGCTGTATCTCTACTTTAGATCACTTAAGTTTTTCATTTGAGCTCAAAATGGTCATTAAGCTTATTAAGTAATGAAAGAAATTGAAGGCATAGCCATGTTTACCCCAAAAAACTGATTTGATGATCTGTAAGATTGTTTTCAGGGCATTCACATGATCAGCTATAATTCATAAAGCCTTAATACTTTCAAAATGTTGAAGCTTTAATTCAGTTGAGCTGACAGATAAGGTAAAATGCTTTCTAGACTGCAGAGTTTAATACAGATAGTTACATCAGTTACATTAATACAGAT
>VWZF01000738.1:37045-64622 GCA_013396755.1 Sclerurus mexicanus
AGCTGAAAGTGCTGACTTTAGAATCCCACCCCCTGTGGTGGACTTTTTTTGATGTTTTGGGGGCTTTTTTATTTGTTTTTTTTCCAGTGAATTTAGGGCCAAAAAATCTGCTAAGTGGATCTAACTGAAGATAGCCCTTCTTTATACACTCCACCTTTATGAAGTATATACTTATGGAAAACTAAATTTTTCATCCAGTTAGAAAAACAATAATCTCATATTGTACATATTCTAACTTGAGTACAAAAAAAAGTAGTGCTACATTATCAAAATCTGGTATTTGTGGTCACAGGAGTATCGTTCAAAAAAAAAAAAAAAAAACCCAGCTTTTTTAAGTCCCAGCCTAAAATTAGACATATGAATTTACTGTTCTATGATATAAGTAATCATGATGTCCTTGTTTATGGTCTGTGATCAGATGCATGAAATCTGTCTTCACAAAAAGGGGAAAATAAGTATATATGTTTTCTAGTTGTACAGTTTGAGTTAATTGAAAAAATATCTTTGTGAACAAGAAAGATCTCACACTGACCATCTTGTATGGTAGTACAGATTGATGCGTGTTGCTCCTCAATATTCTAATACACCACCAGTATTGACCTGCAGTTTTTGAAAATAATGCCCTTTACTTTGTGGAAGTACTTGTTTTGCTGCTAACATGAATTTCAGAACTGTCACAGCCATTGAATGTCAGTCATAAGCGTTACATTGTCACAGTGTTTTTGCAGAAGTTGGAAGTTTGGATAGCTGTTCTGTTGATATTTTAAAGTTTTTCCATCAGACTTCAGATATAGCAGGGATATGTGACCTCTTAGTAAAATCAAATTTTAAAAATGAAGTCTGTGATACAGTTCAACCAGGAAGACATGAGGTTAGATGCTGTATAAGTCTGTTAGGAATAAATATATTTTCTAGGTTTAGAGTATTGTAGATTAAGCTTACTGGTTGGTTGCTATTTTGACTTTTCTTGTTATATTGGCAGAGTTGCTTTAGACACGCTTGCTGCATTGCTAAAATCAAGTAAGTGACTACAAGAAACTGTTTGTCTACTTGAGCTATATATATATGTGTGTGTATATAGTAAAACCAACATTAAGTCTGTGGCCTGAACAAAATCAAGTCTAGGAAAGCTAGAAATAAAATACAGTTTTATCTGCAATCTCTGGTGCTTTGTGTTGTATATAGACATAATTAGTTACTGTTTCTTCAGTTATGCAGCAAAAGGGCTGCACTGCTTCTGTAGAACTGATCTGGATCTGAAGTGGAGAAATAGCCTTTTACATTCACTCGCCTCAGCCCTGCAGTAATGCATGTCTATAACTTAACTCCCGTCCATCTTTTTTATTTATATATCTGAAAATATCTGTGGATGGCAGGGGACAATAGAGATGTTCTTCAGTAATTCTTCTGAGTAATTAGGACTTGGATCCTAATGACAAGTCTGTCACTAATACTTATGAAGTGGAATTAAGGGTAACAAAACAGTGGTCTGTTTCCAGAGGTGAACTGTCTCAGCCAGCAGCAGTTCATCGTCACAAATGGCATCTCCGCAGATTTTGATTCAGGATTGTAACTAGCAAGGAATTGAAAACTCATTTTCTCCAAACAGTTGTGTTAAAGTTACAGCATTCCTAGTAGCTCTAGTGGAGTTAGATAAGAGCTGAGGCATGATTAGATTTGCAGGAAACCATTCCAGACAAATGACAGGAAATTTGTCTACTATCACAGGTTACTGACTTTACTCATGATTGTTCAGTGTAATACCTTGGTGTTATGATTTGTGTATTTACAAATTTTGAAGTTTCTCCATGGGAAATTCAGAAAAAGAAGTATTTCCAAATCATTGTCAATGCTCTGTCCTGAAAATTGGCAGTAAAACTTTAATACTGGAGGGAGAAACTAAGTGTTGAAAAGGCGGATCTTTAAAAAAGGAGATTTCACGCATTTATTTAGGGATGTCTTCTCCTTGGTTGGTGTTGACATTGTAACTTCTTACACTTCAGTGTTTTTATGAAGAAATTTACTTATATAATCTCTGATGTGTATAGTGTACTTGACATACTGATTACCCAGTATTTGGGGTAGAGCTGTTATAAGTTTATCAAATTTGAGCGATAGTTCCTGCAAATCTGTATGGATTGCAAGGGGAAAAAAGTTTGTTTCAAATATCGTGTCTACACAGTGTATGTGGGTAGTGATAGGTATGCTTTGTAGACAAAATTGTTTTTAAATTTTCTAGATGACAGGACCTTACAATTACCTCTCAGTATAATGCACGCTGTTCTTCTGGTAAACCATGAAAATTGCAAGCAATATGATTCTAAGAATGAGGTTGAGACTGCTGGTCTCCATACTGTGGCTAGAATACTACTTAAAATGAAACAGGTCACTTGCTTGAGTAGAAAGAGTAATTTAAACTTTGTTTTGAAAGTAATACTGAAGTAATTTTAATTTTAATTAATTTTAGTTAATTAATTTGAATTTTCTTTCATAACTTTTTTTGCAAAGAAACAAATGCCAGGAGAGCGGTAGACAGAGGATATGTGCAGGTGCTTTTAACGATTTATGTTGATTGGCACCGTCATGATAGTCGACACAGATACATGCTGATACGTAAAGGAGTTTTGCAGTGTATTAAAAGTGTTACAAACATCAAACTTGGAAGGAAAGCTTTTATTGATGCCAATGGGATGAAAATTCTTTACAACACTTCACAAGTAAGTTTATCATGGTTGATTTTTTTATGTTGTAGTTTTTGCCTCTTTGGCTTTAAAAACATCCTGACCTCAAGTTCATCATATTTCTTTTGTGAGATTTGTGGTCATTCCTTGTTATGGAAGTAAGCATTATTTTCTGTAGTGGCTTGAAACAGAATGAAAGAGTACAGAATTGAATTCATATTTGCGATTATTTTGCTGTGGCTATCGCTGGAAGGGGATGATTGAACTTAATTTTAAAATAGGGGGAGTGAAAATACCTTTAAATTTTGAAGTTTGTTACTTTAAAAAAGATGAATTTGAGCTGGTAGGAGTTTTTCTGGACTTCAAAGGAGACATTAACAAATTTTTTTGTAAACAAAATACAGATTTCTAGAATTCATTAATAGTCTAACAAAGGTAGTTTGATTATTAGTTTGAGAAATACTTTTCATTATTCTCCTGTTAATAGGAGTGCCTTGCCGTAAGAACTCTTGATCCTCTCGTCAACACTTCCAGCCTAATAATGAGAAAATGTTTTCCTAAAAATCGTCTTCCTTTACCAACGATTAAAAGTGCTTTCCATTTCCAACTCCCAGTTATTCCTGCCAGTGGTCCCGTGGCTCAACTGTACAGTTTGCCTCCTGATGGTATGGTAATTTTGTAATACTTTGTCTTTGAGCATGTCTAATGCTGCTTTGTGTAAGGTGGAATCAATTGCAGTTATTTGTGTTCTCCACTAAAACTTGGACTCTGAAACTCTTCTTAACTAACAAAAGGTATGTGACTGTTAGTGTGGAGTCCCAGTTTCTAATGTTAGACTTTAAGTGATGTAAATTTTGTCCACACATATGTGGTTATAAAATAAAAAAGAAAACAAGAACTAAAAGGTGATGATCATCAAACTGAAGTGTAAAGAATAGGCTGTATACAAACTTAAATGGTCTCTCCTTTTAACTCACTTACCATATACATTCTGCTATGTGAAATGTGATGTAATGATAACTCAGGATGTGGTGAATTTAGATTAACATGTGCCGTTTGAAGCATTGGCTTTTTAAAATTATTAAATAATAATTATAATTATAATTAAATTATTTTAAATTATTGTAGTGTTTCCTTCATTTGCATGATGGAAAAGTAGTGCTGCTTTCTTGAAGTCTTGAAGTGTCTTAGGAACCACTTGTCTGCAAAGCATTTGTGTGGTGCTTTGCAGGAAATGGATTCAGCACATTGTGAACACTTTGCATTATTTTCAGATAATTAATGTTTAATGCATATTCAGATATGTTGAAACAGCTTCTGACTTGGGTAAGCAACTAATGAAGTTGCTGTCAGAAAGTTACTCTAAAGTAAAGAGGCAAAGTCAGACTTATTAATCTCTTCTTATCTCCTGAAACAAAATGTGATCATAGTCTGAAAGAAGTAAGCTATCCTGTTGGACTTCAAATGGGTCAGACTCAAAATCCAGGAGTTAGGAGTTTATGTTTTGTCTTCATACTATAAAATAGATCTAGAAGTGTGTTTCAAAATCCACAGAACTTAAATCTACTAAATACAATATGTTTGGTACTCTATAATACCTCTTTAGAAAATTCCTAGTCTGATGAAGTGAACTACTGATACATTTTTTTTAATAGGTTTGTTATCTTTTATAAAAAGAAGGTAAAAACCTAAGGAAATATGATACAAAGAATTTTCTTTTAAAGAAAAAACTTCTGTATTAAAAGACATGGGGAGGGTCAAGGTCTGGGTTTTTTAAAAGTACAGTCTTGTGTGGTCAGTATTCTAAAAGCAATACATGTAGTTATTCTGAATACACTAGAAAATCAGTATAATTTTTAAACATTTGAGTGAATCTTTTACTGACAATCAGCAAATTTCCTGCATGGAAAATCCTCTAAGAGAAAACAGAACAAAAACCTCAAGGACTAGTTTACTTGTTGGTTTTTACATTTTTTTCAAGTGGTAAGCAAAAAAGAAAATAAATGGAGAACAGAAAAGTTCCTCTTTGAGTTTGTGTATTGTATTAAATGTATAATCTGCCTTACCAAACTTTTTTGTATTGTAGTGGATGATGTAGTAGATGAAAGTGACGATAATGATGATGGTGAAACAGAATCAGAAATTGAAACTGAAAATGATGATGACAAGGACCAACATTTTAAGGTTGGTAAAGATAAAATTAATAGGCAAAAATCAAGCATAACAGTTTTTTGTTTAAGTTGCTTGACTTATGCATATAAACACATGTTTTAAGTTCTAAAAGGAGTTGGAGGATGTTTTCAGGGCTCGGAGAAAGCTCCTGAAACTTAAAGGAAGTATGTGCTGCTTGAAAATATCAACCTTTCTCATTCAAATTGCTTCAAGATTTTTATCAAAATCTCTTTGCTTCACACTTGATGTGTCTGGAGAACAGTGGGACAAAACTGCAAGCTCTTTCAGCAGTACTGTGTTCCCCACTTCTATTTCTCTCAGCCTGCTTTTCCTACATAAGCTGCTCATTAGGTAGAAGCTGCTCTAACTTTTGCCATGATTCTGGACTGGGATTGACTAGATCAGTGTCTAGACTAGATCAGCAAGGTAGTAAGTTCAGCCAACTGTAGAGGTAGAGCTCAGACCTTTCACTGTTGTACCACTTCGGGAAGTTATTGTCCTGGTCTCCTGCCAGCTGGGACACAGGCAGGTATTTGATCAGAATGACCTTATTCTGTATTTTTATATTACAGGTATTTAGGAGTTAATTGAGTTGTCTGTCCATGGACTGGGAAGACAAGTTTTATTTAAGGGTCTCATGACCATTGGTGAAGGGCTCTCCTACAGAAGCAGTATTGCTTTGTCACTGCAATTAGATGAAGTCTCCGCATTTCAAGTTACAATAGTCAAAATATCCATAGATCTCATGTAAAGTGTATTCTGATATCTGTGTATAAAAGAATTTGTGAAAGCAAGACAGTTGAGTTGTTTTAATATTGAAATTGAGACTTAAGCATACTAATAAAACTGAGCTGTTTAAATCTTCATGGTGAAAGCTGCAGCTCAGCTAATTTTAAAATAGTACTGTTCAGCTTTTAAAGCATGGCTGTATCAGGTGTAAAAGGTGTGCTGGTTTAAAGGTAAAGTGACAGTAGAAATGAACCCAACTCAAAAAAGAGATTACAAGTCAGAGTTACAATTTAATAAAAATTTTACAATAAATGCAATGATAAAGAGAAAAATTGGTTTTTAACCCACAAAAGAACAGATGTATAACTCAGTCCCCTGGAACATGAACAGAATGGAGTTTGTTAGCTCTTGTGCTGAGCACCACGTGGCCCCCTGAGTGTAAAATAAAAGGAGAGGAAAACCTGTTGGTGAGGATGACGGTCGCAGTCTTGTTGAGAGTGGCAGTCACAGTCCTGTTGACGTTCTGGTCCTCCTCTGGATCCAATGAGTGGTATCAGAAGTCCCCAAACCCCAAGATTTTATATGCTCAGGTTCAGGTGGGAGTGCCCAGTACCTCCCCCAGGGCAGAGAGTTTCAGAGTGGGTGATTTACTCTGTGAGTCATGGGATAGTTTTGGAATCTTTGGTGGCCCATAAGCAGACATGACCCCTCAGGCTGGGTGTGAAGGTGGTCATGACTCCCAGGAGGGGAGTTCTTACAGCTGAGTCATTGGTGTGAAGACAGAAACACTTCCCTCTCTCACAGGGTCCTTAAACACCCAACTTGTAGCCTGAGGTGTCAGGTGTACCCTGGGCAGCTGCTGCAAATGATCCATTATTAACAGTTCCTGAGAAATGACACAGAGGGTGAAGAATACACAGTTTTGGCTACACCTACACAGTGATAAATTGGTCCTGGCAGCTGTAACTAGGACAAAGGTGAATGTTTCAGATTAATGTTTTAGAAGTATGTTAATTCTGGATGCAAGATTAATTTGTTCTGGTGATCTTTCAGAATGATGATATTGAGACTGATATTAATAAACTGAGACCTAGACAGGAATTGGGAAGACCCATAGAAGAACTGAAAATGTATGAGCAATTTTTCCAAGAACTTTCAGAAAACTTTCAGGTAAAGTATATGATTCCAGGACATTTCTCGTTATGTCATGTTGACTCTGGAATATACTTTTATCTTCTTTTTTTCGTGGATAGTTTCTCTAGCCAAGAAACATAGGTCTCCAGTTCTAGAGCTACATATGAGAGTGCTATGTATTAAGTAACTTAGTTAAATGTTATGGTTACTTCAGTCTGACTGAGAAGGGGACTGTGGGCAGATATAGGGAAAACTGTTTTCAGGTATCTGATTATTTGACACAACAGAAGTAAAATAGTAAAAAAGGACATGAGATTTCTGAGAGAACATTGTATTAGGTATTTCCTAAAAGCTGTGCACCTACTTAAAATAGGTGGTTGAAGTATCTGGGTCAATTGCATTTGATACTTTGTTATTGATGAACTACCTATTTATGTCTTTAACACCTTATTTTAAAAGGTGAAACTTCCTTGCTATGATAGCTTGTAACATAATAACTGTTGTCTTTTAAATTACATTTCTTTTGACTTATTCAAAAACTTACCTCAGGAAAAAGGAAAGAGGAATGTTTCTGATGTAAATGGAACCTAGGAACTGTTTACAGGTTTTTGTTAATATTTTTTAACATTATTTTTTCATCTTTATTTTTTAAGGAATGGGACTTAGTTTCCAAAGAACCAAAGCCTTGTGTACCTGATGCAAATCTGAGTGGACCTATTGTTGTTCCTACAGCCAGCGAGGAGCACTCTGCTAAAGCAAACCAGTCAACAAAAGGGATTGCTTTGAAGGAGAGCAACCCTTTATTGACAGAAGAATACAGTAGAAGGCCAGTCTTTCTGGAACTACCAAAGAAAGATGGTATGAGAGACAGTAGTTCACATCAGCAAAATGATCAAAGAAACATGCTTCCATCATGCCAATGTCTAAGCCAAGAAATTGTGAAAGGCTTGGACAGAATCAGTCTGCAGAACAGTGCAAAAAATGATCAGTGTTATGGTACAGGGTGTGTAGTACAGAAGGAAAACAAGGCTAGCCCTAGCACACTTGCTTGTAGTAAGCCTTGTGAACATGTTTCACCCTGTGGAAGTAGCCTATTTGAAGGATCATCTGTCCAGCTGGGAAAACTCTGCTGCACTGGAGTGGATTCAGAGGAGGAGGATTCCAGATCTAGTTCATCAGGGGAACAAGTCATGCTTGAGGTTTCTGATGTATCACCTGTTCATGACTGTGATCTTTATATTGAAATGGTAAAAAACACAAAGTCTATTCCAGAATATTCAGAAGTGGCCTATCCAGATTATTTTGGCCATATTCCACCCCCATTTAAGGAACCTATTCTGGAAAGGCCATATGGGGTGCAGAGGTGAGTTGCCATATTCCTTTTAATTTGTTGTTTTTGTTCCCTTGAGAAACAATCTTTAGGATGAGATTAACTAGATGTTCTCCAGAGGTCCCTTCCAACCCTAATGATTCTGTGATTAACAGGCAATGTTGCACAGTTTACTCTGGCATCTAAAACTGTTTTCAGTGAAAAGCAGTGTGAAGGTAGGTGAGTAGGTGTTGATCAGTGCAGAGAAGACTACAGTCTGATTTTGTAATTGCTCATTCTGTAATTCTGTAATTCGGTTTCTGAATACTAAGTTTAATTTATACATTCCTTTTCTACCTTCCCACATCTCCCATCTAAATTTTGTCGTTTGCAAAATAACAAACCAACCCGCAAAAAAAACCCACCACAAAACAAACAAAGAAATTTCCAACTGAATTCTCTCTTGAGGTCTTAGCAAAGGTAAGACAGTTCAAAGATGCTTCAACATTTTAGTGGTTTAAAGATGCTTCATCTCTTCTTGCTGCTGTGCTAAAAAGCTATCTTTCAGGAAAACATAGTGGAAAAAATAAATAATATTCTTCAGTATTTCGTTTTAGGGGTTGTAGTATAACAGAATTTTGACAAATGCTGAGAATGCAGTTTGTGTTAGATCCTGCCGAATGGCACACAATAAACACAGAAGGAAAAATAAAACAAACCAACAAAAAACAACACATCAACACACCCATTTATTTCTCCTCTGAAATGATGAGGAGTAATGAAGACTGATGAGACTCTTAAGAATAATTTGCAGAGGTGATATGGAGAGTTGGTTCATATACATAGTAAGTTACTGTAGACAAATGATCACGTTAGCAGAATATACGGTAGTACCTATAAGACTTTGCCACCTGCCTAATTATGAGGTTGGATGGATGCCTTTGGCTTTATACTTTTAACTATAATCAACTTCATGAGATTCTTCATATTTACCTTTAGATATTACAATGATTAAGAGATTAAGTGTCTTTACCTGGTATGATTTAAATCCTTTGTCTGTTCCACACATGACATAATAAGGTGGTCTTTCTAGTGAAATGAACAAATGCTGAAAACTAATGACATAATGAATATATCATTCAGTGGTGAAGGAGGAGAATCTTCCCTATGCTATTTATTAGATAGATTCAGGTGATTTAGAAGGGAGATAGTCTAGAGTCAAGAATCACTTAAGAATGGCATTGTAAGAAAAATCTTGCAGATCCTCATGTATGTTTTTGTAGTAATTAATAATTCTGAATTTTCCTGAATAAAACTGAGTGAAGTCAGTCCAGTGCTTGTTCTTAGATATAAACTGTAATAACAAACCTTGTGTTGTTATACATAAAGCTGATTTGTAGACTGTAGAGATAATTTCAGGGTATATTTTAACTTTAAAGTATTTTATTTTTGTAACTTCTGTGGTTCTTGTGTGAACTGAGAACGAAATATCAGATAATATTGCTAACCTTGAATTGAAAATTCTACATCATGTTTTTATGAGACACTGTTTTTTCAGTATTTTGTAAATGATTCCATCTTGTTACTGCAACATAAACTTATGAGGAGGGATCCTTTTTAAAAAGGGCTTAATGTTCTTAGGAATTCATACTTTATAGGGAAGTGGTAAAAATGACTTTGGTAGGGGACATGGGAAAGCTTTAAAGTCTTCTACAAAGCTGTGTCCAAACTCTTTTGACATTCAGTGGGGTTTATGTTCTTCTTAATATAAACAGTTAGTTACTGCACATCAGTTAAGTCTCTAGAGAACAAATGGTTGCTTTAATCCATCCATGTAATTTAAGAAAACATTGTGGTTGGTCCAAGGTGTGATTGAGTGCGGTTTTTTCGTACTTCTATTAGAAGTGCAGGATTTGAGGTTTTTTCAGTTTTGCAGCTTGCAAGGAGATGAAATGTTTTTGAATATGTGCTTTGGAGTGCTTTTTTGTCTCACCAAATTATTAGTGTATGGAAAACTGAAATTGAAAATAACTGAAGTGTTTTATGTTCCTCTACATTTTAGGGAAGAAAATTATGCTATTGTTCAATACCCTAAAAATTTGGGGTTAAATTCCTACTTTCTTCCATTCCTTAAAAATTTAGGTTGAGTTTGTTTTTCTGTACCCTTTAGTATTTTCTAATCAGGATCCACAAAGGACTAATCTATAAGAACGTACCTCACATCAACAGTGTTCTGGTGTTTTTTTCTTTAATTATCTTGAAATAGCTTATCTTGATTTTTTGAAACCTGACAATGTCTGCTAATACTTTTTTGTGTGCAACTTGAATACTATTTCTTCTTTCCTTTCATATGCATTGATTATTATAATGGTATTTATATGCCATTATTATTTATATAATATTTATTATGAATTTTCATTGATGGATTTTTGTCTTGGCAAAACTCCTGCGATGATAGAAAGTATTATGACCTTTTAGAGCTGAGGCATGCTGAGATCTAAAGAGTTCTGTAAGATCAAGTGCAAGATCAAAAATTAGTACTTCTGTCCTGAGCTGAACCTGTTCAGATAGACTGTGGTGAGTCAACCTCATCACAATTTTGTCAATACATTGGACTTGTGAACTGTTTTCTTTTCCAGTTAGTTTAAATTTAAAAAGAGGTGCTAGAGTAGTGCACTTACCTTCTTTCTCATTTGTTAACAGTATTTATTTTAATTAAATTGGGAATTTCGAGCATGAATGTAGTTTAGTGCTCTGTTTCTGTATTCTTCATTGTTAATCTGCCTCCTTTTCTTCTTATTGCAGGTGCTGTGCAAGCTTTTCCACACAGCTCTGCCACATTATTTCATTCTTGAACTGCAACACATTCTTACTTTTCCAAACCAGGACCTAGATACTGCCAGTTGTGCAATGGGTTTATGATCTGGATAAGCATACACCTGACATTTGGCTGACGTCACCAAATTAATTTTTATTTGTTACCTAGTTGATAAATGAACCTAGATCTCCAGAGGTGAAAAGCTAGTTCACTAACACACTCACTGTACGACCTATGTTCTAAAACTCTTTAATTTTAGTTATGGTAGGACTCATATAAGTTACTAATGTTATCAAATGTTGTCCTGGATTAACCTAAGTAACATTTGAGTGATTCCTGCTTCTATTATAAAGTATGAAACTGCATTTTTTTTTTCACAAGATAAAACCCAGTGGGTTGTGTGCATGAAAACTCAGTTCCCTCACATAAAAGTATTGGACTCAGTCAGCTGTGAATGCAGGTGTTTAAACTTAAGTACACAAAGTTTGCTTATATAAGTGAGGGTGAGGCTGAGATCTCTCTGAACTGTACCACTGTCTTCATGTCAACTTTGTTAGTTTTCAGTCCTGTATGAGGTAATTCCTCTTTTGTAATTGAGAACAGTATGTGAAAATTTAAATAAAAACTTTGCTTTTTATTTTAGGACAAAAATCTCTCAAGATATTGAAAGGCTGATTTATCAAAGTGACATTATAGACAGAGTTGTGTATGACCTTGATAATTTGAGGTAAGTGTTTATGTTTCTAAAACCGATATTCAACTCATACTCTAAGCCTATTCTACTTACTCTGCGATATGATTTACAATATTTAAAACAGATTTCTTTAGAAGTTCTGTCTGATGTACCAGTGTTTCTGATATCCAGGCTGTATTTAGAAGGAAGACTCAAAGTAGTTTCTGAATTGCCAAGTGAGGACTAAAAAAAATGAATTTGTTTTCGTTAAGTTTGTTTTATTCATTTTGGTCTCTTTTTCTGCTCATAGTTGTTCAGCACCAGAGGAAGCAGATGTTTTGAAGTTTAATTCCAAATTTGAATCTGGAAACCTGCGCAAAGTTATTCAGATCAGAAAGTAAGATATTTCAACTCTTCTCTTCACACTTTAGGCCTTTTATTTCTGCTTCTTAAAAAAGGATTGATTTGTTTTTGTTAATCTTCAGAAATGAGTATGATCTAATTCTGAACTCGGATATAAATAGCAATCATTATCATCAATGGTTTTACTTTGAAGTCAGTGGAATGAAAACTGGCATTGGTTACCGGTTTAACATCATCAACTGTGAAAAGTCAAACAGTCAGTTTAACTACGGTAAGATACATTTGCTGTACTTTGAGAAGAAATACTTTAAAAAAATCTGTACTAAACAGCTCAGCTGTTTCCTTCCCTTCTCCACAGGATCACTAGTATTCATTTGCCAGTTTGCATGCTTTGTTTTAATAGTATTGCTAGAAGATGTTTTGACAGCTTCAGTTTAAAAGAAAAAATGTATCTTAAACCACAGGCTGTCAGTTTTGAAAGTAAAGTTTTGTTACAAATGAAGCCAAAGGGGAAGAAACCTACTGGTGCAGTTAAAAGTGCCCTAAGACCATTGGGCAGGGGAGGACAACACCAAAGCCTGTTGATTGACAGAGGTCAGGAAAAATGACAGCTGTCATCATTAGTCTATTTTTGCATAGACGTATATTTTCAGATGTGAAAGTAAGCAGAGACATTGTAAAACAGTTTTGTCTTATTGATGGGAAGGAAAAATAAGTCTCCTTTGAAATGCTGGGCTTCCTAAGTGACCTGTGTGCTCTCTAGCATGTTTGATAAATGTACCTCACTCAAAAATACTGGCTTACTGAATACAACTTTCTTCCACTTGTATGAAAGTGTGCATGACGTGTGTGTCATTCAGCTTAGAACTATTTGTTTTGTGAAGCTTCTTTTTTTCTTGCTGTATTTTCTGAAATTTGTCCCTCAATGAGGAAGAAGAAAAATTCCTCCTCCCTCTCCAAATTCAAACTCTTTTTCTACAAAGTAATATTGTATTCTTCTTTGTCATACACATACATTCACATTGATCAAGTTACAGAATACCAGCTAATTTAACCAGTGGTAAGATACTTTTAAATTCTTTAGTAATCTTCCTCAATTATCTTAGATCTTTTTTCATGTTGCATATTCTTGCTTGATAGTTACTTTTGATTTTTTAAAGTACACTGACTGAATCAGTCAATGTGGTTGGCTAATCACCTAACCAGTAAGTGATATTCAATTAATATATATTATTTTCTCCTCTAACTTCATATTAAGTATTCAAATCAAGTATACTGTCCAAAAAACACATTATTTAAAGAGTTAATTGTTAAAAGAAAGTTGTCCTGAAATTCAGTTTTTCAGTTATTTATGTTAATGGATAATACCAATTTTTTGTATTCTATTTGAAGCCTTTTTGTGATGTGAGTTGGACAGAATGGGACCCAGGATTTCTTGTTGATTGCCATTTGTGCTAACCTCATCTTTCATTTAAACATTTCGTTTTGATCTTCCATAGGTCTGATTCTTTTCTTTAACTGTTATTTTCTGAAAATCAGCAATCTTTTGTCACCTGGTTGAAAGAGCATACAATACCCAGGCATTTATGAAAATATACTCTGTGATAGTGAGTAAATAAGTAAATAATTTGTAGACTTGTATGTAAGTAATGATATGGTCCATTACTGCTCAGATATTTCTGTTTAATGTTTAGCACTAAAGTGAGATGGATGTTTTCTTTAAGGTATGCAGCCCCTCATGTATTCAGTTCAAGAAGCACTAAGTTCTCGACCATGTTGGACTCGTGTTGGAACAGATATTTGTTACTATAAGTAAGTACGGGAATCAAACATATATTAAATCTTCCTCTGAAGATTAGAAATATTTGTTTCTGAATTTGATAATTGTGTGTTATTCTCAAGTTACTGTGGAGAGTAATAGAAGTGATAAAAATATACAGGGTCTTATTTTGTAAGTACACTGCTAATATTTAAGCTCTTCATATTTTATACTTTAGTCAGAAGTTGCACACTGTTTCAGAGAAATTTTTAAGGGAATGTATCTATGCATGCTTACTTAAGTCTTACTAGTGGCTTCCAGTAATACTGACTACATGGTCCTTGTGATGAGCCTTGTGTTTGCAGAACAATCCTGGAATACAGGATGACATAGTACAGCATATCCACGTGTTATCCTTCTAGTTTGGTAGCTGTTTGCTTACTTATTTTTGTTTGGTTTGTTTGTTTTATTGTGTTACTTTTTTTTGTTTGTTCACCTTTTTCCAATATGGATGAATGTGTGTATCACTGCTATAAGATAGTATCTTTACAGCTGGTGTAAATCTGTGTATTTAACCTGAATGTACAGGGGAGAGAAATACAATCACTAAAAATCCTTCTGACACTTAGAATGTGTCTTGAGAAATAATCAATGGTATGAAAAAAATTATTCTAATGTATATGCTACCTTCATATTTGCTTTAGGAATCACTTTTCAAGAAGTTCAATTGCTGCTGGAGGTCAGAAAGGAAAATCCTATTACACAATTACATTCACAGTGACTTTCCAACATAAAGATGATGTGTGCTATTTTGCTTACCATTATCCATATACATACTCAACTTTAAAGGTGAGAAGATTATCATATCTTACATATTTAAATGTTTATAGTTTTAAAAAGTGCGAAACATAAGCATTCATGAGTGCATCCTTTTTGTTTCTTTTTATAAAATTTAAAATGGAAAATTTTCATCATTAGTGTTTAGACTGGCAAAGTGTGTATATTGTTCTAAGGAACAGTCCCTCAAAAAATAAAATTAATACTTGCTTGCGGGCTAAAAGTTTTCTAGGAATCTTAAAGATGACTGTGGGACTGGAGCGTCTCTCTTTTGAGGAAAGGCTGAGGGAACTAAGTCTTTTCAGCCTCAAGAGGAGATGACAGAGGGGAGACCTCATCAATATATATTATGTCTCTAAGTATCGAACAGGAGGGTGCCAGGAGGGCAGGGCCAGGCTCTGCTTGGTGGTGCCAGTCAATAGGACAAGAGGCAACAGACAGCAAGTGATGCACAGTAAGTTCCTCCTTAACATGAGGAAGAACTTCTTTACTGGGCAGATGACCAAGCACTGGAACAGGTTGCCCAGAGAGTTTGTGGAGTCTCCCTCACTGGGGATATTCAAGAACCATCTGAACACAATCCTGTGCCATGTGCTCTGGGATGGCCCTGTTTGAGGAGGGAGATTGGAGCAGATGACCCACTGTGATCCTTTTTAGCCTTACGCATTCTGTGGTAATCGACTGGAAACAGTGCTAATTGGAGGAGTATTTGTGTTTGAATCCAATGACTCAGATCCTACTGTTCTACATATATACTTCCTGATAACTGAGTTACTATAATTAAAATAATCTCACTCATCTCACAGGTACTCTGTACTTGTGGCTCTGCCCACTTGATACACCTTCCTTGACCTGGCAGCCCATACTAGCTGGGTAGTCCACCTTGAAATTTGCTATCAAATGGCACATGTACTCCCCCTTGCACACCGGCTGTGGGGAAGATGCGCATGCTTACCCACCACCCGTAGCAGCTGGTAGCAGGGACATGGATTTGTAACCCATGTTCCTGTTCTAGGTGCTGGCAGTGAGAAATTTGTGCCTGTCTTACCACCAGCTGTGTTTTGGGGGCACATTGTTCTTGCTTCAGTGGTTGAAAACAAACACCCTTTACCCAGTGCAGTAGCTGCTGGCACTGAGACAGTTTCATTGCTGACACCACTGACTGAAGGGTGCCTACAGTGCCTAGAGCTCCAGCTGTTGGTGTCTCCTTTGATTCCAGCAGGAGCTGGGATGTGGAACACAGAGTTTGTGGCACGCACAAAGATGCTCCCGAGATGTGTGTCCTCTCCAACTGCTGATGCTGAGACTCTTGCTCACTCCAGTTGCAGAACCCGAATCCACTTAGACCTATGTTGTTAGTTGCACTTGTCTATGTAGCACTTGTATGCTAAAGGATAGAGAGTGGGGCTGCTGAGGAGAGAGAGAGATAGCTACAGGCATACTGTAGGGATCAGGTGCTTGAGTTTTGTATAGTACCACAGCCCTGTCTTGAATTTCTCAAATACTCAGGTTCCTCTTGTTTCCTCCTTGTTCCTCAGGTGACTCTCTCCAGATATTTGTCTGTAGATTCTTAATGGCCTGTCAGTGAGAGACTGGTGACTTTGGTCTTTGCAATTGTTTCTGTTGTGTCTCAGCTCTCTGTTGCTCTTTGTCGGTTCTTCCTTGTCTTATCATGTTTTGCAGTGAAATGGTCTCTGAAGCAGAGGTTCTTATATTCTTTATACCCTTATAGTAACATATCTGTATTCAATCAGATGTCAAAGATGTCGAGAATGATATTTCATAGTCAAAGTTATGATGGAAAGTTGAACATTGTTTAGAACCATAAAAAGAAAGATCTGTTAAATAGTACCTTTGAAATATGCTGTATGCAGTAATATGTGACTGCAGAGGATTTGAAGTATTTTTTCATTATTTTTGGGATGAAGATGCATCTTCAGAAGCTGGAATCTATGCACAACCCTCAACAGATATATTTTCGACAAGATGTTCTCTGCAAGACCCTGGCTGGCAACAGCTGTCCATTAGTCACTATTACAGCCATGCCAGAGTCCAATTACTACGAACACATCTGTCAGTTCAGTAAGTATGACTTCCCTTTCTCATCAACTGAAAATAATGTAAAATTAGGTATTTATAGAAAAAAATAGTATTAACTGCTATGGATTGTAAAAATAGCAATGTAAAATAAGGTTAGTAAATTTCTTGAAATTATGAGATATCGGTATTCAGGATTTGCTATGTATTTAATAATAATTATTTGTAGTAGTTAACTAAAGATATTTTTATCTGGATATACAAGAGTACATATTAATGTATTTGAAATCTTTGTTGCTAGGTGTTTTTGTATGCTACATTTTGCAGACAACACTTCTTGGAAAAGACCACTGAGAGTAACATTTTTCTCCAAATGCTAAGGTTATTTGCTTGTCAAAAAAATCTTTCATAAAGCCAATATCCAAGCTTCTGTAATTTGAAGTGAGCTTTAGTTGTAATAGCATTCCTGATTAGTTTGTCCACGTCAGTGTTTTACTTGGCTGTTGGGAAAAGTCATGAAAGTCCTCTCATAACCACCAGCTCAAATTAGTTGTGACTGCATAATTGTCTGATTGAATTTAAAGCTCCACTGTGATAGTTCTGTAATTAGCAGTCCTTTAAAAAATTTTGCAGCAAGCTCTATCAGTAATACTCAGTAATACTCAAATCACAAACACTGGTTTTTTGCATTGTAATAAATGTAACTGGCTATTGGCTCTTTTTTCAATGTAGCAATCTGTTTACTTAGCTTAAGTCATGTTTTGCAATTTCTGTGCATACTTCTTTTAGGGAACCGTCCTTATGTTTTCCTGTCTGCACGTGTACATCCTGGAGAGACTAATGCAAGCTGGGTTATGAAGGGAACACTGGAATATCTTATGAGCAGTAGTCCAAATGCCCAGTGTTTACGGGAGTCTTTTATTTTTAAAATTATTCCCATGCTCAATCCAGATGGTGTCATCAATGGAAAGTAAGCATATGTTTACTTACAAATATGTAACCTGTACTACTAATTCTTTGCATCGTTATTTTAAAAAGAATAATCTAAACTAATCTGGGAAAGATACAAATGCAATACTTATTGTGATAAAAACCAACAAACACTTGCAATATTGCTAGGACTTGTCCCTTTTTTGGCTTTTTCAAAGTTAGTAGCATTGTGTCAAGAATTTCAATTTTATAAAACATATTTTCCGTTTTCTGTGGTTGATTATCATTCTTATGTAATTTGACATGACATTTTAATTGTCTCTCTGAACAACAATGTGTAAGAGTGTTGTATGAGACCACACTTGCCTTTAGGAAAAGCTAAACAAGTTCCCAGTCCTAATGAAAAAAAAAGAAGTCTTATATTTGAGAAATTTTTACATAAATTTTTTTTCTGGCTGTTGTCAAATGTTGTTAGAAAATGAGAAGTTAATAGGTGTGCAAGAGAAAGGGTAAGAGTATCCTGGTTGGATTATTAATAGTAATTATTTTGCTTACTGATACTTTTCTTAATCGATTTAAGGGGTATTTCAGAACCTTTGGAAACTGCTATGAATAAGCATTCAGCAGTCTACATTTACTTGGTTACAGAGAATTCAAATGAAATGAAAATTTTGCTATGTTGAGTCTGCAGTTTCTTATCATCTAGTTATTGGTAGTATTTTAAAGGCTTTGTGAAAATAATAAAACCAATAATGGATTTCAGTAGAACTCTGTCTTTATATACGTCAAAGCATGTATATACTAAAACGTGTAATGAAATAATTTAGGATATAGGGACAATTAAGAAATTTGTCCCAGTGGACACAATCTAAAGGCAAATGTACTGAAGATGACTGCACAGTCATGAATTGCTGCAAGTTTAAGAGTTCTTGCTGATAGTTAACCTAATGCAGAGATTATTTTTATTTGTTTGCTGGGTTTTTTGTTTGTTTTTTCTTTCTTGTTTTTTCTCACAGCTCCTTATCTCCTAGCAACTTCATGTTTCATGTATTAGATTTCTAGTTAGCATTAACCTTTAAATTACAGAAGTCAAGACACCAAAATTGTAAAAAGTACTTTATATTTGAAATTACTGATTTTGAACTAGCAATTGGATAGAATTACAAGCCTTCAGTTTCAACACGAAATGAACAATATTACAATTGACTTCACATAAGAAGCTAGTTCTAATTTATTTTTAGTTTCTCTATAACATAACCTAAAACACCCCAAACACTTCTATTATGTGGCATGTTAGAAAATTGAAGTTTGTTTCTTGCCAGACTCCTTCCAAAGAAGCAGTGGTGATGAGGAAATCTTGAGTTGGGGGGGAAGCTTATTTAAAAGTATGATAATGCAGACTACATCATGCGTTTTTCCACCCCCCCACAATAGCCACCGTTGCTCTTTAAGTGGAGAAGATTTAAACAGACAGTGGCAAAATCCAAATCCAGATCTGCATCCCACTATTTACCATGCTAAAGGGTTACTGCAATATCTGGCTGCTATAAAACGTTTGCCTTTGGTAAGTATGTGTGTGTAAGCAATTCTGAATCTTTTTAACTTTGTCTATGTAGCTACTCTATAAATGAAACATTTTAATGTGGTCTTGTAAACCATGTCACACTTAAATTTGATTTGGAGAACTAGTCTTCTGCAAACCTGTAGATATAAATCTGTTACATTGGCTAGGCTAGAAGGTTAAACCTTCCTTAGATGAATCCCACGTTTTTTGTCTTAATGCACAAGTTAATTACAAAACAAATTGTGTTGCCCGATTCTTTGGAACTTTCAACAGTGCAAATAAAAAAAAAATTGCCTTCTATTACTTTCATAAAATGTTAATTCCATATGCCTTGGTTTTATTTTGCAAAATGATTTATTGTAGGTCTACTGTGATTATCATGGTCATTCTCGTAAAAAGAATGTATTTATGTATGGCTGCAGCATCAAAGAGACCATGTGGCATACAAGCGTTAATGCTGCCTCTTGTGACCTGGTGGAAGACCCTGGTTACAGGGTAAGTTTGACATTTGTACTTCTTTCATTGAGCATGGATTTGGAGTATACTTTTCAAATAGCTTCCTGATATTATTCTGTGCAAATAATGACTCTATAGCATAAGAAGACTTCCAGTGATCTCTTTTTAGTTCATGAGTGTACTTTGAAGTATTTTGAGAGCTTCAAATATTGTACATAGAGTACCTTTTTTTTCTGTTTCTTTGTACCAATAAGTGGTTTTGTGCATTTAATATTATCATGAGACAATAGATGGAAAATATGCTTCTGTGTATTCATAATTACTGGATGAAAGAAGAGTCATTTAAGCATGGCAAACAATATTCTAGCAGCAAGAAGGTAAAGATACAGGATTGTTCTGAGAAATACTCATTTTTGTGAATGGAAATAGGCAAGATTCCTCTTACAAAGATTTGTAGTTAAGGCATGTGCCCCTAATTACATACGCATAATCAACTTGTACAAAAACATCCCCTGCATTGTACAAACTTTCAAAAATGTCAAAGATTTAGAGAATTATATGTTACCTGATTCTTCTGTGAGTCTCCACTGCCACCTCGTGGCAACTGCAGACCCATGTAACCTAAATGCATCCAGGCCCTTTGTTTTTTTAGAGAAGATGCAGTGTTAAGCTCAAGAAGAAGGGGAATGCATGGTAAAATGGTTATGCATCCATGAGTGTAAATGAGTACTGATGCTTTCTGATTTATTTTTTTTCCCTCAAACCTCCCTCCCAAAAAAAGGGCCATCGCTTCTCAGTTTTCTTGTGCGACTTCTGAATGCTGAGCTGGATGCCATTCCAGTCTGGTACTCTAACATATGTATATGGGGTTTTGTCACTTCAGTCTGCACTACTATAGTAGTACACTACAGTCAATAAGAGTTGGGGGGAAAAAGCTTTTTTTTTTTTTTTTTTTTTTCAAAAAGGTGGACTGGAATGTTTGGGCAAGGTTACACTACTAATGGTGTATGTACTACTGAAATAATAAATTTAAAGCCATCATGTTTTGTCTTAACTGACACAAATAAAAGCTAGAAAGAACAGTCATTTAGCATTAGTCAAATAGATGTATTTGCATGACTGTTCCTTTTAACTGTCATGTAAACAGTTATACTGAACTTCGATTTATGTTCTTGAAGTTAAATATGCACCTTGTGCTTTACTGAATAAAAATTAATTTTATGTATTCATAATGTACTGTTTTTGTTAGGTCTGCAGATGAGATTCTTGAAACAATATCATACTGAATTAAATGATTTTATGGAGTATGTGGTACACTTAATTTAAGCAAGCTTAGCTTGGTGAATTAGGAGGAGTTGATGATCAGCTGAAGAATTCTCTTGTATCCTGATTCTTACCCACATGACTAACCATTTCAGTGACCAAATCTGAAAAAAAGGATTTTAGTAAGGAGGAAAAGGCAAGTCTGAAGGCACTGTTTTTAAAACTCAAGATGGAGATTTGTTTTCTTGTTACTTTAATTCAAACTGCAGCAAATTTTTCTGGTAACAGTTTGTGATTACGTAGTCCCATCTCACCTCCTTCTATAAAGGAAATAATTTCAAATTGCTGTCCTGCAGGCACTTCCCAAGATCCTGAGTCAGATTGCCCCAGCATTCTGCATGGGCAGCTGCAGCTTTGTAGTGGAAAAGTCCAAGGAATCTACAGCACGAGTTGTTGTCTGGAGAGAGATAGGAGTACAAAGGAGCTACACAATGGAAAGCACGTTATGTGGGTGTGACCAGGGCAAATACAAGGTAAGAAGATACGAGTTAAGCTTTTTATTATTTTTAATTTCTTCCATTTGCATTGGTATCTTATTCTATAACCCCACTTGCTTGCTTGCTTGAACTTCTAAAACCTTTTAAGGGCTAGGTACACTAATGACAGGATGAAATTACATAGTTTGCAATATTGTAAGTTGTGTTACAGTTGTGCTTGTGGGCTGTTTTAACAAGATTAATATTAATCATTGCTTGTAACACATGTATGCATGTAGTTAAAAAACCCTGGAACTGTTCTGTCCAATAGATTATTAAAATTGGGTAGTAATCAATTCCAGTACTACAATAAAATTTTCCTTTTAGATGTGGTAATTTCAGACTTTACCGTGGCAGTTCATTGTTTTTCAGCAGATATTTAGTAGTGTCCCTTACAGAATTTCCCTGTGTAGCTGAAGAAACGTGCTTATAACTCAAAACACTTTTATATCAGGTTACCAGCACTATAAATTGCACATCATAGTTGTTTGGCTTCTTGACTTAAAATACATTTTCATTTTCTCTTCTTGAAAAGTGTTAACAGGGCTGGGTATTTGCAAACAAAATGTGACCCTGTTTGTAGTGTGTCAGTAGCAGACAGCATTCATGGAAGAAATCGGTTTCCTCTGCCTGAAAACAGAGTTTAGAAATGCTAATCAAGAAAATGATCACAAGCCTCAAATAAGACGCTTGACAGAAAGAGGATCAGAAGGCTGGAATCAAGTATAGGACCGGAGAGAAACAAAAAAAAAAAGTTGGAACAAGGTATACTTAGTGTATTAATATATTCTCCAACATCCACGCTTGGCTCCCTGGACAGTAGGAAAACAGATATTTTGGCAGGAATTTCTGTAGATCTGTAAGTACTAAATTTTGTCAATTAACAACAGAAGCATTCCTGCTGTTATCAGAATATTCTGTTATTCCTCAGATTACATCATTATGGAGCTTTAAAATAAAATAACTTGCTTATTTTGAAATTTCCAGAATATTCTTAACATGAACCTTCATGCTTTAGCAGTGTTGCTATAGAAAGTTCTTAAGAAAAGTGAATTGAAGACCTTTGTGGACAAACTTCCAAGATGCTTAAACCTCCAAAGCTCTTCTTCAGTAATGAAGGAAAAAAATGTCTGAATTCTGTGGAAGAATAATTTACTGAAAAGGAAAGAGCATTTTTCTATGTAATATAAACTAGCTGTTTTGCCATTAATTTTATCTGGAATAAAACAATTTGTGAGGTCTTAGTCATCTTCTGAACATACAGGAAGTTTCTTAATTTTTTCTTCACTATGATATCACTCAAATTTATTAAAAAAATGTAAATAAAAAGCCAAAGTGACTGGACTGAACAAGAAAAGAGCACCATTTCTCCAGTGAGAGGCTGAAAGAGATGAAAAGGCTCAGGTTTGGGCATTTCTTTTTGGGTTTTGTTTGGTTTTTTTTGTAGAGAGAATGGGGTCAGCAACTCTGTCAATAAACTTCGGGTATAAATTAGATGGCATATATCAAAATATATTATGTCAAACAGAAACTGACCCGCAGAAATTCCCTCCCCTCTCACTTACCATCCCAAAGGACATTAGAATTCAGATTCTCAAGTACACAACCTGGACTGTATATCATGTAAAGGTCTGAAGCACTTCTCCAGTCATATTCTGGTTTGGTGTCATTGCTGAATTTTATTCAAAGCACAAAGAGGATTACTCAATAATTCAGTTCTTTGTGGAAGAAATACTGAGTCTTTCCCAAAGCTGGATAAGATCTGAACATTGATTTTGCGTTTTATTCTTTTTCACTTTATTTGGACAGTGGTGATGCTAGGCTATTGCCAGCCAGGAAGCTGTTGAATTGATGTTAGCAGTTCTTACGTAAATTTAGGGTCTCTGGTAACAGAGTTATCTCTGGAGCAATCTTTTTTTTAAGCTGGTTACATGGAATCTTTGTAGTGTTTTGAGAATTAGTGCTGCAAATATTGCTTAGTCGTCTGCAATTCAAGATGTTGAAAAACAAACTTTCAAGTGAAAAGATCTACTGTAGAGCATAATTAAGATGCCAGACAAAAGAACAAGGTCTTTGCTAATTCAAGTCACCAGGAATCTGAAATCAGTAAGTAAGTTTGGAAATTAGTAAGTTTGGGAGTATTGCTTAATTTTTAAGTTAGTTGAAACGTTTTTGTTATCTAGAAATTTTATGATGTACATGAAGAGAAGACTTTAGGAAATAAGGGTTCAGTCAACAAACTTCTCAGTTATCATGATTCTTCTGCCTCTAGATTTTGAGTTCTCAGGAATTATTGTCTATGTAGCCTCTACTGAATAGCAACACAGAAGGTCAGCATGATGTTTTGCTGTCCATCTTCTCCAAATCTTAATTTGGTTAAGTACGTATTACAGGAATATTCTTCTCGAGGTCAAATTATGTTGTGCCTTTGCTTTGCATCTTTGCTTTCAGGTAGCAAAGTTAATCCCTGAGACACTATTCATGTGAAGGTATCTTCATTACATGGTTAGTAAAAAAGGTCTTCAACCCTCCATGGAAAATGTTACTGTCTAGAATAAAGGTGATTGTATAAAATGTAGTGGAAAAAGAAGGACATTTAGTGCATGTGTTAAAAAAAAGGAGCTACTTCCAGGTGGCTTGTGCTTAAAAGCAATGCCAGTAACACTTGAACTTTAATAGGCCACAGTTAAAGATGCTAGAACAACAGTTGAAGATCATTAGAAGATCACAAAAAGGAGTGTAATCATGGCTTCATGAAAATGAATTTCACCTCAGGTCCCTTAGTGAGGGCATCTGATGATGATGGTTATTATTATTATTTCCTGAAACACTTTGGGTCTCTTGTTTCATGGAAATTATGAGGTTTGGCTGCTGGACGAATAACAATGGACTAAAAAATTTGATATTTGGCAGTTCTGTGGTATTGCATTCTCCCTTATGATTTAAAGAAATGAGAGAAGTAAATATAGACTTTGTCACAGGCTTTTACCACAATTGTGTAGACTCTTCAGGGTAGCAAGTTCAAAGTTTATCCTCCAGGTGTTCCACAGTTATCCACCTCCAATTTGATCTGTTTAGTTTTCTCTATAGTTATATCACATTTCTACTGTGCTTAGCAGGCACGGAACATGCACACGCTATTTATCTTTCTAACAATTGTCTTTGCACTTTCCTTCATACTATAGTCTTGTTCCTTTTTCAGCTTAGAGACATGCCTGTTATACATATTCTGTCTATAAGGAAACTGCCAACTAACGATAAGTTCTTCAGCAACAAATGTAGACATTGATTGGAAAAGATTCTGAACCATCCAGTTATGCACATTAGTAGTCTGTGTAGCAGTGAGATTGCTGTTACCGTTTTCCATCCTCTTCTGCATACTTGTTGCCTCTTGTCCTTAATGTTATTTTAATCTCTTTAGGGCAGGGATTGTGTCTTCCTGTGATTAGCGTAGTGGCGCCCCAGATATGACTGGGGTCTTCGAAAGTTAATGATGTGCAAACAAATAGAAAACAAAAACAAAAATTTGGCCTCTGTGGATAAGGTACTGCACTGAGTGAGGAGAACTGATTTCTGTTCCCAGCGGGGTCAGTGACATGCTGTGAGACACTGTGCAAATCGCTTCAACCCTCTCTGCCTTCATTTCTCCATCAGTAAAGTGAGGATAATTCTTCCTTTATTAATAAGTGCTTTGAAACCTACAGCACAAAAGCATTATAAAAGAGGTAAGTAGTATTACTATTAAGAATAATACTGAAATATTCAACTCTTGTTCACTGCTAACAGGTTTCAGTACCACTTGGCCGGAGGATGGCACTGTTTAGAATGGTGGATATAGCTTTATCTTTCTTGTTACTAAAAACACCTTGTTTATGAAGACTACCAAGGGGAAAAAAGAACTCACAAGAAAAATCAAAGTTTCCATCTATTAATTGTGTGTATGTTTAAAACAGTACATGAAAAATGTATGGGCTGAACCATTTCTGAAGCAATATACTTTCTTTTAAACCTTGCATTTTAAAGTGCAGTGTCAGTGTGGCAATACCTACCAAGCTTGTGTGGGTTGGTTTTTTTTTTAGTTTTTGGTGAAAAATTTCCTAGTGCATTCTTTTTGCTTCATGTATTTTTCCTACTTGGTGACTTAGCTGACCGTGAATTCCTGGCTCCTCTGCTTCCCTGTTTGTTTTGTCAAAGCTTCTTTTTCACTAATCTTTACGTTAAGAGGCTTAGAAGATCCAAGCTAAAACCCTTTTAAATTCTCCAGAGATTCAGAAGTTGCAAAGGAGGAGATGGAATCGGGTGCCATTGAATTTGCTAGTGTATATACAGTTAGTTCTAGCCAATTCCATAACTGTTGAGGGTGACTGTAGACTACACTCTTTTCATTAAGTATTTGAGGTCAGAGGTTATGTTCCTGTATACTGCACTCCTGAACACTAAATTAAGAGTGTAGAATTACCTGATGAGAGGCTTTATCACATATGTGAACTTGGAGAGCATTATGGAAGTTCTACCTTCTGAATAGTCTTTGCAGAGGAGAATGCCTGGGTGTATCATTCAAATTAGAAAACAGCTATGGCTTTTGATTATTTGTTTGTTGGTTTTAATAACTAAATGTGTGAATAAATGCTTTCAGAATTAACACAAGTAGCCTCTAACTTGTAGGAGGGGAAGAGACATCTGTGTCAAGGAGTAACTTTGATGCCTTAAATAGTCATATATATATGTCAGAACTTATCAATGAACTTGATCGTATGAATTCTCTTTTTTCATTCTTATTAATGGAACTTACACTGAAGAATCTTGCATTCAAAGTTAATTTTTATAAATTTTGTCTCAAGTTTTTAAAAATAATTTGTACTTATAAATTTGGACATGATCTCTGTCTCTCTTTCAATGCCACTTGGTAAAGATCTGTTAATACTGATGTGCTAGAAGTGTAGACTGGAAAGGTCCAAAGTATGTGGATTTGTCTGTTCAGACTTAGAGGAATCATCTAGTTACTTCTGAGTTGACTCTGTTATTCTTGCTAAGAGTTTACTCTGCAGTTCTTATTTGTTCTTGTTTGTCTTTAAACCAATAGACTATATTAAATAGCAGAATGTTGACTTAGAGTAATTCTGCATTATGTGTGGGTTCATCTGCATGTACCTATTTTGTATTTTTTAAATCTTATTTTCAAATTAGGGTTTGCAGATAGGGACAAGAGAACTGGAGGAGATGGGAGCAAAGTTCTGTGTTGGCTTACTGCGTTTAAAAAGAATGGCCTCATCATTGGAATACAGTCTGCCTTCTAGTCTGTTGGATATTGAAAATGAGCTGATTGAGTCAAGCTGTAAAGTGACAAGGTAGTACACATTTATTATATTTGCTTTTTGGGGGGGAGGAGGAGAAATTGCAGTGTCTTAAGTGACATAAAAATTCTTTCAAAAATGTTCTTCAACTCATAAAAAATAATATTGATGTGTTGTGACCTCTTACTATAACAATAATCTGAATATATTGAAGACCTATTGTGTTAGTTCATTGCTTCAAACTTTGTAAGAAAACAATACAGACAGAGTTAGACTATAAGTCATGTTGCTGGATTAAACACAAGCAATTTTAATGTCATTGTGAGGTTCTTATAGGCCGTAAAACTCAGTAATAGGTCTTAGGTCTCAGTTATCTCTTTGAAAGTATTTGGTTTTGTCTGGTTTGGTACTGACTACAGTATTAAAATGTGTTTAAAGGGACTTCAAGTATGTGAGTTAGAGCACAAAGAACTGTAAGTTTTTATTCCAGACTTTTTCTTCCTGTTTCTCCTATGGTGGAGATACATAACAACACTTAAAGAATTTAAAACATGAGAAATAAAGTTTGGGTCACAAAAGAAATTTATATGTTCAGTTGCTAGGTTACTAAGTTGCCAGTTTTTAAAGCTGTAGATAGGCTTGCACAATGTATGCATACTATTGCATGTTTCCATTTGTGTAATTAATCACTCAAGTATACACATGTACATGGTTAGTAGGGATGCACAGCAAATAAGTGATTTCAAATGTACAAGCATCTCTAATAAAATACTAAATAAAACTAATAAAGCAAAGATCCAGACTTCAAAAATGCATTACATTGGAAAACAGTAAGATTCACACACTGTAGTGTTTCCACTTGGCATTCTAAGAGATGAAAACATTTTTATAGTGGCCTTGGCTGTAGCTCTGTGGAGGTTTGGGTTGGCTCCCTGCAACACCCAGCCTTTGGCCACACAGATTCCTCGCTTCTGAAAGGCAAAAAAAAAGGTACCAAAAGAAAATTGTAGTAAAATATGTGT
>VWZF01000739.1:2114-27586 GCA_013396755.1 Sclerurus mexicanus
AGGATGCTGGTAAGTGGTTTTGACAACGTTGGAGAGAACTGAAAGCTCTAAACATTTGCTAAGAAACAAACAGCAGTGCTGTAAGATAAGTAATGCTGCTGTTCTCCTCAGAGATCTTTTTCTTCTTTCTTCTTTCTTCCTTTCTTTCTTTCTTTAATCCTTGTTTTTCTTGTTGTTGTTCTGGAACTATTAGTTAAGCTTTTTTCCCTCCCGCTTTCCCAGCCCCTGTCAGTGTGTTTGATAATGTTTCAGCCATACCATACAGCACACAGTCATGGAGTACTTTCTAAAAGAGAGAAAAACAACCTTTCCTGGAAGGTTTGACTCAGGTTACACCAATTTGAGACCAGAGTCTGGATATTCTAGTTACTGGCCATGTCCTAAGACCAGAGTCTAATGGAAGCAGGACTGCAATATAGGGGAACAGATTCTATAGCTGTGCACATCTTAGGCTTATTTTTGGCCTGTGGACTGTTTGTCCTGTTTGTCTTCAGCAACTATTGCATCGAGAATTTACAATGCATGATCCTCCTCACACCAGAGAAAAGCCTCCACTAAGAGCTCTAGCAAACATGGACAATCTGGTGGGCTCTCTGATCCCTGAGAAGGGCAGCTATATCTGGTTCAGGTTTGGCTCTGAGAAAATCTAGACCCACTACTGGGCATCATCTGAAATACTGGTGAAGAAATGCCATCAACTATCCTTCCTCAGAGCATAAACTAATTGCCAGGTGGAGACTAAGATGAAGTCCCCCCTGTATCCTCCCAATTTTATGCAACTGTGGAGGTTGGTGCAAACTTTTGTGCTTTCCTTTGCATTGGTCAGTGTTTGCCATCGAGGAGATTTAACTATCTTTTGTTCTTTTAAAAAATATTTGGAATGTTTTCCGTGATCCTTCAGCAACACTTTATTAGAAGCCTTGACAGCTGGAGAGACCTTTCCAGTTTGATCAGATCAGTAATAATAGATTGCAAAAAGGACAGATTAAGGTTTTTAGGCATCTAGTTGTCAAAAGATCCAAGTCAGCACAAGCACTCAGACCTCCCATCACACTGAAATAACTTTATCTATCCTCCATTTACCACTAATGTAAAATCAACACTGAAAATAATATTGACTGACAGTTCTAGGCAGCAGCAAAATATATTTTGTATTCATCAGAAATGTCTGGAAGGATACAGTGCATGGTGGAGGCTCATTTACCAATTTGACCTAAATTCTGTTGACCAGCTTAGATGATGTATTTCTAAGAGTTAAGTGTTTTTCCATCTTGCCTTAAAACAACAATAATAGTAATAGCAATACTTTCCAGCACATTATTCCTGATGCTTTCACTTCTACAGGGCAATTCTACACTTAGGGGAAAAAAAAAATCACAATTTGTTTATCTGACTTTAATTTTGCTGTTTGTTCACATTCAAAAGGAGCTTTAGAAACATTGTTCAACAGCTAATGTGCCAGAGAATGATTCACTAGGCTATTTGTAAGGAAACCAAGAATTTCCAAAATATTGTGTTATCCAATTTTATACTGTTGGGGTTTTTTTCCCCTTCACTTTTGTATAAACAAAATCTTTTTAATAACAGTCTTATTGATAAGCCAGGAGTATTAAGCACTGTGTTTCCCTGAGCCTCTTCTGAACCATGGCAATGGTTAGGACAGCTATTGATCAGAGGTCAGGAGGGTCAAAATCATTCCTTTTGCAAAGAAGGTGAAAAATGCCCAATTCAGTAAACACTGGGCTTGGATTATGACTATTGCTTTGGACAAAAAAATCACAAATATACAGACTATTTTGCTCTGAAATTATGGCATAATTTATAAGCCTTTTTTCACATTTGACAATATTTAAGTAGACATAACTAGGATATGTAATAATTTATTAGTCTGTTTTAAAAGGCTTTAAAAACAACAACAACAACAGAAATAAACAGATTCCTTACCCTGGAATGTTATAGTAAATGATGTGTTATTATAAAGCTTAATATAGAGATATTCTTGCAGAAGGTGAGACTTACTTTCTAAAAATCATGTCAGAATTGCCAAAGATATCGTTAATACATTTTCAATGCATGCTGTCACTAATGCTTTAACCTGAAAAACCTCTGACACTGAAGATGTATTCAATCCAGCTAAGTGGTGATTTCCCAAGAAGATAGAATAATTTAAAAATATGAAATATTTCTGTACAATTTTTGAAGAAGCCAGTGATTAACATGAATTTCTTGCTTCAGAAAACAGATCACATTTTTTTTCTCTTTGAGGGCACTAAGTTTATAGCTCTGCGTGGGAAGGAACATCACACCTGTTTATTTTGATAAATCTAAAATTATCAGTGTTTCTGACACACGTATTTCCTCATTCTAGGGTTAAAAATTTGGTTTGTATTCCCAGTTAAAGCGTATTCATGGCTAATATACCTCCCTAACAGCAAAGTTTGGCTTAAAAAGCTCTTTGTCTGGTCTACAGTTGACCTCCAGTGTATTTATAGACTGCAGTCACAGTACATCTCAGACTGGCCTCATCTTTGTTCAAAGGTGTATCTTTTCCCTAACAACTCTAAAGATATCACATGAAACATCTGGTTTCAACTTCTTCTCTTGAATTCTGGTGTCCAGAGTTATTTTCAGACAAATCTGCCATATATCTTGTTCAGTGTCCCTAATCTGTCCCAAGAAGTACATCTAATTTTTATAGCAAAATCACATTTTAATGTGACATAAATCATTAGTATATCAAAGCTAGGGATGAGGTTAACAATGGCTTTTCTAATTTTCCCCTTTTTATCTGTATCCATGGTCCTGCTCTATCTCTACAGCCAGTTCCTCACTGATTAATGCTTCCCACATTAATCTGCTGTTGGCTCCATTAACAGTGTTTCATGTGGTCCCACAACAATTGCTCTAAACCTGAAGTGATCAAATCAACCCATCTGCTTTTGTAAAGGAAGGAAGAAAGTTGTTTTTCCTTAAATAAACTGAAGTCCATTACCTTTTTCTTACATTACTAACATTTCCTATTCTGCAGTAATTTGATATCTTCATTCTTGTACATATGTACTTTTTACTGTCATTATCTTTATTGACTTTCCCCCAGACTTAATGCTATCTTCCTTTTTATTTTTTCACTAAACGGAAGCCAATTTCTTATCCACTTTTTATGTGTAGTTAAATTATCTACTCCTTCTGACTGCATAGTAGTTTCATTTTTTTTTCTTCCAGTTACGTGAAGAACTTACTGTAAATCTTAAAATGCACCTTGAAAAGGTTCTTGCTTTGCTTCTCTTCTTGAAATTCTTATTTTCTTACATTTCTTGACCTTAGATGATGGGTTTAACTTCCAAAGAGTCCCTTATATTACAGGAAAACCTTTGGTTAATTCTGAAAGTCTACTTGAAATACTTATGAAATTAGTTCAGAGTTTCCTCATACATGTTCTTTTACCCTTTATTTTAGCAAGACTGAAGATAATTTTACATCTTTCACTTGAAAAGCTCTTGAGTCTTTCAAAACTCACTCTTATTTTTCAAAATAATCACTTTTTATGTTCTAATTATAAACTATTTTCTGCAATTTTACAAAATAAGCATTGCAGATTGGTAATATAACAACTTAATAAAAGTATAGAACAAGGGGTTTTTTACTATTTTTACAACTTTATATTTTACGTCTCATATTGGCTGGGTTTGTTTTTTTGTTTGTTTTTTTTTGTTTGTTTGTTTTTTTTTGTTGTGTTTTGTTTGCTTTTTAAGAAATTCTATGAAGTTTTTATAACACTAGGTCCTAAGAAGACATTTTGAAAATAATACCATAACAGCTGTAGGCTTTTTATTGGTAAACCTTTATTAGTATGCTTTTTCAGTTTCTTCTGAACCACATAGTAATTAACTTCCAACGTACAGGCAATAAGAAATAAAAATAACTCTACACACTCCTGAAATTCTCCCAGAAATACAGGTGAGAGGGCAACTTTCAGAATGCACCAAGGATGGAATGGTCTTAGAGAATAAATATTCTAATAGGACTCTGTCATATACGGCAAAAATTGTTCCAAGAGCAACCATGGAATAATGGGTTCTGTCACTTCTGAGCTACATTTTTCAGCAGTTATCATGAGCTTCATGCTCTGTGCCTTATTTGTGCTTCACTGGTGGCCCAAGTTCTGGTTTGCAATAGGAACAGTAAACTTCTTCATTCAAAACTGAGTAAAAAATTTAGACCTGTGCTTTGAACATATGATTCTGCAGGTCTTCAAAATAATGGTTTCAATTTCACACAGTGAGTTATAAGGCCAGTTCTGAAGATGTCGAGAATATGAAAAGTTCAAAAACAGTTATTGCACAAGACCATTTGTGTGTCTTATGAAAAAGGGACACCATTGAAAAGAAGGTCATGCACCCATAAAACTGCATCAAAACATATTCAGTGGAGCAGCTAAGCTCAATTATTTTCACTCCTGATGTATCTGTAGGAGAATTTCCCCTCACCTGCAGCAGATAAAGCCCAAGATATGACTGATTTTCTGGGATGCAAGCACATTTCTGGCTGTTTGACTTAGGTTTAAACAGCTTAATTATAAATACATTTCAATATGGGAGCTGTTTGCTTTCCATGAGCTAGGTTCACCCTATTTACAAAACAGAAAGTAACAGTAAAAATATGAATTTCATGCCACACCAAGCCTCAATTCCAAGAAAATTTTTCTTTAATGTTAAATCCTTACCTAGAATTATTTATTTTGCAGAAAGTGACCTTCCCCTGAGGTTCATTTCCCAGGGACAACAGAAATTGGCATATAGGTATTTCCCACAGATGGGACACAACTTGTTTTTCACAAACCACCTCATTTTCTGGGTAATAGTCTCCAAAGGATGTCAGAACTTCCATAAAGTGTGGAAAACACTAATGGTAACTGTGTTAGTAGCATAAACATCAGATGAGCCCTTGACCACCTCAATGGTCGTGTCACCTTCAAGGCCATCACAAACAGCACAAGCATCATTCTATCAGGAACAGAATATTAAAATAGTGCTGGGAAGGCAGTTTGGTAGCATTATTGATTCATCTTCCATTTTATCCAAGTATTTCCAACAGATAAGAGTGACTCATAACCAATCTGCCAATTCTTTGTAATCCAAGTATGGACTTTCCTAAGAGTTTGTAGACCCAATATTAATTGCTTTATTGCCACCTTTTGGCTGGCAGCTGATTTTTCTATGTGAAATCAAAAATTATTTCACTTACAGAATTTGTCTTCTTGGAATTTCAATCTACAATGGAGTAAGGGGAAATAAAAGGTTACTAGAACTAAAAAAATGTAGTTTAACACAAATGTATATGAAGATTGTGATCTCTAATAGTACCATCAAATTATAACACTCAAATTTAAGAAGCATTCATGGAACAAATTAATGGGATTTTTTTTTTAGCCACATGTAAAAACCGTGTAGGACTGGAGTAATTTTGTAACACTGTACTCAAAATATGCATTTTTGCACACTTTGTGGAAACAAATGGTGCTAGTATAATTACTGTAACATTCAGAATCATTAATTATTAAAATAAAATTCTATGGCAGTTAAAACAGAACTGTGATTTTAGAGCTGGGTAAACTTTCAGCTACTGAGAAGTTCCTGTTTCCCTCAAAAATATGAACTTCTGTTAACACAAGTTAAAAGTCTTGGACACTCTCCCTGTCGGCAGCTTGTGGTAAACCATAGAAATATCCCAAACATGTAGCTAATTAGAAGCCTCCCTGATTTCAGAGAAATTTATATCTACTGTAATATATGATGCTTGTTGGTAATTGAATCAGCCTGAAAGTGGGATGGATTAACTGGCAAAAACTTTGTACCTTTTATCTTCCTTTATAATTTGTGAAAAATAGCTTGTGTCTAAAACAAAACCCCATCTTTGGATCAATGGTTGAACCTGCTGTTTGTCTTGAACATTTCAACACCACACAGGACTTGTAAAGGATTGATTTCTTTTCTCAGGGTTTAAATAACTGGCAGACTATGGTTCCTGTTTATTTCAGTTTGACAGAGGAGAATAAAATGTATTTCCCCTAGTTTCTCTGTGCAAAATGCATGATTTCCTTAAAGTCCATTTCTATTTCTGTATAGACAATTTTTTTGATGCAATTCTTCAAAGCAAAAATTTGAAAAAGCAAAAATATATTCTAAATATATATTCCTACTGCTTTGTAGGACAGGTAAAATAAATATTGTCTATCCCTCAAAATGATTCTTTTCAAGTGTAGGTGTAGCTTTTTGCTTTCCTTTTCAAATCTAATGATAAATTCCTACTGATTATCTAATGAAAAATATTTAAAATAAAATTTTATTGGTTTATTTTTTTGATATGCCTAGCTAAAATCCTTTACAGTGAAACATAGGAAGATGGATATTTGACAGAATTGTTTTTTATGATTTTTATATACCTTACTTATCTTTTAGAGCTGCTGAGCAAATAAACTCTCTTGCTGAGAGGGGTAAAATAATTGCTATTCCTGTTATTCAGATGTATTTGGCACTGCTATCCCTAAACTGTTAGGTGAATAAGGAACTTGGAATAGGATCTGTGCTCAGAGTATGTGTTACTGGATTCTAGGTGATGTGGTGGAGTCTGTCCCTGGTTCATGTGTGAACAGGCGTGTTAGGAGATGATGGGAGGAAGAATAACTTTGGTAGGAATGGTTAGAAAGGATAACATTGAGTCACATACACAGTTTAAGTAACAACCACAACCTGTGCCAAATGAAGTCCCTAAAGGAGAAAGAGACACACCTGCAGGACCGGGCCATCCAGAGGCACCTGGACAAGCCCCAGGAGTGTCCCCTGGGAACCTCCTGAGGTTTAACAAGGCCAAGGGCTGGAGCTGCTCCTGGGCTGGGACAACCCCCGGGATCAATCCAGGCTGGGATGAGCAGATGGAGCAGCCCTGGGAGAAGGACCTGGGGGTGCTGGTGGGGGAGAGGCTGGACATGGCCCAGCCCAGAACCCCCCGTGCCCTGGGCTGGTCCCACAGCGTGGGCAGCAGGACAGGGGGGGATTCTGCCCCTGTGCCCCCCCAGGTGAGACCCCACCTGCAGAGCTGCTCCAGCCCTGGGGGCAGCACAGCAAGGACATGGAGCTGCTGGAGAGTCCAGAGGGGGCACCAGGGTGGTCAGAGGGATGGAGCAGCTCTGCTGGGGGGAAAGGATGGGAGAGCTGGGATTGTCCAGCCTGGAGAAGGGGAGCTTTGGGGTGACCTAATTCCAGTGCCTGAAGGGGCTCCAAGAAAGATGGAGAGAGACCATTGACAAGGGATGGAGTGACAGGACAAGGGGGAACGGCTTCCCACTGACAGAGAGCAGATTGGATATTAGGAGGGAAACTGTTTTCTGTGAGACCCTGGCACAGGTTGGGCAGAGAAGCTGTGGCTGCCCCTGGATCCATCCCTGGCAGTGTCCAAGGCCAGGCTGGATGGGGCTTGGAGCAACCTGGGCTGGTGGAAGGTGTCCCTGTCTGTTGCTGGGGGTGGGATGGGATGAACTCTAATGTCCCTTCTATCCCATGCCATTCTATGATTCTTTCACTCCCATTGTGCATGAGTGGACGGAGTGTTGTCATGGTCCAACCACAGCCCGGCTGTGCAGTCAGACCGTGACCAAGAGTATGTTGCACTTAGGTACTTCCCGTCATTATGTCAAGTAATTTTTCTGGTTTTTATTGGAAACATTTACATTTTCAAAATATGTTTGAATTTATATTCTGAAAACATAGATTCAAGTAATTTCTGTAGGAAATTTTGTTGCAGATCTGTCTTTTTCATGTGTGCTCAGTTAACTTGCATTTTTGCATGCATCTAATTCTGCTACTCCTCAGCAAAACAATAAGTATTATATAATATTATATATAATCATTAATATATAATTAATTTTATATTATGATAAAGAACAGAATCTCAAATGCCCTGCCAAAAAAAAATCTATATCCATACACCACTGATATCTGTGTGAACTACTCCCTCTGAACAGGGACACATGCTGAACAGAAAACGTGTTTAGGTATCTGTATTATGGACCAGTACCTAACCACAGTTTAAAAAAGTGCTTAATTCCATCAGGAATCATAAAATTAGCTTAGTAAAGATTTTGACAGGTTACTAAACAATTTAGATTTTTTGGTGCCTCATAAGCATAGGAAGTCTGTTTCAAAGCAGCACGTTGAATTCTGGCCATTACAAAGCTAGGCTAATGGTCTCATCATGATCTAATTTTTCCCTAACTGCATTTTGTTGGTTTTGAATTAATATGTAATTTATTAAACAAAAAACACATATACATGGTGTTTTCATCAGTCAAGCTGTCTTCAGAAAATGTTTTTTAGATGTCAAAAGAGTTCCATAGCTTCACAAAAATTTTTTTCTGCTTAAATTTTTATTTGCTATTGCTTATTTTTTCAGCTATGTTGTTACCCAGTAATTTAATTTTTCTCTTTAAAATTATATTTTGAAGCTCTTGGGGAAAGTTCCAGAGCTTTGAGCGATTAGAGGTCATGAGGGCTAATTGCTATTGGGTGCACATTAAAGATATATAACTATGTACAAGTGCCAAACCTGAATTCCCAGGCACAGGGTTAGTTTGTGGGCAGATGATGGAATGATACATTTATCCAGACAGGTGTAGGTAGATGTGGGGTTGTGTGTAGAAGAGAAAGGCTTAGTAAGATGCCAAGAGACAGGTGCTAGTCTTGGAGACAGAACAGCGTTGCCATATGGCTCCCAGACAGGGTTTGGCTGGTGCCTTGTCAGATCTGAGTGTGGGCAGAAGATCTTCAATCACACTGCAGCATTTCTGTGATTCTGTTCTTTTTAACATGAAACGTGAATACCCCATGCTAACTACCTCCTTCCAAACACTAAACAGCTTGTTTTGGGAACACACACTTCTGCAGTGATTTCTTTTTAATCTACAAGTCTGTAATTTTTTTTATTATTATGATTTTAATTTTTTTTTCTTGCATGGGTCTTGGGGTAGCTGCCAACTTCTGCAAGATCTGGTGTTAAATGTGTCTCGGCATTCCAAAATCCAGCCATCTTTCTCTTATTTTCTCAGATGGCAGAGCAGAATGCTGCTGCTCTTTCTATTTGGATTTGAAGACTTCAAGCCCAATAGACATTAGTTAATTAACTGTGGCTGTCTTGCTGGGAGTGCTGATACTGAGGTAACATCCCAGCACAGCTTTAACATACACGAATAAATCTTGGCAGCTTCCTCTAACAAGCTGGCAGAGGGTCAAAGAAACTAGCAGGGAAGAATACAATAAATCCAGGCTACTACCCTAACACTGAAGGGAATAATCACTATTATAACCTTATAAACATCAATATCTTCCATACTATATCATGTCTTTGTCCTATTAGTCATTTACAAGGATTTCATGCACATATACATTGTCTGGCTTGGTTTTGTGCTGCACATTTCTCAGTGTTTGAAGAAAAAAGGAAAGGAAAGACAGTTTATTGGTGATTAACGATAACTTCCAATTCTTCTGAAAAAGACATATTGTTTAATAATGTTCTGATACCCTCACAGTCATGGACCAGAAGTAGTTATGGCTCTTCTTGCTGCAGAATAGTTCTTTCTCAGTACAATGACCTCTAATAACATGATTCAGAATTGGCATGGTGGGGAAATTGTCTCCAGAACAGTTATGGAAAGCAGGTATAGTTGTAGGGTAATAGGTCTCAGAATAGGATTCAGAAATTCCATTTTGAAAATAGAAGACAGACCAGGACTGACATGGTGAATTTATGATATTTCGTTCTTAAAGGAAAAAGAAGAAAAAAGAAAAGAGAACTGTCAACGAATGGTATTTTCAGCAGCAAATGACTACATTTTTATTAAGTAAACTAATTCAAAGTATAGCAATTCAAATATTTATCTTTATCCATAAAAACCTGCAAATAATATATTGAATTCCCTTGCTCTTCCAGTCATATAGTAGTCTTCACCCTAGGGACAAAAAAAGGCCTTATCAAAGAAGCTTTATCAGTTTAAAAAACCTTTAACATTTTAATTAAAAATATGAAGTTATGGTATAATCATATTAAGAAAAAAAGCCCTGTTGAGCAAAGGATGTAAATGCATGCCAAATGATCAATATAATGAATGACATGCAATCAATGCCTGGTGTAAGAGTGAAATCAAAAGCAGATTAAATTTTTATAAAGACTTTATCAGATACTTAAATCAGACTTGTTAATAGGCAAGCATAATCGATAATAGCTATGAAATTCAATACAAATTTAATACTCCATTACTCTGTGATTGGAGACACCGTTATATTTGAAATTTCAGCTGTGATGTTCTGGTCATTTTCTTTTGCCTCTCTGTGTGCATGTGTGCCCACATAAAGTACAATTATACTACTTAACAGAAGTTTTCACAAAAGGTTCATGAAAAACCGGTCACATAAACTAGAAAACCCTTTTTTTTCCTCACAAGAATAGTGGGAGTCATATTAGAGTCACAACTCCATTACCCACTTTGAAAGAGGTCATGAGTAAGATTATGATGTGATTCAGTTTTGTTACTCACCTGTGTGGATTTCCAACATTTGTTGTCTCACATTTACAGGTGCAAAGAAAAACATACCCAGGTTTTCTTTGGCAGAAAGAACAGAAACTGCCCTGCAAGAAGTAGCAGTTCCATTTAGCAGTCTGCACAATTAATGATTGCAAGACCCCTTCTGATCATGGATTTGCCTTTATCAATGTCTGTGACAGTAGATAAACCAGATTTCAGTTTCTGAAGTGTGGAATAAATGGAACATTTATACCAGTTTTGGATTAAGATTACTCCAGCCTTATAAAATAATTATTCAAATCTAAGAATCACTAGTTTCATTTATAGTCAACTCACTTATGAAGGAGAGAAGATAGTGATGAATTTGCTTCAGTATATCAAGATCAATATATGTTCTGTGACTGCATCACCAACAATCACAAGAAATGCTGTTTGTTTTAATATTTAATTATTTGATTTTTTTTTTAGCTGCACAAAATACAGAAATGAAAGGCACAAAGCAGATTGAAAAATAAGGTGAACAGCAACACCTCTTTTGTATCTCATGGCCCAAGAGGAAAACAAAAAACTTTTAATTGCTACATAATGTGATGTGAACCTCTTTTTGAGAAGAAGAGTCTGATCAAATTAGAGCTGTTGAGCACTTTTTCTAAGCATGTTTCAAGACGTGCTCAGCATGACATAACACCACGAATTAGATGTAGCTTTGTATTTCTGTGTTTCAAAGGAAACCTTTTATAAGCGTCCTTCATCTGGATGATGTCAACTTTGCTGTGCCAGAAGAATAAATTCAAATGTTCCCTCCCTCTGCATTTGCTTTATCCTTCTGTATTTTACCAGAAAAAGTCCCTGCTTGCCCCTTCATCTGCTCAGTCTTTTGAAATGTGTCTTCCATATAACCTCATTTGGTTCCACAATCTCATTCGGTTGAGCCTATTTGAATTTTTCTCTAGGGATGAATGGAAGGGTAGAAGATAAAGTGTCTTTTAGCTGAAGACACAGATTAAAATGTTCAGGACTATAGAGAAAAATAAGTAGTGACATTGACAAGGGGTCAGCATTTCAGAAAAGCAAGGATGTTATGGAATTATTTTATTACCTTTGAACCCCAAGAATTTTAAAGCTCCACTACATTCCCCCTAGAGCAATTCCTTGCTATTTCTTTGTCCTGTATTTCACAGAATAACAGAAAACTACTTAAGAGAGTATTTTTGTCAAACTTCAGTTCTGCAGAGATCTGTTGAAACTTTAACTTTCAGAATAAAAGAAAACTCATATGTAGAACTTATAAATCAAGTTTGGTGACATTTCTCAAATAATGTAGGTGCAAAATGTATCTCAGGTTCTTTTCATTCATTTTAATGAGTGTAATGAAAAGATAATATGTGCTGAACAGCACCACTCAATCTGAGCAAGGAGTAGTATAGAATAAAACAGCTCCTGTTGCCCCTTAGGACTGCAATACATTAAGCTTTTGTTACCATTATGTGCTTTATTGTTAAGTGTTATGTGCCACATTTATAATTTAGTTCCTAACTGAGCAGATTCAATGGCTTTGAGTCTTTCAGATTCTTAAGGAAAAGTTTTCTGAAAGAAGGAATAAGAAACAATCAGATGACTCAATTACCTGAACACAGTTTTACTGCATGAAAAGTAGTTCTCGATGGGTATAAATCAGCACAACATCAAACTCAATGGAGCATGGAATTTCATATGAGAAAAGTATTTGGCCCAATACTTGCATGTTAATTCTCCTAAATGTTTTGTGCACAAGAGTTCTAGTTCATAATGAGGGATTCCAGATGCAATGGTATCACAGGTTATAATGATTTGCAGTTGACTTTCTTCTCATTATCTATGAGTTTCATTGGATTCAGTGTCTCCATTTTGTGTGTGTGACGTTTCGCTTTTATTTTAAAATTTTTTCACTCTTCTAAATTTTAACCCTTGACAATAAATTATGATTATGGCATTCCACAGTGAATCTTTTGAAGACCAAAAAAGTCAGAATTAAACCTGCTATTTTTTTTCCATTTTGACCTGCAGAATGAAGAAAGGAAAGTGTAATCTATTCAAACTGGGGGATAGGAACTTAATCATTTGTAGTTATAACTCTATTGTCATTATCAATTAATAGTGAGAGGCACAGGGTTTCAAGGCAGACTTAGAGTCCAAATATCCTCTTTCCTGAAGGGCAATGTCTGTTTCTTATGAAAAGGTTCTCAGGTTGTTCATATTAAGAACTTAAATCTTTTGATTCAAGTGGATGGTAACGTTTCATGTTTTGGGCTCAGGTGCCCACATTTTGCCTCAGACTGTTATAACTAGATCTGAAGACTTCACCTTGTCTCCTCTTTTGGGTGGTATTCAAATAAAAACAATTGCTAAGGATGCCAAGAAGCACCTACTCCACAAACACTGATTGAAGCCTTGAGAAATTTTGAGCCAAGCAGTGAAACATACTCTTAAATTGACCCAAAATGTTTTGATGTGCCAGGAATGTGCTGTCCCTTAAAGCCAAGTGGAAGCCCAGAGGATAAAAGGGGTCTGCAGCAAAATCACAGTGGTAGCCTTAATCTTACATTTCATGGAGCTGTCAATAAAGGTTAGTGGCATCTTTCTACTTTATTTCATGGCATGACCACTGATGCCATTACATCCCACAGTAACACTTTAAATTAGGATCCTCAAATAAAGCTTTAATCCTTTGAAGCTGGCATTTTCCAGACTGCCAGCCAAGCGGATACTTAGGAGGATGTGTATACAGCTCCTGGGCCACGATTTTTCCCTTTGAAGTGTGATTTAAGGCTACTGTTGATTTCTGTAAAAGTTCAATGAAGTAAATGTCCGTGTTATTGAAAGGTTAATTAAAATGTAGCAAACTGTTCTCCATTTCTCCATAGCATGGCTGCTGCTGAGCCTGTTCTGTTTACCTCTTAAATTATAGAAATTAGCCATCTGCACTATTGTTTTTGCTAATACATATTAAGCTTTTCTCTTTTTTGGGTTGTGATAACTTCCAATATGTACTCCTGGAAGAAGATTATCTAGTTTTGTACTCTCTTGAGCTGGGTTAATCTTCAAACTAAGTGAAATACTTATGTTACTGCAGCACACTTTATATATAAAAAAAAATATTATATCTTCTCAGTTTAATAAAAAACACCCTACACCTCTGATTTTACTTTTGTTTTGTTCTGTTTTCCAGTAGTTTTGGACTTTAAACCACTATTATTAAAGTTTCTTTTTTGTTTTCTTCATACTATGTAATTAAAAATGAAGTGATGTTAACATTTTTTTTTAATAGATTATATGGTCATTCACCTTAAGAAAGCATTATAAAAATGTATAGTTATTCATAGGTGAATGTTACTAATGCTTGAAGGACATCCTATGGTTAAAGAAAAACTAAATATTTTTTAGTTATGTTAAAGGATGCTGAATTTGTAGCACAAATGAGCGCTGGTAAAGCAAAATGTGTCACTGCTATGAACAGATAATGCTGGGAAACACAGAACAAGGATAATGGAATTGCCAAAATATTGCTTGGAAGGAATAGTGGAGGTTACCTAGTCCAACACACCACTCCCAATGTTGGCTTTGCTATCCAAAGTGATATGAATCCATGTCACAAATGGCATTGCAATTAATCTGGCACTAATGATTTCACAGAGCCCAGAGAATGTATATCAGTAGAGGTTTTATTTTCTCCTTAAGTGGATAAACAATAGGTAAAGGATTTTGGTAAGAAAGGCAATGTTAAACCTTGAGCTGCCATCTTCTCTGCTAACTCGCTCTATAGATGAGTCCAAGATCCTCCAAAGAAGACACAACTTAAATGACACAGGTATTAAATATTTTTATGTGGTGGTTTAGTTTTCTTGGTTTTGATCTAGGTCTTCCCTGGTAACAAAATTATAACTAAGGAAGTATTCCACACCATTCCTTTATGTAATCAGCAGTATATAAGACAAGGAGGGAGATTTCTCCCTCTCTCTCTCTTCCTTTCGTCTGCTTGGGAAGGCAGCAGGTCTCGGTGTGTTGGCATCACTCTTATCTATATGAGCTGAGGCCCCTCTGAGAGCTGCTGTCCTGTTCATGCAGAGGTGGAGATTTCTACTTCTCTTGAGCGAAGTTTGGTGAGAATTTATTGGTTTAGTTACTTTATTGAGTTTTGCCCTGCGTTTTCGAGTTTTGAATATCTGTTTTGTTTTGGTTTTAGCCATCTTGTCCCTTTTCCCCCTTTTCCCTTTTAGGGTTCTTGTTCTGTATATTCATAGTGATTAATTGTATATAACTGTAATAGATGTGAATATATATATATATACTTTTAATACAATTTTCTTTTAGTACTTTTTTCTTCTCTCTCAGGATGGGGGAGTCTGTGTGGTCAGCAGCTGGTTTTGGCAGGGAGCCAACCCAACCTCCATATTTTAGTTTTAATGTCATAACCAGAAGCTAAATGTCTCAAGGGAAATTCTGTCTGTGTTGAAGGATTAAAAGATAAAACTCTAGAAGAATCAGAATTTCTCTGGAAATTTTCAAGAAAATACAGAAATCATAGGAAATGTGAAAAACAAATAATATGATGCATTTGCATCTGGAAATTATTAATTTCCAGCCTGCAAGGCTTTTCATGTTTTAGAGTAAAATACTCTTAGAAGCAAAGAAAGCCATCACCCACAGACAAGATATTAAGAAGAGACTCCAGCCCAAAAAGAAGATCTGTCTCAAAGAGGCATTGCTGAAATTAATTCTTTCTTTGGATTTAAAGTGCTTGCTTTTAGCCTGAGAATAGTACTAAGTTTTCTTCCAGGGTTCAGGTTCTTAAAGTTTATCCTGCTTCTTATTTTGGAAAGGTGTTGTTATGACCCATCTCTGAGGTGGGGTAAGTGATGGTCCTGTTAATAAACCCCTTGGTATGAATTAGAGTGAGAGGACACTGAATGATATCCATATGAGACAGATTTATCTTAAAGCAATTTAATTGCAGTAGAAAGGAGGGGTGAGGCCATTTTGGTTCTTTTATATAACAATATAAATATATCACAAAGAAAACACAGAAGGAAAAGAAAGAAGGAGAAGGAAAGGACAAGAGTAGATTGTGGAGAGGAAAGATATCCCTACCTGTGGATCCATCAATGAGACTTGATTGTTGCAATTCGGATACCTGTGATTGGAGCGATGGTCACAGTCTGGATCCACTGGGGATAGGGGTCCATGAAACAAAGAGTTTGTCAGGTTACATACACTCGGCTTGGCAAGGGAACATCTAGATACCTCCCTTTCCAGACACATCCTCATCTAAATTGCTCACTTGCATGATTATGGGTGTTTGAGGCACAGCAGTGCATTAACTCCTTGCTGTCTAGGCTTCTACAAATGTCACTCTTCCTTTTAAAGGCATTCTTAAGGTGGAAGAAATTATAAAATATTTCAGCAGTCCTTTCAGCCAGGAGCTGGGGATAAAACTTTCCCCTTTCACATCCGTTTTTAATCAAAAAGCTACAGGTTGCTGCTTGTATTTGCTTTCTGTTAGCAAATGCAAAGTGAGAATGTTAGAATACCTTGGTGAAAAATACAACAGGTTCAGCAGAAGTTTTGAGTCTGTTTTCATTTCAGGATAATTATAAGTTTAGAAAGAAAGAAAGTTTTGGTGTGACGCGAAGTAGGACCTGAAATAGATGTCCTTTAATTGATGGAATATAGGCTGAGAAAGGTGTTTTTGAAGTTTCTTGTGTGCATACCATGAGAAATAACAGATTCTTACTATTGATATCTGATTTCGCATGCTATTAAAGGTATAGATGATAAAAAATGATGGTAATATATCTATTTTTTAGCTTAGTTAAAATACATGTTTATTTTATTTATTTCTCATGGCCTGAACTAGGAATGAGCAGGTGAATGAACCCATAACTGCAATTTACCATGACACCCTTGGAAAATGTATTTGAATGTTATTAAATGGGAGGAAATATGTTGTGATAGGTTCCTCAAACGACAAAAAGAGATGCAGTAGTAGGAAATATATAAATAAATATTGATTTTAAATATAGATCCATAGAATATGGATCATGTCAGGAAAAAAACACTGCGTGACAATCTTCTCAAGTGAATAGTTTTTCACATTGGACAAAATAATTGCTGTGAAATTCTTGAATTCTCCTTGAATTCTAGTGTTTCTGCTGTAGTAAGCAAATTTAGAACTGGTGTGTACATATATTGTTTTAAACCAAAAATATCCCCTTAGAGGACTTAAGATTATTTTAATGAAAATGAAAGAATAGCTTCTAACACAATCTTTCTTCAGATAACAACCAACCAGGCTATTTCACTTGTAAAGGCAAGTAGATAAAACCACTAAAATCCTTTAAAAAGAGTACAAAATGAAAACATGACTCTGTTTCCTGTACAAGTTAATGCTACAGAACTGAGATGTCTTTTACCTTGCGATCACTATGCAGGAAAAGGCAACTTTATGAAAACTGTGTTCCTGTAAAAAAAACCTTGAGGTATTAACTTCCCAATAATCCAAGTTCAGTCTAAGAAGATAGAACCCGTAAAAAAACCCCAAAAAATTTAAAGTAAGAATGAAAACCACTGTGTGAAATTTCACACAATGAAACAGCAGGAAAAATGTCCTTAATTTTCTTTTTTTTTTTTTTTGAATACTTATATCAACAACTTCAGTGATTTCCATGTATTTCTTTCCTCATGATGTGCCTTTTACAAATATTTATGACTTTGGGGTACAGGTCTATTGCAATATTGAGATAGGTCTAAATTTCCATAAGTTATCTAGCCAAAGCAATTGCTATTTGAATTCTTCTTTTTGCTTTTAGTTATGTTTTGCAGGCTTCTTAAGGTTTATAAATACTTAACTGTTGAACAATAGCTTTTCTCTTTTTTCTTATCCTATTTTCTTGTTTTACTAATGAGAGAATCAGTCTAGTGCTGAAGATAATGTGCTGATGTCACACAAGAGGACATCTATGCGGAGTGGGGTGTCAGGGTTGAATTTAGGGACTGGGAGGGGGCAGAAGGTGATCCTTTAAAATGAAGTTGGCTCAAGACTCATGGAAAAATGGCAATAATAGAAAGTACTTCATTGTTTTGCACATTAAATGGCGATACCATTTCTGGGCAATAACTTGGAATAGAAGAGGACAGGAAGACAAGAATATATGGGGGGTTTTTTTACTGGATTTCCTTGATTTGTCCAAGAAACAAATCCATTGGATGAACTGCTGGATGTCATTCCTAGGAAAACTGCCTTTGATTTGTGGGCTTGGCAATCAAAGTAGGCAATGAACAAGACAAAAGGTGATGTTTGGTGTGCTCATGTCAAATCCACAGTCTGAGGAAAAGTGTCAGAACACGCTAGGAAAATGAGGGGAAATAATCCACCTAGACAGAGAGTGGATATGAACTGCTTTTAGAAATAAAGGAAAGCAAAGGGACAATTAAAACAGAAAAGAGAGTGCTGTCACAGACTTCACTTATAGTTCTGTCATGTGGCAGGACCTTGAGAAAGATCTAGGACCAATTAAACAGTGTGTGAAATGAACAAAAATGCATGGACTGATGACATAGGGGACTGCACAGACTGTAGTGTTCTGGTGGCCTTGGCAGAGTTTTGTAATATGGACTTAATTAGGTCCAGAACCTTTAGAAATGCCTCAGTCCCTTTTGCAAGAGTGAAATTGTAAGGTTTTAGAGCCCTTCAATGTTGAAAAGGAGATTCAAAACAAATTGAAGAGGAGATGTTTTGTACAAGTACCGTTGGTACTCGTACAATGCACTACTCATCCGTTCATAACATTGCAATACATCAGGAGTCACCTTTTTCATTCACAGCTCTTTCATATCATATTTTTATAGCCCCAAAGCATTTGCAACACTCTGATCTTCAAATTCTCCTAATTTTCTGTAACAGATAAGCAACATCTACCTCAGCCATACTTGAACATTTCATGCTAAAAATGCAGAGCCTGTTAATAAAGGTGCAAGTCAAGACAATATCTGATCAAGATTTTTGTAAATCAGTAATCTGCATCAGTAAACTGGTTGAAAACAAAGATGTATAAAGAAGAACAAAATCTCCACGTCCATGTCTGAAATGTGAAACTTATTTCTAAATTTGAAGTGAAATTAAAAAAAAAAAACAAAACAAAACAACACAAAACTGCTATGGTGTAATTCTTTATAAAAAGTATATAATTGAGTGCCAATTAAATTTTATTTCTGTGACAAAACAAACAGTTAAAGACAATTTTATGAGAGTTCCAAGGAGAATACAGAAGTTGTTGCAAAGTCACTGTTTTGTGGGTTCATATGTGTATGGTTTCTTGAACCCCAAGTGTACTATCTGGTAACATGGAAATGTTGCATTTAGTTTCATTAATGTTTTCGTTTATTGTTTTCTGTCTTAGGCAAATTTCTCTGCACTATCCAACAAAAGACTGTGTATTGACCCCACCAGGATATGAAATACTGTTTTGGATGGTCAGTTTCTGTTTTAAAAATAATTCTTCTTTTCTGTAAGAAGTTCAACTAAAAATGCACTGATTAAAGGATCCAGTTCATCATTGACAGAGATTGACCGATGCATCATTACACGATGCCACATAATATATTATTTATAAATCATCATAAACCATAGATTTTTCCTCTATTCCTTGTGTTTTTAATATGTCAATTGTTTTGCAGCTTATGTTATTAGAAAGTAATTTTTTCAGGAAGTTAAAGTGAATTCATTTTACTGGAACTAAACTATCAAGCAATCATACTTGCTTTCTCATGTATTTTGCTAGATAGTGATAATTCTTTTTTAGCTTTAAGGCTTTTTCAGTCGTTGGGCTTTCCATTGTACGTGATAACTAACTTTATATTAAAATTTAGATAATTTTACACTTGTATTTTTCTTTACATAGCAGCAACAGACTTGTTTGTCTAGTAGTGCCTAAACATAGATCAGAATGAATGTTCTACATCTTTACCATGCCCCTTCCTGAGTGTTACCTGCCAGCCAGTTCCCCATCCACCACACAGACCCCTTCTCTAGACAATAAAGAATGAGTTTCTCCAGAGAAGGCTGCAGGAAACTGCACTGAAAATCTCAGAGGATTCCAGTTAGACAGTGGTCACTGCTTGCTCTGTGTTAGCCAAGCAGGGGACTTTGCCCTGGAAGCTGATCAGGTTTGTCAAGCATGATTTGCTTTTGGTGAATCTGTTGTGGGTTTTCCAAATCTTGTGATAGCCCCCAGGAGGATTCATTCCATAACTTTCCCAGGGACTGATGGGCTTAAAACTGCCTGAATCCTTCTCTGAGCCCTTCTTGTAGGTGGGGGTGTCATTGGGCATTTGGTGTCCCCCATTGGGTGTGGCTTCTCTAAGAAGAAGAGAAGAGAGGGGATTTTCTCAGTGATGACAGTCAGCTTTCTTAAAACCATTGGTGGATGATCATAGAATCGAAGCAGGGTTTGGGTGGGAAGGGACCTTAAAGATCGTCTTGTTCCACAACCTCCCATGGGCAGGGACACCTTCCATGAGACCAGGCTGCTTCAAGCCCTGTCCAACCTGGCCTTGGACACTTTCAGGGATGTGGCATCAAGTTTTAGGCGTCAAAATCCTGTTAAGAGTTCACATCCTTCCATCATGGATGGTGGGTCTGTGGTTGCATTAACCTGCTTCATGTTGTCTAAATAATAAGACTGAGACTCACATTCTCCAGGTGATCTTCCCAATTGACCCGCATGGCTGTTCATCAGTGGAGATATTTTTATCCTTTCCGAGTCCAGGCCAGCAGAGTCTGGAGGGTTTTCAGTCGGATTAAGGAGTCAAAATTAGACCATTCATCTCATATGGAGAAGTAATTGAGCTTGTCTGTGTTCTGTTTCAAGCAATGAAGGCAGAAAAAAAATCCATCATTAAACAAAAGCAAAAAAAAACCCCTAAGAGTTCAAAGAGAGAGGATTAGAATAGCAAAAGCTGGTAGAACAGAACTGTACTTGTTGACTCAGTAAAGTAAATGCTGGAAAAATGTGTTTTGACATAAAATATTCTGAGATCTTGATGTGCAGGAATAAGATGTGTATTTTCAGAAAACATGTCTTTGTGTCTACATATTGGGAAAGGAGATGAGTGAAGAGTTCAGCAATGATTTTCAATTGGAAAATTTTGGCTGAAATGCATTTGAAATACATTAATTTCTTTCACTGTTTCTACATTTGCAGAAACACGATTAGGGAGAATTTAGAACTCTGTTGGGTGTAAATTAGACATATTGGAATTATGTTGATTTTCAGATATACCCCATCACCCAGAAAAAATTATAATGAGTGTTTGTGATTAAAGGAAATGTGAAGAGCTCTTACTCATTTAGAATATTAGGCTGGGCTGAAGTTGCTAATGAAGTGCAAAATGAAATTCTAGCAATTATGTAAATAAGGGCACAAATAAAACTAGAAATATTGCTGGACTTCCAGGACGAAGATAAGCTCTTTTGAAACTATCAAAAGATAGTAACATAAAATAATTTTTTAGGTTTGTATAGTGCTGAGATGTATCTTGGTTAGTTTCAAAAACCCCAAACAACTGACAGAGCTTTCTGTACATGGTAATCTAATAGACAAATGATCTGGCCCATTAATATAATCTGACATATTCTTTGTCATTGAAGGTAGGGAAAATTATCACTTGATGATGAGTGGTTAGAAATTTATCTTAAATGAGAGGGAATTGATGATTTTAATAAAGCAGAGCTACTTTTTGCTCCAGTAATCATGATGGAGAATGGCCAAGTTTGCTTGGTAACACATGACCCTACACACAAAATAAGAAATGTTTAAAAGAAATGTTTAATATTTCTTTTTCCCTGCAACTAGCAGAGATGTACTTCCAGAAGTACAAAGCCTTAAAAATATAGTTTAAAATATGTACATATTTTCAGTAACACTGTTAGCATGACACTTCAATGTTTATCTCCATTTGCATTTCAATAGATTGCAAATACTTTTAACAAAGGGAAAGGTTACAAGGGTATGGAGTAAAAGGGAATCACTGAAACATGATAACTGAAGCTTTAGATATATACAGCTTAAGCAGTAAAAGGCTGTTAGGTTGAAGAATATTACTGAGGGAAACTATAGGGTTATCTTAAACCCATCTAAGCAAATAAATTTATAATTAACAGATAAGATTGATAGCTTTTGTTATTTTAAATCCATAAAGCTATTTTTGTATTGCTTTTGCATTGTTTTCACACTAACAAAGAATTTAAGTATTCACTTCAACTAAATAGTTCTAGTTTTATTGCAAATTTTTGGAAAGAGAGAACAATCAAATAAAATCCTTTCACTGCTTATGCAACGGGTCCTTTATGCTGTTTGTTATTCATTGAATTGTGGCAGTAACAGAATGGCTAAATAGTTTTAGCCAATTGTTCCTAGCCCCTAAATTTTGAGATGTGAGTCTTGCTGACATGTTCAAAACTCAGATTTGATCATTAAAGTCACAACAAATACTATGGAAATAATTGTTATGTGTTGTTAATATAAAAAAAATAATATTTGTAGTAATTTTAAAGTTGTATGTTGCTTTAGGTTTGCCTTTGTATTGCTTGTTTAATTGTGTTTGTTTAAAAAATTAATAGAAATTACAGCCAAACTTTCACTCAGATTTTGACTGACCTCGAACAGTTTCTGTTGTAACCCACATCACTGCAAAATGGAACAATTTATGTTGCCAACAGCTCTGTCTGTATGACTGTGTGTAAGGACCAATCCAACCAGGAATAGAGTGGTTGAGTTCTCTCGGTGTTCTGAACTAAAACGTGATGAAATGTTGATGAGTGAAATGTTAATACCTCTTTTAGTGAAGTTCTATGACATGGAATAATGAAAAGAGAAATTCATTAATAGGTTCATCTCTCCAAAGGTCTGAATCCACCTTCTGAACATCACAAAGTTGTAGGAGGGAAAAGTAGTGATTTTCGTGTATGGAAGTAAACTCCAAATCTTTTCTTTCTAACTCCTTATGAAATATTTTTCACAACCAAATGCAGCAATTTCAGAGGGTTCACGTGCTTTCTCATTGTAACTACACAGAATATATGAAAGCTGTATCCTAACTTGAACCATCTGATGGTGGAAAAAACCCACAACATCTCCCATGTGGAATTGTGTTGATTCTCAGAACAAACCAAGGAAAATATACTTCACACATTTGAAAGATGGTCTCGTGAAAAATGAAATCTCTTGCAAAATCCACCCTTTTCGGTTGCCCTTAATAACACTTTATTGGCCTTTCTAAAATTGTAGCTGCATGCCTATATTTGTCTTGTCTTGCAAAGTCGCTTTAGAAATGTGACTGCACTTGGCTTTACCTTAAAAATTCCTGATATCTCTGCATCTTAAGCAATTTCATTAATAATTTGGCTCCTTACCTAGAACTTCATATTTGCACTGGTTGGATTCTAAGCAACGCCTCGATGCCCAGTTGCAGATTTACTGACTCATTTCAATATTTACCTTGTATTTCCCTGAAGTTCCTAATTTGCTTTCCATAAACACTTCTGTTCCTAGTGATGGTGCAAACATGCCAGACTACAGCAATAGTGATAAATGGTGTTGATGCCTCAGGGTGATACCTAAGTAAATTAACTGGTAAAGCTAAACTGTTCAGTTTCAATTTTTGATACTGTTTTGCAGCACTGGCTTTTCATTCACCACTGAGTTGGCTTTGCTTGCTCTGTGATTTAATTATTCTTCACAGGGTAATGAAAATTTAGAAACTTATAAGGAAGATAAATGCAGTTTTGCAACTGAAACTACTTAAGAACATGATAACTGAAGTGTGATTCGGGGGGCTCTGAACTATGGAAAGCAGTTTAAAAGCTTTTAGAATGTGAACTTAGAAACAGCTTTTTACCTGGAGGATTCAAGTACTTCTATATTTTAAGATGCACAGGATCCTTAAGCCATAAGATCCTCATTATCCTGTGCCATCTGTTTAAAATGGACAATACTGTATGTGCAGTGGGGAATGGAAGAGGATATACATGAAATAATTTGTACCTTCTAGAGAATTGCTGAAACAGAAGACCTGTATTCATATCAACAAGACTTTCTAGACCTTTTGCTGTGATTTTTTTTTGCTTTAATCCATGGCCTCCAAGCTTACTGGAGCTAAGGCCAGCACAAATATGTGTGTATTTTCTGTCTCACAGAAAGGAAGAAAAACATTTCACAACTGATGTGTTTCTAAAGTTGCCTATCTGTTTATTCCCCCATAAATTCTAGAGATGATTCCATGAGGGTACTGGAAACTTGGGCTTACACTCTTTGAAGGCGGACTACAGAAAGATCTTTCAAAGATGCACAAAAATTGCACTTTTCACCTGCATCCTATGCCATATAGATACATCTAATGTCCAGTCACTTGTTTTCCACCTTTTCTGTCTCAGTTGCTGTCTGCATTTGTCCATCCACTGTTCATACACTGTTCCTTCTGTGTGTCTGAGACGACCTTCCTTTTCCAATCTATCAATGCTACTATTTCCTCAATCCTCCCATAAATTTTCCTGCAATAAATAAAATACGTTCCACTCTTTAGTTATATGTCCTTATCTGAACACCAGGAAATACATAGAGCTCCATCATTCATGTCTGCAATCTTGTGCCTGACACTGTTAAAATATTAAATAGTGAAATAAGTCTTTTGAAATAGAACAGGTTAGAAATTTCACATTTCAGTTTAATTTCACATATTAACTTCTGTGTTATGTACCTTATTTGTTTAAAATGATCAACTGTTTTATTACTACTTTTAGAGTTTTGGGCTGCTGTAAAACATATTTAGATAGATTCAGGTAGCAAATAAGAATATAATTTGAGTCTATGTGCCCTGAAAAATATAGATTTCTTTTTATTTAAATGCCTTGGAGAAATATTCTTAGTCAAGATATTTAAAAGAATCCAATCCTTTTCATCACCAAATTTCACCTAAACAAATTAGGATTCTCCCTGGGGAAAGGAAATGCTTTGATTTGAAAACACTCACATTCAAGTTGACCATTTTTGTTTTGAACTTATGGTTTAAGTGGAGTTAATTAAGTTAACTTTCCAAGTTTCAGGGGATTTTTTAGTCTTAATTTTTCATTGTCAAGTAATATTTACTCTAAGTCAGTATTATATAATGATAAACCTACCAGCTTTTTATTGGAGAGAAACTCAATCTTTTAGTCAATTCTGTTTTCTCCTTTATTAAAACAAATGCCATCCCTTGAGAGCAACTTTTATTTCAGATAAGTAGGGCAGACAAAAGTCCTTGGCTGACAAAAAAACAACAAACCAACAAACCAACAAGCCCACTGAGAAGCAAAATACTGCTAATTACAGGTGCAGGTTAAATAAATCCACCATTATTTTTCTATCAAATAAAAATTACATCATTATGAAGGATTCACAGCTCATTAGCCAACAGCTGCTTAACTCAAGTGACTCTGGCCTCAGAAGTATCTTGTGTTTAATTGTCTTAGAACCTTCAGACAGCAGCCAAGCCCTGTGAGTAGACACATACAGATGTGTTTTTCCAGGATAGACTTCAGAAAGTCTTTATTTCTATTTTTTTTCCACTTAAATATATAAATATTTGAACAGGAAAAAAAAATCCATGAAATATCAGTGAGTCTACTATGTCTTTTATGATGTAAATATATCTTGTACAGCAGGCATGACTGTAAAGAAAATTTCACTATGGGTTATCTTGAATGAGAAGAAATGTATGAGTGACATAGGTGGAAAGAAATCAGTGAAAGAGATCTTTTAAGGACTGGCAGGGATGAATTTTTAAATCTTATTTACCAGTTTTTTGCAGTGGAGTTTGTTAGGAAAAG
>VWZF01000739.1:27613-64151 GCA_013396755.1 Sclerurus mexicanus
GAAATATGAGATAGACATCATGAAAATATATATATAGAATGTAATAATAAGTATTCCAGGCTAATGCATGGAGAGTAAAGTGAGCTGTCAGAAGCTCCTCTGAATTTCATTCTGTTTGGCCTTCCTTGTGTCCTGTACATGAGGTTGTGAGATAACTCCTTTGTAAGTGTAAAATAACTTATCTTTTCCAAAAAATTAGGAAACTTCTCAGGACAACCACATAGGGCAAAACAAAGAAAGCAAGAGTGTGATACCAATTTTTTTCCTTAGTAAAAGAAAAACATGTTTCTGCAGCATTTCTTACCAGATGTAATTTCAATATCATAAACCAGTCTTCTACTTAGTTCAGAAAGTTGACAAGTAGAAAAACAAATAAAAAATAAAAATTCAAGTTTGCCTAAAAGAATGAAAAAAAATTTAACCTGTCTTTCCTTGATTTTTTTTTTTTACATGGTTATTCAACAGTCTGAAAATAACAGTAAAAAGGTTAAATAGATATTGAGAATAATGTGTGACAATTTTTAGATGTTTGTTATTTGAGTAATTTGCCTTGGTTAGTATTTCTTCTCATAGAAACAATGATGATCAACAACCTTGATGATATACAAATTCTTTTAAAAGTACTGTATTATAAATTAACATAATATATTTTGTATACTTTAAATATCCTGTATTCCTTATAAGAGTATCACATTGGAATGGAAATTATGGTTGACCTCCTTGATATCTTTCAAATGATACATTTTCGTTATATTATGTATAATAGTTGAAGTTGATATTAAACTTTTTTAATTTTTTCTATATTGTATTATTTCAATTCCTTGTGTCTGGTCTTTGCTATGGATTCCATTAATACCTCTTGCATACAGACTCAATCCTATTCATAACCTGTTTCCTGGTTTTAATGCCATTATTCCCTGCCAAACAGAGTCTGAAGTTTCCTTTTCATTTCCAAGTCTAGAAGGACTTTTAAGAAAAAATATCAGATGTCAAATTAGTTTTTTCTACAGAAGGTAAGGAAGTTAAGTGTGTGTTTTTATTTCCATTGGAAAAGATCTTGAGGTATTGGCTTTCCAAATGATTGATCTGAGCCATTACAGAAACTCCAGCTTTTATTAGTTGCTGACCATAATTTTCTTTTATGATGCCATTGACATCACCAAGAAATTTTATTGGAGAATGAAGTCCTTAATAACAATACCTGAGTAAATCTGTTATTAGAAAATAGTGAGTTCGAATGGGTTAGTTTCAGGAAACTTGTGAGATTTTATATCTAAAATGTCAGAGGCAGAAAAAATGCCCCCAATAAATAAAACCAAATTGCGAGCATGGAATTATAGAATAGTTTGGAGTGGGAGGGACTGCAGATCCTGTAGGTCATTGCCTTCTTAGAGTACTTTCAGTACAAGCAGATTGTTTGGAGATTTGTGCTGTTGAGTTCTGGGTTCAAGAACAGAGATTCAAGGACAGAGATTCCAGAGACTCCCTGCACAAAATATTCCAAAGCTGACATTCCTCATAATGAAGTGTTTCCCAGCATAAAACAGTTTTCAATATTTATTTCTCTACAAGTGCTGTGATGAAAGAGAATGACCCACAAGGCTTAAAATGTGTCTAATATGACAGGGAATGGCTAAAATTATTTTTCTCTTTTTAAGTTTTCAGACCCCAACACCAAAAATTATTAAAAAAAGGAACATGGGTTTTTAATGTGAATTAATGCAATTAAGTTCCAGAACCAGGAAATCCCAAAGATTAGTAGTCTTCAGCATCAGGGAACAAGAATTTTGGTTTTATGATATTGAAAAGCAATTTCATTTATATGAAGTCTAATGTCAAAGAGTGTGTCCCACTCTGAGTGATCAAGGCAGTGGTAGATTGAATCAGAGCTATTGCAATCTTTAGACAAATTTATTTAGTTGTTTGTTTTTTTTAGGAACTGAGGAGATTAATACCCAAGACTGTGTCTACTGTTCAACCTATGCAACTTATTTTGGGGCAAGAACCTGCTTATTTATGTGCGCATATAAAGGTGTTTAGCACTGTAGTTAATCATAAACATCTGTGCTATAAATCAGCAGTGTCAGTGCATCCATTTAATTTGTACTGTTGTGTTGTAAGGGTAAATAAACTTTGTGGTTTTCATGAAATGGGAGAAAATAACCACACTTTAAATAATTTTACAACTAATATGCACGGAATTGTGATCTAATTGTGTCTTTTGTGCGGTGACTTTGGTCAGGTCACCATGGCTGCTATAGCAGGGAGTACAGCTGGATCTGCAGGACTTACAGGCATGTCATGTATTAACTTTAAAAATTAGTCAAAATGCTTCACTTTAATAGACATTACAAATATTCAGAAATCCTTTTTCCTGACTTTAAGCTTACTAATGAAAATTGTGTTTTTCAATATTAGCACAATGAGGAGGGACCAAAGGGCAGTCACAAAATCTTGTGTGATAACAGGCAGTAAAAATAAGTCCATGAAAACTAAAAAGGGAATAGTTAAATATTCTTTATGTATGCAATACAATATCCAGTGAAAAAGCCACTTCTTTTCTCTGTGCAAATAGCAAGTTTCCTGGGTCTCCATTGGATTCTTTTTGCTGAGAAATAATAATGCTCATTCCTTATAAAATGTATATTGTCGATATCAGATGGTAGGAATTTTCTTCAGGAAACTGGGCTTTTTACATATGAAAATGTTGTAAATTTATAAAGAAACTGGTGTCAGTGTAAAGGTTTCTTTGAATTTTGTAACTCAAAATATAAAAGCCATTGATTTTTTTTTTTCCTAGTTAACTATAGGGGGTTTGTTTGTTTGGTTGGTTGGTTGGTTTTTACCTGTAAAACTATTCAGCAGAAGCAAAATATTTTAGAATAAGTTAACTACTTATATAAACAAATGAGTTCATATTACTTGCAGTCTGTGAGGGAATCCCTCTGTCCTTCATCTCACCTTTTGCCTTGTGGTTTTGGCACACATTCTCTGATGAGAGGAATTCCTTCTGTTCCTGTGTCAGGCTGTAAAAAACCTGAAGTTGTCTGGACAGAGGACGACTCTGCACTAAGTAAAGCACTTTACTGCTGGGGGATATAGTCACTAAATCAGAACTTCATTCCATGGGCAAACGAACTTGCCCTCCGGGCATTGGTTTTATGGCTTTGTTGGGTGGTGCTCTGTGACTGAAATAGAAGATGAGGGACAATTTGGAGCATCCACAAGTGTTACAACTTGGCTGTAAAATCAGCCAGGGACAGCAACAAGGGCACAGGCTGAAGCCAAATGAGGAAGATTTGAGACATACAAGTGAGAAGCTGCACACAAGAGGTAAAATAAACATTTCTGTACACTGAATTAGAGAACTAAAAGGGTGTAATGAAATAATGAACTCTATTTTACTAAAGAAGGGATATTTTTAAACTTAGGTTTTTGATGTTGCTCTCAAACCACATTTATTCTGTAGATGCAGTAAAAGACAACTAATAAAAGAAAAAGATTCAATTTGAGAAGTTGTTCAAAAAATATGAGATGAAATATTCTAATTCCAATATGTTGCTTGTATGATTCCAGAAATACAGCCTATGCTTTACTTTAAAATTAAATATAAAAATTTCCTTTACAGTTAAATATATATTTGGTTAAAACTTTTATTTTCAATTTCATTGCAGTCTGAGTTCACTCTGATTTTTCTTTTTTCATTGCAAAGCAAGAACTGAACACATTTTAAAACACTAAAACCAGAGACAAGTATGTAAACATCAAAAACTGCACTTAAAAATGTATTGTGTAACTGATTTTCTCTCCTATCTTGATTCTCTGAGATTCCTGATGTGAGAAAGAGCATTTGCCCTGTTGAAAATGAAGTTGAATTAACTTTTTAATTAGCTGATTTATATATTGTACTCAGAGAGAACAGGATGTTATGCTTTTGGCCTTTGATTTTTTAATAATTTAGCCATGTGTAAATCAGAGCTTGTCTGAGTACTTTTAATGTGATTAGTGTGAAGATGTTATTTAACTTGAGGAGTCACCATGAAAGTTAAAACTTTAAAATCTCACCATTATTAAAAAGACAACAGACTACATATTACAGTCACAGGCAATGAGTCTGATATCAAGAAAATTAATTTTGCCAAATTCTTTAGCTTAATAGCAGTCCTTGGAGAAGTTTTCACTCATGATATATGATACAGGCACAGGTTATTGTGCTTAGGGTTTATTTAAGCAACTATTTATGGTTGCTTTTTTTAAGCCACATTTATGAACCAGTTTCTTAAAGAGAAACTTGAATTATTGGGCTGGCAGTCAATGAACTAAAAAAGACTTGATAAAATCAAAGTGGAAAGAGTGAGCAACAAGTACCCTGGGAAAGGGAAAAGACATTCCCCACATGAACTCTCCATTCAAATACGACTCATGAACAGGAATTGCAGAGCAGTTTCTGTCACAGTTCCTCAGAGCTCTGTATGGAGGATAACTGGACGATGGATGCTGGAAAATTTGAATTTGTAGGGCCTTGACATCAAACCTGACATCAAACTTGGGGTGATAAAACAGTTTTTGTTTTACCAACTGCTCTATCACCTTATATCTGGTTTACTGAACTGAGCATGGCACCCATTCAAACCTTTCTCCAGCATATTTCCATCCAGGTAAGAATATCTTCTGCATTTCTGAACAACACTTTTGAGTTGTTTTTTGTTTGTTTGTTTGTTTACTTTAAATAAAAATTCTGAATGTCTTCCATATTGAGTGTGTGAGAAGCCATTCCTTCTGAATTTTCAACAGGATTACTCTTTCTTATCTTACATCTCTCCATGATCTCCAACTTTCCCCATGCTCCTTTTAACTTTGCTTTCCTGATAAATAACAATACCAAAAATATCCTTTCCTTCTCAGTGAATTTGTGTATAAGAAGCATTTCCTGCTTTATTCTTCCCTCTCTTTTTTTGTTTTTTATTTTAGCAGCTAATTCTTGACTACTATTTACTGTGAGTGCCTCATATATTTTATATAATATTGTATATTTTCACCAAACATTAGTTCAATCTGGAGGGGCATAGCAACATGTTTTGTCTGCATGTTGCGGTAGAAACTTAAGTCTGCAAAACTTTATTTTTATTTCCTCTCCATCCCCTTTATTCAGCGCACTCGACTGATGCTGAAAAAAACATCCAAATGACACAACTGAACATTATCAGGTTCTGATTCACTTTAATTTCTTCTGGCTCATTTAATATGAAGGCCTCTTACAACTTCAGCACATTATGAGCATAGAACATCAGCTTTTCTCTTTTTGATGTACGTAAAGCTAAATTGTTCTAAAATCTCATAAGTCTGCACAGTTATGAAATGTTTGAGATTATCTCTTGCTGAGATTATCTTGATTCTTTAATTGGATAGTGAGGCATTGTACATATATATTCAGAACTCTATAACATTACTGGGGAGTGACGTGTTGGCTATTTAGACTATTGATGTAGAAATTACACTCTACATAATGACTGCCAAAATTTGTAACTTTATCTTCTAGGAAATGAGAGAAATGTACCTCATTTGCTGACTTTGATTTCACTTAGAATCTATAGCAGGAATCATATTTTCTGTAATTCTTCCCATCGATATGGCCACTTTAATATTTTCCTTTTAAACTTCTGTTTCCCTGATCTAATTTTTTTTAGCAGTGCAGCAGAAAGTTTCCTGTCAAACCTCTCACTGTGGTTGTGAGTAAAATGATGACATGTTGTTTTCTTGTACAGCACAGTAACTAGCACATCAGACATTTGATGCATGCGGGAACTTAATTTCAGTTAAATAATTAGTAAATCTTAAAACAAAAAGAAGTGAAAAGTTATTAAAATGTAGATTTGCATTTGTCTGTAAACCACCTTTTTCTTTGTTCTATTTGATCCTGCCTCTAAAATTTCCTTGTGCGAACTCAATGCTGTGGTTTGGTTTATGGAAAAGCATTCTTTAGATTGTCCTCTTTCAGAAACTCAGCAAATGCTGTGGCTTTCCAGCTTGTGACTTTAAAAGGGATGAGTTAATGTTCCAGTAATAATCCCTGCAAGGCTGACACAGTCCATTAAAACTGGGGGCACTTGGTCACTTTGCAGAATTACTTCAGAAATAAGCTGTAAGTTTTGAGAAGCCTCTCTGAGGAATTAATTGTAAAGTAAGTGTAGGTCTTCAAATGCACTCAGGTAGAATGTGTGAGTGAGGGGCAGAGAATGACATTTTTTATTTTGTTCCTTTTTTTTTCTTTTCACCTGAAAGATACTAGGGAAATTATTATATTTCTTGGAGTTTCAGGTGATAAGTTCAAAGTTGATTGTGTTTGAAGTGTGTTTTCTAAATAAAGGAGTCCCCTTTCTTTGTGATTCTTTGCTTGTGAATCTTTGCTTTTTAGTAACCGAGCAAGCTGCAGTGGTACAACATGCCACAGATGCTGACTTATTTCAAAGGCTCTACTTCTTTCAACAGGATCAAAAAGAAATACTGATAAAAAGATATCTTTATTGTCTTATGTTAGAATTTCATGTCTCATTTTAATTTCATGCACTTACTTTAAATGATTTGGAGAAAAAAATGGTAAGAATCATTTCCATTGTCTCCCTAAGGTCAGAAACCAGCTTTATTGTTTTCAAGAAGGTGGTGACCTGGTCTTCAGTATGCTACAAGATCTGTAATAAAATATATGTAATTAATTAAATTTTCCTGCATTGTTTATTTATGAGTTTATTGTGGCTTCCTTTTTTTTTTCACTAAGGAAATTCTGAATTATAACCATCTGTCATACTGTGGTAGAAACAACTGGGCTGTTGGAGAAGTGAGTGGAACAGACCAAAATCAGTGGGAAATATAAAAATAATGGCATAATCAAAAAACTCCAAAAAGCACAAAAAAAACCCCAGAACAAAACAACAAAAGAAAAAACCCAAACAAACAAAAAAACCCCAACAAAACCCCAAAACAAAATCAAACAAAAACCCCCCAAAACAAAATCAAACAAATACCCCCCAAAACAAACAAACAAAAACAACAAAAAACCCCCTCCAAGATTAAAGAGCAATAAAAGCACATTATATATGGCTGATACATGGCTCTTAATAAACATTATTCATTACATCAAAACCAGTTTTTTCTACTTTTGGTGTTTTTTTCCTTCTGTTGTTTATTTAAATATACATACATATATATAAATATATATGCCCGATATGAAGATGATAAATAGATGCAAAGTGAAGAACAAAGGCAACAGATTAGAAAACCATGCACAGAAAGCACATCAGGACTGCTGTCTTCATGCACCGTCTTGAATACTTGCCACAATTTTGTTCCAGAATTTATTTTTTTCTGATGTTGTTATTCATGCAGTTATACTCAGAAGTCACCAAATTAATTAAGAATTGCTTTGAACTACTGGAAATTAATTATTGAAGGGTATGTAAAAAAGATTGAGGATCACGCTTCAAACTTCATGGCTTGCTTCCATGAAGAACAGGGAGCTGGATTTGCCCCTGGAAGAAGAATAACAGAGTAGTTGGCAAACAGGAAAATATCAAAGTATTCCCTATTTTCAAAAAGTTACCTCTGAAGGTTTATATGACACTCTGTGTGTTCCTATAGATGTCAACATTTGGGTGTTTTAAGTTAAGAAAGCTGATAATTACATTTTTCTGCAAGACATTTCTTTCTGAAACTGTTCAGTGACTTTCTGGGACACGCAAGATTAGGCAAGTTACCTGAAGTCTCTGGCCAGGGAAATTGAGGCAGAAAGTCAGTACTCAGAGGATGGTTATTGTGGGTGATGAGATCTGGGGCAAAAGCAGTTTCTGGTAGTCATGAGCCCTCTCAGCACTTTTTTGTAACAAAGCAGAGGCTACTCAACCTACATGAGTGCTCCTTAGCTACATGCTACCTTGCTTTCCTCCTCTAGAGGCTTTTCTGTTCATAAACACTACATCTTCAGATGGAGAGTATTTTCCATGAAAAATTATAAAATGAGACAAATACTCTGCAAAATAATAAATTTAGATTCTGCTTCTCAGTGTTCTTGTAAAACACTTAGCACATTTTCAAGGAAAACTCAGGAACGTGACGTGGAAATCCATTTTGTACTTTCTAGGCATGTGCTCACAATTTCTTTTCCCCAAATACCTACTGGCCCTAAAACCTAAATCCTTGAGATTTCCAAGGGGCCTAACTAGTAAATTACTCTTGTCCTGGATGTTCATCTCCATCTGGTTCGACCCAGCCCATAACAAATAGAATAAATTGGGAATGATCAGTTCCCTATTTAGTTCCTTTCCCCATCCCACTCAATTTGTAAGTAACAGTGGCAGAGTTTCTAGTCTGACCAAAGCTTAAAAACTTATGGTGGCCAATATGTTCTGATGGTTTTGATACAAGCAATTATAAGGACACCCAAATTTAAATGTAAGGAAGACCAGTTCAATTATTGTTTGTTAAAACAAGAAGCTTCTGCCTAAAGGAATCAGTAGAAAAGGGGAAAAAGTTGGAGGCAAGTGGCCTGAGGAAACAAACAGAGAAGCATTTTAAAAATGTTGGTCTTTATCCTACTTTAGTTGATAGAATTTGAAATTCTTCTCTGATCACACCATTAAACCAGATGGATGATGAAGTAATGGCACAAGCACAGCTTCTTCTGCAGTAATATTTTAAATGCTATTTACTGTATCTATATCTGTATCTACATATCTTTCCCTCTGAAAGTAACTCCCCACTTTATGGGAAGCCAAAACACTTCCTAAGGAATTGCAGGTAAGTTGTAAAAGAAATTAAACCCATGTGACAAGGAATTGACACATAATTATAAGCACACACAGAGAATTGACAATAAACACGTCAAAACAAAGTTGTGTCATGAAGTTTACTGGATAATGTATATAAAGAATCCATTAAGGTTTTAAAAATTAGGAGATGTAGAGAGATTAATACTTTTCTGAAGTTGAAGTATTAACTTTAAATGGTAAAATGCAATTCCAGGTATTTTTATGAAGTGTGCTTTATTTCAGATGAACATAAATAAACATAGGATCACTGAACTAGAAGTTAGAAAGCCCTCAGTTTTAATTCTGGTTGTGATTTTAACTTCATCTATTACAAGCTTTAATATAATTTTCTTGAAGAGTTTTTCCATAAAGTAAGGAAATGGTTGACAAATTACATTTTTGTGTGGGATGCTCAGGATGGATTTTTGGGAAAAGGAGAAAGAAAAAGTGTCAATGTGTCTAAGTAAGAAAAGTAAGAAAAATTCGACCCCTCAGGAACATTTGAACTATTCCTAAGTTTAGTCTCTATGTGGTTTCTTTCCTAGGTTTGGAGAAATGTTTTTGTTTTCCTTTCTCTTACCTGTTGGGGTTTTTTTGTTTGTTTGGGGTTTTTTTTTTCTGTGTGTTTTATCTGACATAAAGCTGTATGCTGCCTGTTTGTTTAATCTCCTTTTTTTTATTTTTTTTATTTTTTTACAGAGGGAAATGATAAAACCATGGAAGGCTACATTACTGTCTTGCAGCCTCACTGCCGTTAATGGGAGCCTTACACTCAATTACCACAATCTTCACAGAAAGTTTAATTAACCAACATAATGTGAAAAAAAGGGTATTTAACAACTAGATTGAGTGGAGCCATAGTATTGAGCACAGTGAGATATCTCTATATTGCCCTAGAATGAAGTACATCCCAAATGATGAGAGGGGAAAAAGTGATGCTTGAAACAACCTTGTACCAGAAATAAATACTGCATTATTATTCCTGTCATTTGAAATAACTATGATAATGCATTCACTATTGATCTTTCTCAGTAGGACTCCAGCTCTGAGTCATTGCTCATACTAAATGGCTCAGTGAGTTGCAAGAGCTGTCAGTTCTTGCCCATTTAGTCTTACAGTATTTTCTGTGCTCCATCTGCTTAGTAGTACCGGCTGCCTGTGGACTACCTTCACAAGGGCTGAGAGTGAAACAAGCCTAAAAACAGCCAATATTTTGAAGTGCTCACCAGTAAACTGTGAATTCCAAAAAAAAAAAAAAAAAAAAAAAAACCAAAAAAAAAAAACCANTCTAAAAAAAAAAAAACCAAGAAAAAAACCCAACCAAAAAACAACCCAAAGCCTTTTTTTTCACATGGATGAAATAAAAACAAAATTGGAAAAAGATATTTGGGAAATATCTTGGGAAAATAAGCAAAAGCAGTAGTCATAATACCTAGGAGTCAAAATATTTTTTTTTATGATTCCTGAATTATTTCTCATTTACCTTTAGCTTACATGAATTTCTTTGTTATTATATATATTTTGGTTTATGATTTTAGTAAGGTTTTTGGTACTGTCTGTTACAACATCCTCCTGAACAACAGATAGAAAGGTAAGGTTGGATATTGGGAAGAAATTCTTCCCTGGGAGGGTGGGCAGGCCCTGGCACAGGTTGGGCAGAGAAGCTGTGGCTGCCCCTGGATCCCTGGGAGTGTCCAAGGCCAGGTTGGATGGGGCTTGGAGCAACCTGGGCTGGTGGAAGGTGTCCCTGCCCATGGCAGGGGGTGGAATGAGATGGTCTTGAAGGTCTTTTCCAGCCCAAATCATTCTAGGATTCTGCACCTAGGACAGAGTGACGTTGGTCACAAATAAAAATGGTGGGAGGGGTGGCTGGAAAGCAACACTGCAGGCAGAGCTCAGAGAATCACAGAATCACAAAATGGTTTGGGTGGGAAGGCACCTTAAAGACCATCCAGTTCCAACCCCTCTGCCAAGGGCAGGGACACCTTCCACTCTCCCAGGGTGCACAAAGGCCCTCTTTGGGCTACTGGTTGGCAGCAGGCTCAGTCTGAGTCAGCAGTGTGTCCTGGGAGCCAAAAGGGCATCCTGGGGTACATCAAACATAGGATAACCATCTTGTCAACAGAGAGGATTATCCTCCTGTGCTTGGTGTTGGAATATTGAATGAATTTCTGGGCACCAAAATTTAAGAAGGATGTGGAAGTCCTTGGAAGTATCCTGAAAGGGACAACAAATCCAGTGACAGGGCTAGAAGGTGAGTTCTTTGAAGAACAGCTGAGGACTTTGGGCTTGTCTAGTATGGAGAAAAGGTGTGACGTCAAAGCCCTCTACAGGTTCCTTAGGAGTGGGTGTGAGAAGGGAGGTGTTGATCTCTTCTCCCTGCTACCCAGTGACAGGATTCATGGGAATAGTTCGAAGCTGTGCGAAGAGAGGTCTAGTCAGGAAACATTTATTCACCAAGAAGGTGGAACAGGCTATCTGGAGATGTGGTCAATGCCTGGAAGTGTTTAAGAGGCATTTGGACAATACCCTTAAAAAGAGGTTTTAACTTGGTCAGCCTTGAATTGCCCAACTGTCCAAATGACCTCATCAAACTGGAGATAATTTCTAACTGAAATATTCTATTATTCTATTCTATTCTATTCTATTCTATTCTATTCTATTCTATTCTATTCTATTCTATTCTATTCTATTCTATTCTATTCTATTCTATTCTATTCTATCCAACCTACCCTACCCTATCTTATCCTATTCTAAAAATGGTGGTTTGGTTGGTTTGTTTTTCTTTTTGTTTCCATTCTTGTGTATAACCTCTTGAAAAGAGATAGCTGAACTTTTAAAGTATTGTGCATATTGCTGGATTAAATAGCTGGATTAAGGTTGTTAAAGTACATGTGCAGTAAATGCTAAATTTACAGCCTTATTTAAGTCATGTGACCCTGCTGGTATTCCAGGTTCTTTGTTTTTTCCACAGCAGTTCCACTGGAAACAGGATGGATGTATCTTTTCCAAAATGTAGTTTCCACACCATGGTGATCTGATTTCTATTTTTGATCTCATTTCCATTCATTTTCACATATAATTCACAGATTCTTTTGTAATTCCTAACAGGCGTTTCTTTTAGTGCTGGTAATTTACAAGCACAGTAATTTACAACTCATAAATAATTACTCTAGTAACCATGTACATAGTACTTGTAACCATGTCCTACTATTACATAGTAGCACCCCAGTACATTAAGGGTAGAGAAAAAAGTATGAATATATACAAAAGAAACATTATAATGTATTTTATTCTAAAAAGCATATATAGAATAAAAAATCTTTTTGAAACAGTCTTTAAAGGGGTTTTTTTTTTACTGGTTTATAAATTAAGAGGTTTCTTGAGGGTACAAAAAATAATATGCTGTTAGAGCTGAAGTGATTGAGTGATTGGCTAAAATTTCTGTTAGTGCTCCACATTCCACAATTGCTCTAATGGTAGTTGAGCAGAGTAACAGGAACAGCTCCAAGAGGCCCAAATAAACAAAAATCCAAATACTACACTGTCACGCTTGGGTCTAGAGACAGAACTGTGACTGTCACTGGGAACAGCAGGGAAACTCGGGCCATGAAGGCCAGAACAAAACATTTGGAGACTGATATCAGGTATAAAACCAGAGATAAGATGAGTTTACAGACCAGGAGCTGTGACCATATCCAAGCTGGAACAATATTTGGCATCACTCCAAGTTTGAGAGTTTGCACAGGTGAGGAGCTTCTCAAAATGCTAAAAGTGGTTTATGTTTGATTACCCTAATTTTGTGAATAAGAGGGAGAATCACTATAGGTAAGGCTAGTTGACACTGAGTCACAGCGTGGAGCCATTTATTTTCCCAGCACACATAATAATAAGCATAAATAAAAATAAATATAAATATAAATACCATATCCATGACAAGACCAGGATTGAGCTAAGGAGTTAGGCCAGCAGCACAGTTGATGGGATGGTTGGGAGAGCCCAGGGATGGATGCCAAAGAGCAGCAACCATTCATGGAGGTCGGAAACCCAAAAGTGATGCAGCCCAGAATCAAACACTGAACAAAGAAAGGTTCTTTCAAAAATATATATATTCAGTCTAGCACTTAACCTTTCCATGGTTTCCAGGTCCTATGGATGGCTACAGTTTCAACAGTAGCATTAAGCAAATGGAAATTTAAATAAATAGTGGGAAATAAGATAATTTCAGACCCAATATTCTATAGGAAAAAGTTTGCAACCAGGTAAAATGATTTTGCAATTAACAGGCTTCCCAGGCACTGGGATAGCTTAGGGGATTTGTGAACTTCTCCTGTGTGTATAACTCAAGAGGTAATTTTCAAAAAATTACTTTTGCTTAGTATGTACATAAATATCAGTGTTGTTAAAAATGGGAATCAAATTCACAAAAAGCAGACAAAATATGGTTAATTATAAAAACAAAAAGTGTCAGGAGCTGATAACAAGTTTCTCTAGATAGGGGAATTTGTTCTTATCTTTTAAAACTAATTCAAATTTGATATAATAGAAATGTACAGACATTAATTATAGGTAATTTACATTCTATCTTCTTACAAAGAAGAGTTAAATGTAAGCCTTAAAGTGGGATGATTTCTCTGCTGTACTGCAGATAAGGTAAAAAAAAAATAAAAAAAGAAGAAAGAGCAGCACAGGTGAAAGCACAAAACACACAGAAATAAATTAAGTAACATATTTAATTAGCTTAGCCTACTAATTGAAAATTGAACTCCTGATATTGCACATTTTCATCTTCTTTGTTTCTCAGTACATTAATAATCCAAGATAACATTAAATTTCCTCTGTAAAGGCTTTTATATGAAATTAGCAAAGTTAAAACCAAAATACTACACTGTATAGTGGTAAAATTAAAACTTGGAGATGCAATAATAATCTGAGCAATGTTGTAGATGCTTACTTTTTGCACATTTAATGTCAAACTAAAATAATCCTGCCTAAAATAATAGCTGAAATAATACACCTCTCTTTGACAGAAGAATTTAGTGTCACTAAATGAATAATCACAATAATTGATATGTATGTTGTATGTGTGAGCACTGTTATTGAATTAATTTAGCACAGATTAACATAGACATGGCAGTCTGGATATGGACATGGCGTTAAAGCTTGGTACCTTGAAGGCTCAAGGGCATTTTGTCCCCAAAAAAGGCTTTGGTTTACTCTTTTCAGTAGCATTTATCATCAAAGTCAGAGTAGTGTTGGCACTTCATTAGCAATTTCAGGTGTTCAAATCTCAAGGGGGGGGAAAGAAAAAAACAAAAAAATTGAAGAATAAGATTTTGAGAACTAATCCTAAATCTCTGAATCTGAAACTCTATGAAATGGCCAAATAAGTCTTTTACATGGGTGCCTCCTTGGGAGGTTTTGAAATGCAGGAATTATAGCATTATTTTCAGCCTTAAATGATCAGACACGCTGCATTGAGACAGGAACAACTCATACAAATAGAATTCTACTGTAATTTCTGTGTTTTTTACAGGAGAGTGCAATAACACCACATTATTTAAAATCTGTGGGTTTATATAAACAGTTCTCATTGTGTTATTACAATGGTTTAAGATTCATTCTGCCCTATGTAGATTTAAGAGTTGCTATAATTTCTGTTACATAAATTTAAAAAAGCACTCTATGATCCACTTAAAAAACTCCTCTTGGTGATACAACAAATCTAATCAAAGAACACTGCAATAAATCATTAAACACTTTTGTCCAGTACAATCCATTAATCAATTAGCATTCAAATTTCCTTATGCCATTACCCTAACATTACTTAGGCCTCACTTGTCATGTAAATTAGGTAAGACCTTTACGTTTAGTTGGTATCACACTGATATCACTTAGAGCTGTAAATTTAAAATCTGTTGATTTGAGTAGAATTGTGGATTACAGGAGTGTTTTAGGCTGGGATAATGCGACTTCTTTGCAAAACCAGCCTTTACAGTTAGACCCATTTATCCATTTCTTTCATTAATTCCTAGTGTTTGCAACAACTCGGACTGGTAATAATTTTATTTTAACCCCTGAAATTAAGTCATTTATTCTTACCTAATTGTTCAGATCTTCTTATGCCAATAGAGAGGAAAAAGGGCATTGCCATGGACAATGGATTTCACAGGTGTCTGAGGCTCTGTGTAGGATAATTAACTTGTTTACCAAAGACATCTTAATTGTAGACAGCTAAAGCTGGGTGGAATCACTACCTACCTTTGCAATACGTTTGTTGTAGAAATCACTCACGTGCTTCTAAGAAATTCTGTGTAAGCTGCCAACAATTTAAAAGGATTTCCCTTTTGTATGAGTTTTGGAAACTGCCAAATTATTATAGCATTTTCAGCTATTATTTGATAATTTACCTTATTAAAACTAAGGCAGTAGTTAGCTCTTTTAGGTTCTTCATCCTAAATAAATAGTTTGCCAGGTTTCCATTAAAACATCCCCATTGTTTCCCTTTAAATAGTACTGCCTTCATCTCCTGGGTCATCTCCAGGCTGATTCTCAATAGTTTCATACCCCTCTTTTAGCTTTCACAAAAAGTCTGTCAAATCTGACTATGGGTTTCTATCAAAGTATGAATAGCAACAGAACAGCCGAGGGATTTTATGTCTGTGTGTGTGTTAGGGAACTGCAGAATTTTATTTTTCCAGCTTTGGAGGCATTTTACATAAGCACAGCTGAAATGACACTGGAATTAATTGGTCTTGACCCAGTTGTACTCAATGCAATTGAGTATAACCCAGTTGTATCCGTGACAGCAAATCATCCTAAACATTTCTGCTTGAGTAAAAGGCTTTTTAAATATATATTTTCAAACAAAAGAGGAAGACAAAATAAGAATCCATTATTAAATACCAGAAACCCAACAATCACTCTTCCTCAAAGGAGCCAAGACATTTTGCTTTTATCTTGCTACCTGCTGAGAGCTTTCTGATGTTGGGATCTGTGGACCCTAAGAGCTGCATGATTCTTGAAACCTATTTTATCTATATAAACAATTTAGATTTTGAATTAAAAAAAATGTCTGAGAATTTCAAAATTACTGACTTCTTAAGTTACTTCTCAAGTTCAGTTTAGGTAAGTGGTTTACTAATCCTTCCAGTTTTTGCTTTACTACATGCATATTGAGTCTTTTACATGAAAAATAGAGTTTTGCAAGATATGACAAACAGAGCACCTGAAGTGCCACATGAGTCAGATTATTATGACTAACAGCAGCTCTGCAGGTGGGTGTACTCTGTAAGCAAAACAGGTGATTGTTGTTAGATATAATAAAAAGGGTTTTTTTTTTTTACAGTGAGGGTGGTGAGACAGGAAAAACTTTATTCCCTCAGGTGAAAGTTCCACACCATGGCAAAAGCAATACTTCCTGCAGAAGCCAAATTTTATCTGCTTGCCTTTCTATCCTCTGTAAAATTCCTTTTAAACATTTTTGGATCTTGTCCTGGTATTTATTGTTTCAGAGAGAAATTGATTCTCATCCACCAAGCTGAGCAAGATACATAAAAAATGTAATTTCTCCTGCATAAGCTATGGATTACTCTTACAAATTTAGCACTCTGAAAGCTAATAAAATAATAAATTATGGTCTCATATCACCTCAGAGTTGGCATAGTGACAAACACCTAAGGCGGGATGTCTTTGTGCAAATATTCCAATGCAAAAACTTCATCTGTGTTGCTGTGCCTTATTTCTATGCACTTAGTTCTGTACAGGAGCTGTGGTTATTAACTTGATGCATCTTTATTGATCCGCTGAAGTTTCTGTCCCAGTCAGTATGACATCTTTTTATTTTTTATTTTATTTTTAAAAAGGGCTAAATCAATCTTGGATCACTGCAACCCATTTCAGCTTGTTTGTATCCTCATGGCAGTTCACTTCAGCCAAACTCTGTTCATGTAGAATATGGTGTTTCAGTCTATAAATGTTCCAAGCAGAAGTCTTAGAAACTTTTACTTGGACAGTTTGGGGTAAATTTACCTGGAACTGGCCTGTATTCCCAATAATCTTTACAATAACTTTTTTTGAACATTTCTTTTTTGTTCATTTGGGGTTTTTGTTAGAAGAAAAAGGGAAAAGAATACAAACAAAAGTTAAAATTCTCTTCAAGCAAACAGTCTTACTTGATATTGCATCAAAACATTTTCTACTTCAAGCACAGACATGAAGAATTATTTAGTAGATACTTCAACATAATTCCCTGGTATTAATGGGAACACAGCAGGGCAGTTCTGCTATGAAAGAGGAATATAATGATAGTTTCACATTTTAAATGCAAAGGTAAAAATTTGGTTAAAGTCATGACGTAAATAAAAGGCCATAACAGGAAAATAATCTCTCTTTAAAGGTTGCTTAAGTGGTACCATCAGCATTTGATGCATTGTCCATCAAACTATGTTTGGGGGGATTTTAGTTTAGTTTTGATTTGGGGTTTTTTTTGGTGTCTTGTTTTGTTTTGTTTTTTGGGGTTTTTTTTGAGAAACAGGAATTCTCAGCTGCTCAGCAAAAGAAGGACATTTTTAGTGGGCTAGCACTGCAAGAGGCAGCTATAACTTATTTTTAACTTTTTTTCCCCTTAAATGTCATGAAGAACCGAGTAGCAGTCCTGTTCCACAAGCAGAATGGGAGAATGAGTAAATATCAAAGGTTTTCAGCTTGACCTTCAGACTTAAAATTATGAGCTTAAAAAAACAGAAAGAAAAATTGTCACATTTTCTTCAGAGGAAATGAAAATACTGACAAAAAAATGGCCTCTGTTTCCATGTCATAATTTAAAAAAAAAAAACCCAAAACCAAACAAACAAGACAACAGACTATTATATTACATTACTACACACTATTATTTAAATCCTCTTTTTGCTAAATTTAAATAACTATTTAGTTCTATACGTCATTTTCATACAAAAAAAATAGCTATATTTTAGCTATCAGTGGAGTCTATTTTAGGATTAAACTTAAAACACATGAACGCATATTTAACCTACTAAATCCACTTTCTTCTTTGGTTATGTAATTCTAATCCTGCCTTTTCAACTAAATAAAGACTGATTTAGAAAACCTCTTCTTGGTATTTGTGCCACAGAAGTTTAGAGAAATCAAAGTTTTCCTAGAGTTGCTCTATAAATGATGAAGAAAGAAAACATAGTTTCTTAAAACATTCAGAGATAAAACTCATCCAGGTGTCCACTTTCCTGGGCAAAAAAGCAAGTTTGTGAATACAAAATAAAAAAAGATTGAGGGAGATATTTATGAACTTCACTCCTTTTTTACATAACATGGTCTAAATTAAAAATGAGATTGAAGTCTTACTTTATATGGAAGAGTCCAAGCAAAACTAAAGCTGACAAATTAGTTAATTTTTAATTTTTTTTAATTAATTGTAGTTACATAACATTTACAGAAAAAAAAAAGTAATCTCTAATGGAAAAATTCAACTAGTCTGAAACTATCCACTGGAATAGATGAATACTCTAACTATACTCTAACTATAAATTACTAACTGTTTACATTACCACCTTCCAGTGATTTGCTGTACTAACTCCCCAGATATTCAATTTCATTTAGTGTGTCATCTAACCTCTCATAAAAATAGAGAAAAGGGAAATTCCTTGTTTTTTTCCATTTCTCCCCATTAGTTTCTCTTGAGAATGTATCTCAAAACAGCTTTACCATAGGAAAAAAAAAATGACATAGATAATGCAGGATTAAATGTATGCAAATTATTTTTATTCTATCAAGCACCATCTTCAAAGGAGAGATGCATAAAATCTTTCCAATTTTTTTTTTCCTTATCATAGCAAAAATAATCCCTTCCAGTTTGAAACATACCTTGCAATTATGTGTTTCTAAAATAATTATGTCACTTACTGCTATGGCAAAACATTTGCCTTGAAAGCTGACTATGCTACAGAAATAGATATCTAGGGAAGAATGTGGAGGGGGAGAAGGAGCTCAGCTCACATCTCTTTTGGTATTATTGTGTTCAGTGAGTTAATAGAAAAGCTGATACTAATGGTACACTATAAATTAGTACATCTGCAATAAAAGAACTTATTTTCCATTTTAATCGCTTGGGAGCTGTTCTGCAAATGTATTTCCATCTTAGGTAGTGGTGAGTTCAATGAGGTGCACCACAGCACTCATGCTCCAGTAAACTAGTGAAAGATGTTAAATGCAAGAACAGCATTAAAGTTATGTCTGGTGGCTGTATAAATGAAAGTCTCTGTGTTCCTTTGTAACCTGCTACAGAGTCTGTAACTCAGCTGTGAAATGGGCACTGAATTTAAAGAAAAGAAAAAAAGGCAACCAAAACCGTGCAGAAAAAAAAAAAAATTAATTCCTTGAGTTCACTGGAACTGCCTTAAACAGACTCTGATATCTGAGCATGTCAGGGAACATAAGTGGTCTGTGATGATTCTGAAAGATAAAAACTGGTGTTTGTGTAGGAAACAAACCGTGTTCAGCCCTGAGCTACTTCTTGGCAAATTGTGAGCTGCCATGTCTATAGATATATGCATACATCTATATATTTAATACATTTATACAGAAATATCTTTAGTATCCATTACCAGTATCTCAGTCAGAGCAATAACTTGTGTAAACTGTCCCACTTGCTCCCCCCTCAAAAAAGGAAATCTGGCACAATTTCCATGATGTAACAACTCTTGCTGAGGAAAAGAAATTAAACATAAAAGTCTTAATATGCCATTTAGAGCCTTTTGAAGTCCTGATTAAGTGACATTATTTTCATTATTTATAGTGACATCTATGCAATAGTTTTTTGAGATGTGTGGCTGTCAGTATGAGTGCACCTGATTTTATTCATATTCCCCAGTAAATAGGAGAGAAATTCAGCAGATGTCAATGGAGTTTTCCATTTGGACCAAAAACTAGTTGAATTGAGAGAAAATATCCTATGTCATGTTATTAAGACCTTTATTACCATCCATTCTCCTGCCTGTGCCTGTGGATAGAAACTCAGTGTGTACAAATTTCAGGCAAGCAAGAATTTGAGAATAATCAGAAAAGCCTCACGTTGCCACACATGTGAAAAAGAATACATGTATATATACATTTTATATTTATATATATATATATATACACATTATATACTTGTATGTACATACAAAAATCCCTCAGGCAAAGCAAGTTGATGAAAATTGTTCTCATTTCCAGTCCAGGTGAGAACCTAAAACACATGTATTTTTCAGGACCCAAAGTATTTTGACTATGCCATGAGAATTAGTTGTTAAAACAGATTGTTCTGAAAAAACTGTTTCCATTCTGGACATGACGACAAACATCTAATGTCATGTGAATGTCAGACTATACCACTGTGCTGTTAAATATAACTCTTGATTCATTGAAGTTGGAGGGAAATAGGAATGTTTTTTATATATTTGCATATATATACATATATATTAAAAATATACATATATATATTTTTAAAGTTAATTTATATTTACATGGTGCCATATCTATCAGCATATGTCCCTTGGATGCATCACATCCCTTAATTTCAACATAATATCTGTATTAAAATTCTGTAAGTTTAATGAATTTAAAATTACAATTTAGAAGTTAAATTTTACTTGCTTCAGTAACTGCAGCTATCAGATCTACTAAAGGAATTATTTAACTGCTTTTAAATGACAATTGTACTATTGCAGAAATACAAACTCCATTTGTTTTTTCCCTGTTAATGAAGAAAAAATGTATTTATTTTAGGCAATAGAGAAAATGAAATAGAGAAAATATTTTAAGTAATGGAGAAAATAATAAGTGATAGAGGAATAGCTTCATAAAACTAGGGGTTTTTTTCCTAATAATTGCTTGAAATCACAAGGAAATATGAAATTAAAGTTCCATTTCATGTCATGTAGAAGCCACTAAGAGCCCTCAGACGTTGATATCTACTGTAAAGAAGAAGATTTAACCTATTATGTGTTTTCTGCTCACTGCCCTGGCCTCCCATTATCATGCAGACATATGTGAGCTCAAACTAGGGAGCTCCTTGTGTACAACAGGGCAATAAGCCAAGCAATTAGCAGTTGTTTGAAAAAATTATCCTTACACTTCAGATGAATTGGTAGGATCAGACAACCCATACTAAACTCCTTGATGGGACCATGTTAAAAATAATCTTCTGCAGCTACCCTTGAGAGGAATGTCTTTTTTCCCTAAAAAAAAACCCCATAAGAATTGGGGACTCTTCTGCTACATTTCAGTGATGCTCAGCCCAAGGTCTCATTTGGCTTTGTGACATGTGGAAATGTTCCAGGTGGTGTTCATGAAACTGTTGTGTCACACAGAGTAATTTGTAAAATCAATTATTTGCACACTCTACTCGTTCTCATAGGTTACTGTGGGAACTTGAAATTGAACGTGAGTCCCAAAACCCACCTGATTTAAAGATTTTATCCAGATAATGGTTTTCTTTCAGAAGATTATACTTAGGGAAGAAGTAAGTGAATACTTAATACTTTATTATTATTTAAAGAGGGAAATGTGAAATAGGAGAGCTCTTTATTACCAACATACTTTCTTATTTTGCTTCATATATAATTCTATATATATTCTATGGTTCTGAAGCAGAACATCCTATAATTGTTTAATTTGGGTTGCTTCTTCCCAGGTGGTGACTCATATTTTAAAGTTTTTCATTAGGAGGGGTAGAGGCTGCTTAAAATAAATTAGTTAATTTTGTTTTAACTAAACAGTAGATTCTCAAAGATCTGAAAACTAAAACCACTTGGTGTAGATCTGTTCAGCCTTTCAGTCTCGCATATATAACTGTTTTATTGAATTTTTAAATGTTTGACATTTTAACCTACATGAATATGTTCTTTTTAAAAATATGTCCTTACTTCAAATGGAATCCTAGCATAAGTCAATATGAGGCATCAAACCTCTATTTCTCATTATAGGTGTTATTTTTCTCGTATGTTTACTGGAAATATTTTCAAGAGTGATGTGACAGTGAAAGACTTCAAAAACAGTATAAATTCAAATGTACTCACCACTGCTACCACAACATTGTTATGGCAGAAAATAAAACCCAGCCTACCTTTAATTCTGAAAATATGAGTGGAAATGCCACGTAATATGCATAAAACTGCCCAGTGAAAGAATCATAAAGACCCTTTCAGCAATGCAATTGTAGCAGAGAAACTTCAAAACCACAACAAAACTACAGTTTTGAAATTACCTATAGGATCAATTTTTACTATATTTTCGCAAAAAGGTCATTGGCCTGCTTTGCTATGGGCAGAGATGAGACAGAGATTTTACACCAGGGAGCATTTTTCTTAAAAATAAATGAGTAAATGACATGATGTGATCCCAAAACAGTTTTCTGTGAAGTTCATCAGTGTTTTACATCTTGTTTGGAAGATCCTGAGTTCTGCTGGGAGCATCCCTCAGAACACAGCCCATTACACCTTCTCTGGTTTCATTGCTCTGCATCCAAAGGATTTAGCTTTGCAGATCAAGACTCCGATACACTCATTTTAAGGGGTTGGTGGGAGACTTCAATCCCAAGGTTCTTGGCCTGTGTTCAGTGCCTCCATGTGATTGTCTTGTTTCATGAAGGAACAAAATTCATTTCGTATTAGTTGCTGTCAGAGCTTCACAGAATCAGACCTGAACTCATTACACCAGGAGAAGATACGGAATCAGTGACTTTGGCTGCATCTCAGGTCCTCTAAATTGTCATTAGTGATAATTTCACCCACACAATGATGCCTCTGCTTTGCAAACAGCAACTCAAATGGCAGAACTACCTGTTGAAGGGTTGAAAAAGATGTTTATTTTATTCCAAACAACAGCCTGAATGCTTCCAACTTCTCTAAGCACGCATTCCAGGATAATTAGACAAAGTAAAATATTGTGCAAATTACACAATGAAGTCAAAGTCTGCCTTTATGTGTGACTTTCTTACATGTACCACCCTCAACTTAAATCCTGTATCACCACAGAAAGAGATTCTTCATGCTCACTAGCAACCCCATTTTCTGACTCAGAATTCTTACTGATTTTCTATCTACCCTTGGGTTTTTTTAAATTGTCCTGACTGATCTAGGGGAAAAAAAAAGAAAAGAAAAAGAGCCCCAAACCAACCAAAGACTTTATTTTATACACCCAGAGGAGAAAATTTTCTCAAAAGCAGCAGTAAAAATGACTAGATGTAGCTAATGCATTTGAGCTCTGAAGTGAAAAGACAAAATGACAGTTAAATTGGAAACCACTTTATTTAACTTTTACTCAATGTGTAAACTTACATCTTAAAGTGTGTCACTAAGTGTCAGATTCTCAGAGGTACTGGGGCTCAACTACAAGCTAATCTCTCATATGGGGCAATTAGGAGGATTTTAAAATAGAAACCATGTAGCTTTTTAAACCCAGTTCTCTGTAGGAGCCCTGGTCCTCCACACTGTTCATTTTAAAGAGAAAAAGCATCTTACCACCCCAACAGTTCTGAATGTTATTTTGCTTTTGCTCTTCTGTTTGTGCCTTGGAGTTTCATTTTGATAGACACTGAGCATGCACAGACTTTGTCTCACTCTTAAATTCTACAAGAAGATAAAATGAATGAGCAAACGGATTTATTTATTTATTTATGCATTCACTTATTTATTTAGTGTTTACAAACTGACTGTTGAGGAGTTATTTTGGCTAATTTTTCTCAAATTTCTGCAACATACCCAACATGTATCACTCAGAGATTTCTTAATTCAATATAAACAAATGTGTTTACAGTGATTCTCTTTATGGTATCTGATTTGTCTTATTCCATTTTCTCTCATCCCTTGAGTGGCAATATTTCAAAAATTTTCATGATCAGACCAGAGCAAGGAAAAACAATTCAATAGGCAATATATTCTTGGTTTACCCCTAAATTCTACTTCTGGTGTTGCCATTTTCATACTTTTATCTGCTATGACTTATTTAAAAAGTGGGAATTTTCCTTTACAATTTAGAATAAGTCAAGCTGATAATTTGGATACTATCACTGTCTAATTATCAAATCATGCAGTTGGCCTGCAAAGTATGAACAGAGTAAGCAACCAGACTACCTCAACTGACCTTCATGACTATTCCAGTCTGACCTTTCAGAATGTATTTTTACTCACCTTCAGAGTCAAGGGTTGTTAGACCTGATTTAAATAAGGTGAAGGTATATTAGTAAGATTATATTTCTTTTAAATAATAGATTATTGGAACTGATAATCATTTCTGATGGTTTGTCCAGGAGAATCTTACATGAATACATTGAAATAGGACATGACAATATTTATAGATTCAAATACTTTTCAAAAGTCTGAATAAAATTTGGGTCATATAGATCTTAAGCATGAACACAAAGGCATAGAGATTCACCTTCTGAGGGTAATGCAATATCTCTTTGAACCTGGGTATTTCCAGCTTTATGCGGTTCTGTTCACATATTTATTTGATAAAATAAATTGAATATCTACGTGTATATATAAGCCTCAGAAGAAAGTTCAGTGAGATCAGTCACCAAACATGATAAAGCAACTGAAGAAAATGTCTAGGAAGAACACGATCTCACAAGAACAGTAGTAAGGTCAGGTGATGAGAATTTATTTACCTTAATTGGGACATTTTTGGACAATAGATAGCCTAAGAGTTCTTTAACTGCTAGAGAGTGCTTGCTATTTTTCAGTGGAGACACTGTGCCTTCATCAGTGTAATGATATTATGTGCAGTTATGTGGGTACAAAGAAAACTTTAGACGTTTAAAATAATACTGTTTAATAATGTCAAAAAATGAGGTGTTTCTAGAAAAGTGCATGCTCTCTGCAGTCCTAAAAGATCTTATCAAGCTACTCAATGTCTTGGCAAAATGGGATTGTTCGTGGTAGACCACAATGACCTGCTAAGTTATTTACATTCTTTTTGGGTTTAGTTGCTTACTAGAAACAATAATGTGTGTTCTGGGTCTCCACAAATACAGCTGTGATAAGAATGAAAGGAAAAAAATGGAAAAACTTGGGTGTGAAAATGCATGAGTTTTCAGAGCAACATATGGCAATTCTCTATAACTGAGGCTTTCTACAATCCATTGAAAGTGAGAAAAAAATTTCTTCTACCACATACAGTGTTTAAGGTGAATGATAAAATATTCTTTTTAAACAGATTATACATAGAACATCACTCAGTATTGTAACAGGAATATTCTGTTAATAAATCTCTCAAATAGAAAGAAAAAAAGATGGAAAGAGTCTGAAGTTCAGAAATCCTTATGTTAAAAAGGTAACAGATGTGTAACCATTTCTAATTGAACACATTAAGAAATTTCTGGGCACATCTGTAATACTCACATTGCAGCATTGGAATTTTTGATATGATAGGATGCATGCAAAGTATCATCAGATCTCTGCCAGGAAATTTCCCTCCCCGTTTATTAACTTGATCGAGGTGTTAAATTCTTCTTAATTTAGCCTATATCCCCTTGTGTTCTTCATTAGTGAGAGGCTTGGGAGTGTAAATTTACATAGAATCAACTTTGCCACCTGAAAGAGCTAAAATGAATGAGATTAATAAAATAGCAAACACCCAGGCTGATGCATTTGCAGAGCACATTGCAGCATTCTTGGTCCAACATAAAAATATTTGGAAAGGAACCCAACACAACCCCAAAACAAATTTAAAACCCCTAAACAATGTAACAAAACTCAGATTGTTAAAAGGGCTCTATTGTTTCTAGTGTTGGATTGAGCATAGTAGAGTTTGGGCATTTTTCATGATATTCCCCTATGTGACATAATTTACTTGCTCTTTCCATTCCCAAACCTAGGGGGAAGAAGGATTTTCTTACTAATATAAGCATTCCAAACGTACTAATTAACTGTATTCTTTTAGAAGAAAATGTGTTGCAACCTTAAAAGAAACAGGGAATAAAATTATACCTGCAAATAGAGTATAAACCCCTCAAGTTTGGACAGTAACTCCTAGAATTAGAATCTCTGGTATCTTTTCTATTTGCCAGGAAGAATAAACTTGAATGGTCATTGAAACAAAGATTATGGGTACAGTGTTTCCTTAAGTATTTTTTCTATTGACTTCCTTCTTTTCCTATTGTTCTTTGCCTGGACACAACTTTTTAGGCAGGGGTTTAACCAGAAGTTCAAATCTGTCCTGATTGCATCACAAAGTTAAGCCAGAGAAAATTACTGTCTTTTGGTGAGGAAAAAACCCCAACCAGAAAACCAAACCCAAACACACAAAAAAGCATATGAAACATCAAAGACTATTTTCTTTATTAAATAGTGTAGTACACAACAAAATAATACAAACATGCTGTTTTCTTACTGCTTTGGGATGAGACAATGGCTTCAGAGAGCTCTTAAAGTTTATATTGTAATATTCAAGTTCAATAATAAGAAAACCACCCAAACATACTCTTCTTCACTTCCTTATTCATAAAGGCATTTTGCAGGATTTTCTCTACTGGAGTTCATTTCTAAGCTGCTTATGGTTTTGTTAAATACAAGCACTTCTGACAGCACCATTTCACTCCATTCTGCTTTCTTTTTCCCAATTGCACCTACTTTTGACATCCATCTTTGGCTGGTAAAACCTTTTCCTAAAGGTTTTTAGGTTTTCTGTTTTCAAAATTCACCACATAAAAGAGTTACATTTCGTTTAGTAGACATCTGTGTGCATTCAATAATATTTCAGTGCATTCAGTAATATTCATTCTGGCTAGTAAGAGTAAAAGGATCTGTTTTCCCATTTAAAATCTCAATTTTCATTGAATGATCATGATATATTGTGGTTTAACCCAACAGCAACAGAGCATCACAAAGCCTCTGGCTGCCTCTGCCCCATCCAGCAGGATCAGAGGAAGAGACTTGGAAGAGTAAAAGTAAGAAAATTCATGGGTTGAGATATGAACAGTACAATCCTTGATATGTATATAAAAAAAAAAAAAAAAAAAACAAACAAACCAAAAACAAAAACAACGCACCAAACAAGTAAAGTAATAACAAACAATGAAAACAACAAAAATAATGGTGATGATAATGATGATGTTGAAAAAGAAAGTGAAAGATAGAACTAAAACTCAAGAAAAATAAGTGGTAGAAGTGAAAACCACTGCTCACCACCAACCTGCTGCTCCCCAGATGGTGTTCTCTCAGTCAGCCTTCCCCCCAAATTTATACACTGTCACCAGGTGATATCCCTTGGCTCAGCTGGAGTCACCTGTTCCAGCTCTGTCTCCTCCCAACTCCTAGTGTCTCTCCAACCTCCTCGCCCATGGAGAAGTCTGTGAATCTGTCCCTGTTGCTCAGAGACACTGAATCAGGAAAATTAATCTTATTTCTTTTTCCTTGGTTATTTTTTTTTAAACTATTTTTAAAATGTATTCACAGAAATCAGTCATCCAAAACTGACAGATGGTACATGCATGTTTAGTAGAGGTCAGGGTTTGATTTTTCCCGGTTTGAGGGAGTGAGGGAAGGAGGAGAGGTGTGAGAGGTTGTTGCACACATTAACAACAGCAAGATGCAATTCTGACAAATGGGCTGAAAATCTTTCCTCTGCTACAAAGGAGACCTGAGTCACAGGCATGTTGCCCATCACTGACAGACAGCGTGGCAGCTCCTTCTCTCTGGCAGACACGAGCTGGTTCAGCTGCTCATGGAGGAGGAAAAAGTTGCAGGCAAAGGGGGTGATGAGGATTTTTTGTGTTGGCTCAGCAACACACACTGCCACCTCCCACTCTCCTGCAGATCTCTGTCTGCTGCACAAATCAAACAAATCTGCAGTCCATCAAGCGTTTATATTATAGCCGTGCATTTTAAGCTTGAAAAACAACTTTATGTTCCTTGAATGAGCCTCCCAAATAAATGCAGGCCATGAAGTTGGATGCAAACAGTGACTGGGGTGTTTAGTCATCCATTTCGGTTCACCACATTTCCTTTACATCTGATTTATCCATCAATAAATCAAAAGTGCAGATTGGACAAATCACATTTGTTAGTAACAGTTTCCTGTAACAAACATCTTAATCCCATTTCATGCTTTTCATAGAGTGCTATTAATTCTTGACTGACTCTGGTTACTTTTTGGGAATGCAAAACACACACTGAGAAAGTATTTATTGAAGTTAAGTTGTCATTTTATTAAAAGTGGACATGGAAATATAGACACTGAAGTCAGCATTTTGCTCTACAAGCTCGTGTTACCTCTGGGGAAAAGTGGTAAACAGTGCTGATAGTTTATTTAAAATCAGAGATGGCTATCAAATAGGTGAAAAATGTGAAAGTCTGCAGCCAAAAAAAAAAAAAAAGAAAGAAAAAAAAGTTTTAGCTTCACAAACAAAGTATTTTTGAACTCCAGGGCTCAAAATTGACCATGAATTTAATGGTCTTTGTTGAGGTTAAGATTGAGGAACTTATTTTCAGGATTCTATATCACATGATTGAAGGAAAATTGTCTCCTCTCTAATATAACATCCCCAAGAGTACATGCACCAGAACCTAATAGCAGCCACTGAAAATATACTATAGGCAATCCATTTTTCTTTTCTTTTTTTAAAAACCACAGTTTCAGACCCAAAGATTGGCATAGAGACCAGCTGGTTTTTGGTACTGCTCCATCTCTGGAAAAAGCAAAGTTTGCGTACTTATTTTCCTTTCTGCCCGTGCTTTCCAATCAACTAAATCATGTAATATTACTAAGATGTTTAATTTGGCAGGAATAATAGTGACTATGTATTATATTTTAATGTCACTTAATGAGAAGTTTGAGCTTTCTAATGAAACCATGTACGTGGTTGTGATGGAGGGAACTGGAACACATTTCTTACACTCTCAACATAAAAATCCTCCTCTGGCTCAAGTCAAAACATTGTGGGGGTGAGGGATGTGCGAGAGCAGTAGGTGGCAGGATTCAAACTGAAAGAGATTGGAGTTAGATGGGATACTGGGAAGGAATCCTTCCCTGTGAGGGTGGGAGGCCCTGGAATGGATTTCCCAGAGCAGGTGTGGCTGCCCCATCCCAGGAAATGTCCCAGGCCAGGTTGGACGGGGCTTGGAGCAACCTGGGCTGGTGGAAGGTGTCCTTGCCAATGGTAGGGCATGGCACTGGATGAGCTTTAAGGTCCCTTCCAACCCAAACCATTCTATGATTCCATGACTCTGCAAACCTGGACATTTGAACACCAAATGCCCATTTCCAGGTATGTAGATTGCATTCATAACCCCTGTTGGAATTTATACACATTTTTCTATTTAGCTAGAAATAATAGACCAGTCTTCTAGTCTTCCTCTTTTCTTCTTTCCTTCTTTTTCCATATCCTGCAGAGGCTAATGAGATAGATGATGAAACTTTTCAGGCACCTAAAGAGTCTCTGTAGCTTTCTTTTTCCTCAAGTGGTAAGAAAAATAATTTCTGTACTATAAGATCCATGATTTTAACTTGTCTGATTGACAATCTCTGCATGCAGGATTACAATGCATACAATCCTCTCTGAAGAAAAAAAATTAGAAGAAGCTACCCAGCTACTCAGGCTCTGGTGAGCAGCAGTACAATGGCATTTTTTGAACACCTGACAGCCAGATTATTGACTTCAGGCAAGACACAGATATTTGCAGTTATTTGACAGGTAGGGTTTCAGATTAGGTTTTACTTCATCGAGGGTCTTGTCCTAAGCATTTCTTTAAGGTCAAATCAAGCTACATCACTGAATTTAGAGTGTCATCAAAGTATCTGGACTGTTCACTCTGACTGTCTTGACCCAAAAAATGGGACATTCCCAGAAGGTTCCAGCATGTTCCACCATCATAGGAAGAAACGTCTGTCAGAATTTTCCAGCGAACTTTGTTCTAAGCAGCAAAAGAGAAGAACAATATAAGACATGAACTCATGCATTGTAATCCTCTGCAAACCATAAATGAGCGAGAAAATTCACTGTCTAAATTTTGCCTTGGAAGGAAAGGGAACCAATCTTTCCTGTTAGGAATGGCCTTTACAAGTCTTTTGATTCTGATAAACTGCCTCAATTAAATTACCTGTTACTCAGTACTTCATCTCAGATGCCTTCAATTTCCTTTTTAGCTAGGGACTCACGTTGCTTTGGAGTTCTCGAGACTTTAAAACAGAGCTAGATTTCCTGATTTCCTCAGTATTCGGAAGATCTGACCTATTTGTAATAAGACACAAAGAACTGGTTCTGTTTGGACAGTTGGCACCAATAATAGTGTTTAATATTCTAAAATAATGCCTAGAAAATATGTACCAGTGACAAGTATGCACTAGGAAAAAATCAATGCCATAAAGAACAGGGAGTTTTCCTCATCCAGCTTCTGATTTTAGCACTTCTTAGTAGGAAACAATCCAATGGTTTTGGATAGCTGGGAGCACAAAGGCCACTTTAATCTATGCCAACTGTCAATAGCCCAAGGCTTACTGAGCCATGGGGAGCTAGATAGGCACATTTTTATTTGTCTGTCCATCCACAGAGTAATAAATTATTTTTTAATTTACTTCTCCCATTTTCTAATTAATTTGGCCATACCAACATTCCGGTGCCCAGCAAAAAGTATTTGAATTGGCAGAGCTATACAAAAGCTGTTCTTGCAGTACTGCAGATTCAAATTCCTTCCATTAGCTACCCAATTAAGCAGAAGGAAGTTTAAATTACCAGCCTCTGTCTTTATTTATTTATTTTCACAGAAGAGTACTACTTAACCATGTTTAAAGTCAAATGAATAGTAAGAAAATATATACCAGATCAAGCCATGAAGGAAGTGGGGCAAACCAGAAATAATTAAGGGAAATGAGAAGAAAAGAAAACACATTACCATTAGAAAATAATTTCTTACTTAATTATGCTCTAATTCAGTGAGTTATTAGACTTCTATTTAAAAAGAAACATCTGATAATTAAGTAGCTATTAAACCAAATTGATCATTAGTTTGGGAAACACAGGCAACCCTTTTATTGCAAGGCTGCTTCTAACTTATGTACCTTTAAGTAGATATCTTCCTTTCCAGTAACCCAACTCAGTGGAGCCAGCAACACAAATAAAATGTTTCATGTGAATACTATCTGGAGCCAGAGCATGCTCTGTAAGAAAGAATTGATCTAAGCTGCTTAGGGATACTCTTAGGAAGCAGACTCTCTGCTTTCTGTTGTCTTGAGAAAAACATTGTCTACCTCACCTCTGGAAAAGGAGTCCTGTCCTAAATCGCAAAACTTGTTATTTGGTTCTTTTAATTTTTTTTCCAAATAAACTTACCACATACACACTGATTTAAAACTTCAATTCCATTATTAATATAATTAAACAATACAAGTCCTTTTCAAGATGGGTGAGCTCATAATGATCGAAACTGAAGAGCATATCCACTTGTAGTAAAATGTTTGTTTAATTTAATCAAAGCTAACTAAAAATAAGTGAACCAAAGCCAATTATTTGCACAGTCCTGTTCTGCTTGATATCAATAGTGCATTCTAAACTTACCTAAAACTAAATGCAAAAAGGCAATAAGTAATTTTTTTACGCCTGCTGAAACTTGCTATTTCCTGAATGAACATATAAAAGTAAGCAGAGGTTTTTAATACTTAAAGATATTTCAGATATCTTGATTGTCTCAGTCCTGTCTAACTGACTGAGTTTATGAGAAAACTGTTCAAAACAATTTTGATGTGCGGCCTATTTTGACAAAATGTTACTCAGGCTGTTGAATCATGAGCCCATTCCCCAAATCATCATACTTGAACAAGCAGAGTTCACTTCTGTAGAAGCAAAATCAAAGTCTAAATGTAAGATTTTGACTATATTGTGCGTATTGGGTGGAAAAGACATGTTACAAAATTCAAATATTCACAAAAAACCCCCCAAAACATACCAAATAAATATTCTTAATTTTTCATTATAAATGCTTTGACCTCCATTCCTTCCTTCCTTCCTTCCTTCCTTCCTTCCTTCCTTCCTTCCTTCCTTCCTTCCATGTAAAGTAACATATATTTCATAATACATATATAAATATACGTATATAAAAATATATGTTATATATATATTATATTTATATATAAATATATATATATATAACATATATATTTATGACAGAGAGCATTTTCAAATTTGGTTAAAAGTATTTTGTCTGAGGGCAAAAGCTAAAGAAGGAACAGAAAAACCTACGTTGTCAAAGAAAAGTTTTCAGACATGTTTTGTTAAACAGTATTCATATATGATATCAGGATTTATGTGAACATATGCCGTCAAAGTTTTTTTGCAGATTTTGGTATAACATTTTCTCTGTCCATATTTAGATTGTTTCACCCCAGAATAGATACAGTCACTGTTTTAAATATTAGAATAGTTTTCAAATATCCCAGCAACATAATCCTGGTTAGAATTTGATTACACTAATAAGCTGCAATTCTGGTGCCACTGAGAGATTTTTAAACAAATGAGACTATTTATTGCAACACAGGAAGTTTTTCTTCAGGTCAACCTACAGATGCTACCATTCATCTATCTATTTTAAGAAGAAAAATTTAGTAGAATTTATAATAGGAAATAGGAACTTCATATAATAGGCTTATATTACTCATCACATAGCTTTGCCCTAAAAATATTCAAATAGCCTAAAGCAAACTGGAGGGATTCAAGGAGTTGAAAAGAAGTCTATAATTAGAAATGACACATTTCTAACTTTGAAATTGTAGCAAGATAGACTATATAGGGTAAATTTGTCTTTTACAAAACTCTATATCTTACACACTCATTTATTTAATCATTCACTTGTCTGAGAGGCATTAAAACTCCTGTGTCTAAATTTTTAGAACTGGGCAGCCTTTTTACAATTTTATTTTTGAAATTTAGCTAGTTAGTTCATTAGTTTTGTTTTGACTTGCCCAAAGGACCTGTAAAATTTCCCCCTCTTGTAAGCTTGTTTTTCACATACAGTTTAACTAATTAGATGAATCTTAGATTTTTACACTAGCTTAGTATATATTAGTGACTGTTTTGAAGAAAACAGCCATATGAAAAACCTGAGACCTTCTTTATAGGATCCAGCCTAAACTTGACAACTTGGTTGTGTTCTAATCATATAGACCTTGTATATTGAATACTACAGAGTATTTGTTTAAGTAGCTATTTTATCAAGACTACTAGAATTGAATAAGCTTTGTTTCAAAATTAACATTATTTTTCTTTCTCTCGCATGGAAGTCTCGACTGAAAACTACCTATTGGCTAATTCTGGGTTTTTTTCTGCTTTACTGGGGGCAATATGTGTCACCCACATGGCTGGATGTATTTCATATAAGACTGACAATGAAGTCTATGAAATAGAAAATGTTTTACCTCACTGTGGAAGTTATATAATTCAATGGATTCTCAGTCTGACTTTCAAGGTCTGACATGCTCTGTCTGTGAGACCAGAGTAACTTTTTCTGATTCTACATGAAAGTTAATGATGTTTATTCCCACTTTCTCCCTTTGTCACTGTGTCTATGTTTACATATGTGTGTGTACAAACAGATGCACACCAGTCCAAGCATATATGGAATAAAGGGGCATGACCTAACAATAGTTTTGTTTTGTTTTTTTTTTTCTTTAAGTCTGTTTTAAACCTAAGGGGAAAAAAATTCCAACTGAGAAGATGATAATTCTTATTGTCCCTCCACTTTTGCCCAAAAGAAACATCTATTTGCAGTGTGATGCATTTTACAAAGGGACATGGTGTGCCCTGGTGTTGTGGGTCAGGAGTATATTATGTGATATAATATGTAATATATTTTACCACTGTATGATATATATTACACAAAAATATATTTATTACATTTTAATTTTATTATAATATAATTAACAATTAGTAATAGTTTTAATTACATAATTAATAATATAAATAATAATTAATATGTTCAAATTTTCACTAAAGCCTTGTTGGACAAAAATGAAATATTTTAATACACTCCTTTAATCTCAGATATGGTGATAGTTCCTGATTTACTGGTAAACCTACAAGGAATTGATCCTGATCTCTCATAGATCAAAGTTCATTTTCTAACAGGCTTGTTTTCACTTTTATATTTAACACACTTTTTTACAAAAAGAGCTATGAATAAAAAGTCACAATTTTGGGAGGGTCTGAGCTCTGTAAATGAAGAGTTGAGGGGATTTGTTGGGATTGATTACAGAACTGTGCAGACTAGAAAGGACATTTGAAGTCATGTTATTCAAAGCAGGGATTACTTCAGACTTGGATTAGTATCCTTAGGGCCCTGACTGGTCAAGAAATAAAACAAAATAATAATTCCAGGACAAGACATTTTGCCAACTCTCTGGGACCAGCTTCAGCATTTATTTATCCTAACCCTGAAAATGCTTCTTCTTGAATATATAAAGCCAATGGAAACCTCCCTTCATGCAACCTGAGTGCCTCTCATCTCTTCGCTGTGCTGCTCTGGGTCTTGCTTTGTCTTCTGCATCAGGATCCTTCCTTTACAGCAACAAAACTGCATTGAGATCACCCTTAACCTTTTCTTACTGAGGCCAAACAAATTGAGCTCCCACTGTCTTTCCTCAGCATAAACATTCCCCTATTGTAGTGTCCTTCCACAGTGATTCCCAACTCATTCAAACTCTTATATTTCCAAATCAAAGTCAAAACAGCGGGGCAAGAATTGTGATTCTGTGTCACCAGCAACTACTGAGGTAACAGCTGCTCTTCTGAAGTCAACTAGTTTATTATTTGCTTGAGTGATGTCAAGTCCTCTGCTTTTCAACTCCACTTAAACATGATTATCTCAAGTAGAAAAAAGTCCCTTATCTAATAACATTGCCAGAAACATACAGAAGGTTACATCAGTTGTAATTTTTAATATGTTAGAACTGAGTTTCAGTAGGTGTCTCACTTGTCTGTGTAAGAATGGGTCTGAGTGCTTTCAAATCCTTTGAACAGGAGAAAAAAAAAAAAGTTGACTTTATTTTTGTATGGGCCATGTTTTGGTCCAAGGGCAGCTTCATCTTAAGACCCAAACTGGGGTTCTGCCTCCAGCCCTGGGGGCAGCACAGCAAGGATGTGGAGCTGCTGGAGAGTCCAGAGGAGGCACCAGGATGGTCAGAGGATGGAGCAGCTCTGCTGGGAGGAAAGGATGGGAGAGCTGGGATTGTCCAGCCTGGAGAAGAGAAGCTTTGGGGTGACTTCATTGTGGCCTCGCAGTGCCTGAAGGGGGTCCAAGAAAGGTGGAGAGGGATCATTTACAAGGGATGGAGTGACAGAACAAGGGGGAATGGCTTCAGCTAACAGAGGGTAGCTAGATGGGATATTGGGAAGAAATTCTTCCCTGTGAGGGTGGGCAGGCCCTGGCACAGGTTGGACAGAGAAGCTGTGGCTGCCCCTGGATCCCTGGAAGTGTCCAAGGCAGGTTGGACGGGGCTTGGAGCACCCTGGGCTAGTGGAAGGTGTCCCTGCCCATGGCAGGGATGGGACTGGATGGGCTTTAAGTTCCCTTACAAAGCAGGCCATTCCATGATTCCAGGATTCTATGATATCAGTAATTCCAGACGCTTGCCAGAGTGATGTTCATTTTTTTTAATAAATCCTTATAATACACTATAAGATTTTACACAATCTATTTTACTCACAGAATCATAAAATGACCTGGGTTGGAAGGGATATTAAAGACCACTTAGTCCCAAACCCCCTGTTACTGGCAGGGGCACCTTCCACTAGACCAGGTTCCTGAGAACACTGTACAACCTAAGCCAAAATCAATGAAATAAGAACCAAATTGATCAACCAAGAGTAAAAGCAAAATATTGAAACATTTTAAAACAGGCTAGTACTTGGGCTCTCATTGCCTCTTAAGATCCTAAAGGAGCTGAGCAGCCAATTTTCTTTATTTTGGTAAAAGGATTTCTTTCCTGTCCTGACTTCACTCTTGTTTACACTGCATTTACTTGCATATATCCAAAGCCAAACATGCTTGTATATGATCTGGGACAATGAGTTTGGGGGTGACAGTGTACCCAGCTGCCTCTCAAGGCTTGTGATTGCTCCCCCCTTCTCCCAACTTCTAAATTCTTGACAATGAATTCAATTCTCAAACTTTTGTGCTGAATCAGAACATAAATCTGAGTGTTTTCCCCTCTCCTTTTATGGGGTTTTATGGCCAGGAATGATGTTGTGAGGAATTTATGAACGTGAAATCTTCACTAACTACAGAGTTATTGCCTTTTCTAGAGGAATAAATTCAGGCTACCTTACAGTACAAGTGCAGAGTTCTCTTCACTGTGGGATTCAGCACTGACAGGCTGTGTCCCAGGGTCTTTATAACTGCTGGATGTTTTCAAGGTTGTAAAAGATCTAAGTGGAGCCCAGGATAAAGATTAACAGTCCTCCCCAAGCAGACAGGCAGAACATCTACATGAGAAGAAGCAGACTTGTGAGAAACTATTTATTAAAGCAAGGATACATTACTGAATTCATATTTTTATCTATAATTTGTCACTAGTTTGCAAATAGACCAGATTCTAGATTCCAAATATATGCCGCATTACCACAGTTGTGTATCAGATGAACACAATGTGAAGTTGCAAAGTAATGCTTTTTTTTTTTCCAAGTGCTTTGAACAAGCACTAAATAATGATAATTAAAGAAAAAAAAAAAGGTAAAGACATATCTAATAAAACCCTAG
>VWZF01000740.1:0-86875 GCA_013396755.1 Sclerurus mexicanus
GCCGGGCCAGCAGGGGGCGCTGCAGGCCGGCGCTCCGAGTGCGCTCCAGGCCGGGCGGGGCTGGGAGGCAGCGCCGCCTTCCTTACGGTATCTCCTGCTCCCTCTGAAAGCCTTCGGTGCCTTTCGGGGAACGACGCATCCTCTGGACTGTCTGCCAAGGCCTGCCAGCACCATCTCAGAAATGCATCACAGAGGGCACAGATTTCCAGCCAGCCCGTGTCAGGCTGGTTCTCCATTTGCTTCTGTCCTCCTCTTCCTAAAGATGCTGAGCACATTTTGCCTTTTGTGAAGGCCAAGTAACAGCTGAAATTCGTTCAGGGAGGATATGGGACAGACACTTCATGGTAACACAACCTATGACCTAACACCATCTCGTCAATAGACCATGGCACAAAGTGCCACCTCCAGTCTTTTCTTAAACACCTCCAGGTATGGTGAGCCCACCTCCTCCCTGGGCAACTCATTCCAATGCCCAATCACGCCTTCTGTAAAGAACTTCTTCCTAATGTCCTACCTAAACCTTTCCTGGCACAGCTTAAGACTGTGACTTCTTGTTCTATTGCTAATTGCCTGGGAGAAGAGACTAACCCCTACCTGGCTGCAACCTCCTTTAAGGGAGTTGTAGAGAGTGAGGTCTCCCCTGAGCTTCCTTCTTTCCAGGCTAAACAACCCCAGCTCCCTCAGCCTCTCCTCATAGTACTTGTGCTCCAGTACCTGCACCAGCCTTGTTAGCCTTCTCTGGACATGCTACAGCACCTCGACAAACTTCCTAAATGAGGGCCCCAGAACTGGACATAGCACTCGAGTTGCAGCCTCACCAGTGTTGAGTGGAGGGGAACAATTGCTTCCCTGGCCCTGCTGGCCATGCTGTTCCTGATACAGGCCAGGATGCCACTGGTCTTCTTGGCCACCTGTGCGCACGCTGTTCACGTTCAGCTGCTGTCAATCAGTGCCCCCAGGTCCCTTTTTGCCTGGCCACTCTCCAGCCATTCTGTCCCCAGTCTGTGCTGCTGCAGGGGGTTGTTGTGGCCGAAGTGCAGGACCTGGCACTTAGTCTTGTTCAACTTCATCCCCTTGGATTTGGCCCATCTTCTCCAGCCTGTCCACATCCCTCTGCAGAGCCCTCCTACCCTCCAGCAGAATGACACTTCTGCCCATCTTGGTGTCATCTGTGAATTTGCTAATGGTGGACTCAATCCCCTCATCTAGATCATCAAAAAAGATATTAAACAGGACTGGGCCCAACACTGATCCCTGGAGACACCAGTAGTGACAGGATGGCAACTGAAGGCAGCACCATTCCCTACTGTTCTCTGGGCCCAGCCATGAGCCAGTTCTTCACCCAGCAAAGAGTGCACCTTCAAGCCATGGCTTGCAGCTTTTCCAGGAGTATGTTTTGAGAGATGGTGTCAAAGGCTTTGCTGAAGTCTACATCCACAGCCTTCCCCTCATCCATCAGGCAGGTCATTTGATCATAAAAGGAGATCAGGTTGGTAACACAGGACGTGTGTCTCCTAAACCCATGCTGGTTGGGTTTGATCCTCCAGCCATCCTGTAGGTGCTGTGTGATTGCACTCAAGGTGATCTGCTCTATAACCTTGCTGGGCACTGAGGTCAGGCTGACAGGCCTGGAGTTTCCCAGGTCCTTCTTTCTGGCCTTTCTTATGGATGGGCATCACATTGGCCAACTTTCAGTCATCTGGGACCTCCCTGGTGAGCCAGGACTGCTGGTAAATGATGGAGGACAGCTTTCCTTTCTATGCAACCTGATATATACAACTTAAAACTGAGTCCTCCAGCTACAGGCTTTCACAGAATTTTCAAAATGTTCCTGTCAGTTTTACAAAGTCATTCCACACAGTCAGGAGTTCAAGTTTCCCACTCACAGAACAAAGTAATGTCTGTGTCATGGGCACCTTCAAGCACTCTCCGCAATGGCTATGTTGGACCCTTTTCTTGTTTTATAGGTCTCATAAGCTTTGGAGTTGGTGCCAGGAAACAGGGTGAAAGCTGGACTGGACAGCGTCAAGGGAGGCCAGGTTCCTACTTAATGAGTGGTTGAGCATCAGATTTACTAAGTTGCCCTAAGGGACTGGGTGTCTGAAGTGCATGAGAGCTGACAGGAGACCTCTGAGAAAAGGCTGTGGGCTCCAGCAGGTCCTCAGAGAACTCTGTGTGGCTCCAGTAGCTGTCAGAACTGTTCAAAGCCCATAGTCAGAGGTTTCTGAAGCACAAAGTAAAGGTTAAGTCCTGGTTCCTCTCCCAGCTGGGCTTGATAGTTGTGTTTACAGGGAGCTACAGGCAGGTGAGCAAACATGACAGAGCATCGGGCATGGCTAGTTCAGCACATGGATCAGACATGTTCACACTTCATTTGCCCCTCTTGTCCCTGTGTCCATCTGTTTCTCCACACTTGCTCCATCCCATATTTCCTGGATCCTTCCCTTTCCCTGCCTCTACTGCTTCTTCTAAGCATCCCATGTCTTGTACTATCCCACAATATGTTTTCCACTGCATCCCTGATGATTCCCGATCCCATTATAAGCAGATTCCCAGGATATTACAGCACTGTTCTCTTTTCTCTTTCTTCTGGGAGGTGTCATCTCCAGAGAAATGAGTCAGTTTTGATACCTGGGGAGATAGGGAGAATATGCTTTTAAAGAAGGCCATGTCTTCTCCTGACAGAAAGAATCAGTGTGTCTGACTCTGGGTGGGATGTTAACAGCAGATGCTCTTTTGAAACATTTGAGAAAGAAGTGAAACTCCCTGTGAATCGGGGAAGTCAGACCCCTGCTCCAGGTACCATCAGGGGCTGCAAAGGGACCTGTCTCCAGCCGTGAGAGAGAGGGTGCAGGCCTCGGCCTCTCTCTGGGCACTGGATGGCAGGGGAAGTTCACCACGGACACTCCTCCTATGCTGAGGACTGGTTAAGCTGGTTGTGAACTTCAGGAGGAGCAAAAGGCAGGAAAGATGCCAGCAGCCTCCTATTGCCTGAAAGCAGGCTGCTTGGTCTCCTTCTTCAGGCTCCTCCATGGACTTCCAGGCACCTCAGGCCCCTTTGGCACTGAACCTGGAGCTGAGAGGCAGTGCTTCTCACCAGGCTATATCTGCCCAAGAGGATGCTTAAAGCACCTTTTGACTCTGAGGACTGTGAGGAGCTCAGCTGTGGCCTAACTGCTCAGAGATGAACCTCTCAATACTGAAAATCATCCCTTTGGCCCTTGCAAATCCAGGAAAGTCGGACACTGGCCATAGTTCAGAGAGCCCCAGGTCACCTCCTTTGGAAGGGCAGCACTGGAAGCTCAGCCTCTCCAAAACTGATGGCCAGGAGCTCTGTCCTCAGTCTAGCATTGGCTTCTGGGTTTCTGGGGGTCCTTCTCCATGCAGCATCAGTGGCTTTAGGAGTGGCGACACCATATGCCACAGAAGGGCCTGATAACGCAGGTCAAAGCCCCTGGAGTTGATGGGCACTCCGTCACAGCTGAGGATGCTGCCAACAGAAGCCAAGGTAGAGGATCCCACCACGGTGTTCTGTGGGAAGGAGCTGAGGATGGGGCCGGGCAGGGTCACCACCACAGCAGGCGGCTCAATGACGACGGTGGAGCTCTGGCACTGCTGGACACAGCACTTGTTGCAGCTGTTGGCCAGCGGGGTTGGGCCGCAGGGCTGGCAGCAAGGGCTGCAGGGCTGGTATTGTTCTGTCCTAGGACATGAGGTGCATGTGAAGAGAGGGAAAGGAGGAAGAAAACCATGGCGATATGTGGTGGTTTGAGCATTAGCTGACCGCCTGGTGTCTAGCAAAACTGCTTCAAGGTTTTTCTCTCCCCCTGCTTTTTGTCTTCTCAGAGGGGAAAAAAAAAAAAAAACCAGCTAGGAATTTACAACTAGAGATAAAAACCAAAAGAGGAACTTTGTTTAAAACCACGGGCAAAGCAGAACTTAGAATAANGTCCATGGCCAACCTCCTTCCCCTGCCGGTGTGGGGGACGGGCAGTGGAAGGTTTACAGTCAGTTGTTGTTGGGTCAGCCCTTGGCAGATGTAAGTCCAAAACTTAAGCAGCAGTTCTTCCAAATGTGCTGTCTCGGGCTTTCCTGTGGGCTGCAAAGGGGACAGCTTGCTTCACCACAGTCCTCACCACAGTCACAGGGGAATCATAACTCTGAGTCCTTCCCCTGCATTCCGTGGGGTGCCCCCCATAAGAGAGATCCTCTGCTCTCTCGTGGGCCATTCCATAGGGTGCAGTTTCTTTTGGATAATCTGGCTGTACCTGCTCAGCATGGGTTTCTCCCTCCATGGATCTCAGACGCAAATCTTTTGCAGGACTCTGCTCCATCTTGGGGCCTCCCATGAGGTAACAGCCTCCTCCATACATCCCTCTGCTCTGGCAGGGGGATCTTTGCACACCGATGGATCCCATGGGCTTCAAGGGGACAGCTCATAATCACCATAGTCATCACCAGTAGTCAGGGAACCATAGCTTTAAGTCCTTTCCCTGATCCATGGGGTCCCTCCCCCTGCTTCTCCTCCTGCACTGACCTTGATGTCTGCATTGTGATGTTGTTAATCCATGGCTGCCAATTTCCAAGTGTGCAACAACTTCTTAAATATGTTTTCATGCAGGGGCATTACTTAATGATTCAGAAGCAGGAAGTTTTCCTTGGAGCTGACCCTCATTGGCTCTGCTCTATAGGATAGAGGAAAACTTCTAGAGGTTTCTAAGAGAAACCACTCTTCCTCTTATCAAAAAAACCTAACCAGAGAAACCTACAACAGGATACATCAGGAGCAGCCTGTTACCTCACCAGGAGTGAGTCAAAGAACATGCAGGGCCAGGAAGTGGATGCTATGCAGGGATGTGTGAGGGCTTGTTGGTGTCATCTTGCCAGAGCCCAAAAAGAGCCACCAGCTCCCATGCAGCTACTGCCCAGCCCCCAGGTCCAGATGCCACCTGAGTATGGTCCCAGCACCCCTCCATGTTTAACTTGCTTCCTATTCCATGACAAGGAGCCCCGTGATCTGTGACAGGACAGAGCTGATTTCAGTTGAGAGGTCTGTTGAGGTGAGACCACCTTTTAGATACAGCACAGAAGGAGAAGAGGCTTCAGACTCACCTGACACCAAAGGAGAAGGAGGCAAGAGAAGTGAATGAGAGAGGAAGGAGCTGGGCTGTCTTTTATCCTGGATCTTTACTGCTCCAGGCTGCCAGAGTCATCCCTTGTAGACATGATCATTTTCTGACAAACTCATCTTGAATGCAGTACATCCCAACTGATGTCATGGACTGTAGTTTGTGTTCCTGAATGCCTGGTTTTCATTTCCTGCTTTATTTCAGGCACATTTCACAGTGAAGACTTTTTGGTTGGTTGGTTGGTTGGTTGGTTGGTTGGTTGGTTGGTTGGTTGGTTGGTTGGTCTTGGGGTTTTATGTTAATGTGACAGGATGAGAGGTCCAAGTGTTTCTGGATCAAAACACATCAGTGTGGGCAGGGGACTCAGTTCACATACTAGAAAAGTCCAGTAAAGGCAAATCATGTCAGTCTGGGTTGTTTTTTTGGAGTCTTTGTGGCCCCATTGGCAAGAAGTGGCCAATGCCTGGGTTTGACTGTATCCCACTTAATGGTGTGTCAGGAAAACTCTGCTAGTGTGTTTTTGTCTGTTCCTATTCTGCACCAGGGAGGTGGCATGGAGAAAGAAGGGGTGCAGAGTCCCTTCTAGATCTCGGAAACAAAGGTTTGATAGCAAATGTCATAATAAAGAGGCTGTTTTAGTAATATAGAACAAAAACAGGAATATAGATAGGAATTAAACCTTACATCCTTTCAGATGCTGAGAATCTTGTATTCATACAGCATTATACAGACCATGGTGGATTTTCTCAAGATACTTTTTGCAGAAAGAACTTATGCTTCCCTCCCACACCATAGTGCCTTATATTTTGTGTAACCAAACAAAAACACAAACAAACAAACAAACAAAAAAATCATACATTTTCTCCTTGCATGCTGAAAGGTTATTTCTGCCATGATACCCACCAAGGAGCAGCACAGGCTGGCATAAGGCACTCCCGCAGATTCCCTTGCGCAGATTCCTGGCTTGTCATGCCAGTGTAGGGGCTTCCCAGACCTTCAGTGCAAAGCCCAAAAGAGCAGACATGTCTTGACCATGATTAGTGACTTGTCAATACAATGTTTTCTTCGAAGCTTCCAATGCACTTCCTCTCTGGGCAGTCTTCAAACAACACCATTAGCTCTTTTGGGGCCTTACTCCCCAGAATCCCTGCCGGAGCTACCCCCAAGGTGTCTCCAGTTCAGTGCACAGTTTGTCATGTTTCTGCATGTGTTCTCTTGCCTGTACTTGTCTGCCTACTGGATTTCTGCAGGTGGCTTTGGGTGCAGATTTCTGCATGACTGATGTCTGAGCACATGAATATGTGTATGTTTGCATGTCCCTCATCACAAGGGATTGTGCTGCTCACATCAGGGACACCCTCTGCTGCTTTGTTCATAAGCTCCACAAAGCAGCCGGGCCCAGAAGGAGACTCAGTGCAGCTGAGCAGCAACAGAACAAACCTGGCGGAGATCTGCCCGTGGCACAGGCACTGAAATGTAACCTGCTGTATCTTCAGCCCTCTCTACTCTGCATCTGCAAAACTCACAGTTTTCCTACTGATTTCAGGCCCCAACAAGGACGATTTCATACCAGTTTGGATTCTTAGTTTAATTCAATATGTGAGTGTTTAGAGTAAATCACCATAGCTGGAAGCCACTTCTCTATTCCTCACCAGCCCAAGACACAGCTGCTGTCCCAAGTGAGAGAGAGTACAAAAGGATAGGATTTGCTTTATGCGCAAGGAAACATTACTGGCTCATTGTCTGTTTGATGTCCAGCAGGACCCCCCAGATCATATTCTGCAAATCTGCCTAACAGCTAGGTAGATCCCAGCACATACTGGTGCATGGACAGGTGCAGGATATTGTCTCTGTGTCCAAAGGGGGAAACACAGGTACATTATTGGTCTTCCACAGGCACTACACCAAACCAGCTCCTTCCTGTTGTAACTTACGAAGTGTTCACATTGGTTGGGCAGTCTGTCACAAACATCTGCACCATCATCTCCTTGCACTGAAATCCCTGGTCAGACAGGTAATCAGGGAGTAGTGAGCTCAGGTATTTTCTGTGTATTGCTGGGTCCTCCAAGAACGGTGGCTTCTTTGGCCAGAGGATCTTCACTACCTGGACAGATTTCAGCTGAGGGTCTTTGATTTACAGGGTCAACCTCCCCATGCAGCCTTGACTAATAAAAATACATTGCTACAGAACGAGACACCCAGCAGTGAAAGTCTCTCTCGCTGTTGTATGCAAAGTACCCACCAAAATGAGAAACACAATAAAGGCTGAGGATCTGTCAGGAGGCTGGAGAGAGAGAGGTGCTGCTCAGGAGCAGTTGTTTACAGTGCCAGGGCTGCTCCTTGGCACTTCTCTGCTCACCAGCTCCATACACCAGGATTTTGCCTCCTGCCTCCATCCCTGTCTCTGTCCCAGTCTCAACCCCTTTCCTTTTCACTGTGCCAACAGTGGCTGCAAAGTGCCCAGCCATGCCCTTATGCCTCGCACAGGTACAGAGCTGCGCTGGGGATGGAGCTGCAGATTCCCCATCCCCATCACTCCATCATCCTGCCCTGTCTCAGCCATCAGTGAGCCAACCCACTGGACTCAGAACTCCATCCCCCTGTTCTAGGAATTTATCTGTTCACCCATTAAAATACCACTTTTTTCCCCCCTTACCAGCTTCCTCCTCTGCCTTCCAAGTCCTAACCTGTAGACAAACACTGAACAACTGCTTCCAAAATACCAGAAGCTAAACTAAGAGAAACCTCAGACCTTTTGAAAAGAACACTTCACCTGTGTTTCCCAGACTTCTGAATGTTCTGAGGAGCTGTTGTGCTTTCAGAAGCCCACCCACCAAGAAAGAGCACACCAAAGCAGACACAGTCTGCAGCGCAGGGGAGATATTACCTTGCAGAGTAAATGTTAACAAAAGAAGAGGAAGCCAGAGAAACGTGCAGGAAGCCACTGAGACTGTTCACTCTCTGCTGTGAAGACAAGCAAAGGCAAAAGGTGAAGGGGCTTTATTCTGATCCTCCACACCCTAGAGGTGTGACTATGTCACACATGCTCTGGCACTCTCTGCAGGATGCAGCCATTTCATTGTGTCTGCCGAGAGTGTCGTGTTCTGCAGTGCACTGAGAGTTTCCTGAGGGACAGGCATTCTTGAGTTGAGAAAAATGATCTTCACCATGGCTGTGTCAGCGTGTGTCTTGCTAATTCAGTCAGGTGAGTGCATTGTGTACTTCCTGTTGTTTCTCACAGTGGTTTTTAGTAGGCTACTCAGAGGTCTCTGCTGACAAGAGGATGACATAAGGGAGAAATGTAGAAGGGGGATGGAAGTAGATATCTGAACTTTCAATTTCTTCGGAAACACAGCAAAGTTTGGGGCAAAGAGTCTTAAACACAGAGCAAGTGAGAGAAGGAAGCAAACTTCTCTGCAGACACATTTATGCCTGTGTTGCAGGTCTTGGTGGATGTGACTCCCAGAAGCAATTCTTCTCTGAGGTGTCATCCACTGTTGGACAGCGAGTGGTTCTGCCTTGCCAGTCCACCACCGAGGACACTTTGAATTTCTTCTGGTACCGCCAACTTCCAAGGAAAACTTTGACATTTCTCCTGCATGCATTTACTTCAGGGGGCAAGTTCCGCAATGGCCGATTCTCTGTGGTGGTTGTTAATAAAACAGCCCCCTTAGAAATAGCAAGTGTCTCTTTTCAGGACACTGCGATTTATTACTGTGCTCTGGGACACCACATTAAGCTAAACCAAATTTCTGCTCATACAAAAACTGCATCTCCAGCAGCACAGGAGGATGAGTCTCAGCATCCTCCAAACTTGGCTGTGCTTTCATCCTTGAAATGATCCTCTCCTTCTTATATCAGCCTTTCCAAATTCTCCTATCTCAACTCCTCCCTACTTTTTTGAAAGTCCCCTTCTATGCAGAGGTATTCAGAGCAGTGACTTAGAAATGCTGGACCATGGGACTCTTTGTAGGTGAGCTGAGTCACTTGGCTTTTCTCACTTTCTCACACAGAAAGCAACAGCCCTCAAGGAAATAATGAACACATCTGGACATAACATCCAGTTGCAGCATCAATGCTCACCTGCATTTGATTCCTTCAGGGAGCTGACACTACAGAATCCAGTGCTGCTGGGGTGACAGCATCCTGTCCGAGGCCTTGACCCTGCTGTGTGCAGAGCCAGGGGATTCACGTATCTGTTTTGCACCTAGCCAGCCCTAGCCCTTGCCACAGGAACCCAATGGACCACAAACCCTCATCTCCGCCCTCTTTGCAGAGCAGTCAAAGCACAGGAAAGCAGTTTTTCCATTAATGCCTCAGTACTGGGCAGGGTGTTCTTCTTTGTGCTCCACATGGTTAAATGATGAGATCCTACCACATCTCAGCCAGCATAAAGTCAACTTCTTTGGAAAACAATAATGAATAGAAGAGCTAAAGAAAGTCTAGCTAAAGAAAACTGAAGCAACTGATAGCATTGCTGTCCATGAGGCAAGAGGTTCTGTATACTAAAAATAGTGCTTTGAGATCATCACATAATGACAACTGCTAAAGATGAAGATTATAAATATGAAGACAAAGACATTGATGATGATGATGATGATGATGGTGGTGGTGGTGGTGGTGGTGGTGGTGATGATGATGATGGGGGTTGTGCTCACAGTTTGGTAGCACTGGGAACTCAGAAGCAATTTGGTTTGGGCAGCTCAGAGCCCAGGTAGAGCTCAACTTGACCTATTCTATGAGGAGAACTCTTGGAGCCACATTGGTCCTGTTGCTCACAAGAGGTTTTCCCACCAGCAAACCTTAACTACAGCACACTGGGCATCACCATACTGCCAAGATCTGAAGGACACCTTATTATGTCCTGACAAGAATGACAGGAAAAGATACCTTTAGGTGCCCTGGCAATTTTAAATGGTTTCTTTTTATTGACTCTGAACTTTTGGGTTCAGGGTTGGCACAAGTCAGATGTGTGCCAAGGCATAGAGTGGGGTTAAGGTGAGATAGGCAGGGGTGACAAGGGTACAGGCAGGGAAAATGTGGAGGAAGTTGGGGATTGCTAATTCAGAACCATTCCACCTATGTGGACTCTTGTATTTGTGGGATTATTTCCCACCCTGGGAAGACTGACAACAAAGCTTGGTTCTTGACAACTCAAGCAGGTCACAGCAGCAGTGGAGGGTCAAGCCACAGCCTCCCAGGACAGTTTCCAGTCTCAATCATCTGTATCTGCGAGACTTGCACCCCTGGGACTCTGCCTGGTACTTCTGCACCTTTGCACGGAGACAGGAAACTCAGCTGGGCTTTAACGCAAACCTGCTGGGGTCCGGCACAGGCTGCATTAGATATGGGGAAGGGAGAGTTGCCAGGGGCCAGGAGGGGATGGCTGTTCTCATGAAGGCTTTTCTGGTCTTTACTGCACACTGCAGGCGTTCTGCTTAATTGCTAGTTAAAATAGAGTAGAATTGTGAGTAACAACAGCAACAAATCATTAAAACACCTTGGCCTCACTGAATCCCCACTTCATTCCAGCCTGACCTTCAATCCTGCATTCCTGAATTATCTGCCTCTTCTGTCCAAAAGGCCCAGGGACAATGCGGAATGGAATAAATGGTCAGTTCCTAACCCTTCACAAATAGCTCCTTCAGAATCAACCTGCTCCAGCCTGGGTTCTCCACAAGCTCTACTTTCCCAGAGTCATGACCAAACAGCTTGTGAAGCTCTCCAAGCACGGAGACTACACAAAGTGCCTGGTGAACCTGTTCCAGTGCTTGGTCACCCTCATGCTGAGAGGCTGCAATGTGGGTACCACATGCCACAACTGCAGACAGACCCTTTCCTCCTTCCTTCCCTGAGTTTTTTTGTTTGTTTGGGTTTTTTTTCTGAGAATGATGTATTACTGTATGGAATAATCCTTTGCTCAGTTGGTATCAGCTGTCCTGGTTGTTTGTCCTCTCAGCATCTTCTGCATCCCAAGCTGAGTCACTGTTGGGCAGCAAGTGAATCAGAGAAGGCCTTGGCATTCTGTGAGCACTATAGAGCAGCAGCTCAAACACTCCTTGTCAGTGTCACCAGTGCTGTTTGATCCCAAATAGAAAACACAGTACTGTGCAAGCTACTATGAAAAAAATAACTCTACCCCACCAAAAACTAGCACAGCTTCTTGAAATGCCTCAGGTTCCTGTCAGCCCGTTTCTCCAGCCTGCCGAGGTCCCTCTGGGTGGCAGCACAACCATGTCGTGTAACAGTCCCTCCTCTTAGTTTGGTTTCATTAAGGAATTTGTTGGGGTTCTTCTTTATTTCTGTCCTTCAGATCACGGCTAAAGATGTTAAGGAGGACTGGATACAACACTGACCCCTGGGATGCATTGCTCCATTCTGGCTTCCAACTACACCTCATGCCACTGATCACCACACTTGGGGGCCATCTGTCTGCCCCGTGTTCAGTCCAGCTCACCAGTTGCTCATTCAGTTGGGACTTCATCAGCTTCTCTAGAAGGACCTTAGTCTGAAGAACAGTGTTGAAAGCCTTCCTGAAATCAGGGCATATAATACTCACTGCTTTCCCCCCATCTACAAACCCAGTCATTTCAGCACAGAAGTTCATTATCAAGTCTGTCAAGCATGAGTTCCCCTTGGTGAATCCTGCCAAACTTTTTGTCCTTCATATGCCTGGAGATTATTTCCAGGATTAGTTGTTCCATCACCATTTCAGGGCTTGAGGAAAGTTTCCTGGGTCCTCCTTCTTGCCCTTCTTGAAGATAGCAGTGACATTTGCTTTCCTCCAGCAGTCCTCAGTCACCTCCCCAAAACACCATGATCCTTCAAAGATGATTGAGAGCCTCCTTTCTCCAGACTGACTCCCTGATTTAAACCTCTGAAGACCCTCCCTAATGCACAATGTTTTGTCCCTGGAGGTGCTGGATCTCTCTAAAGCTAGAAGAAATTTCATTAGTCTATCAAAATAGAGAACTCTTTAATTGACATCCAAGGAAAGGTGACAGGAAGTTATGAAATTTTACATACAGGGTGATGCTGGGAACTCCACACTGTCACAGTATCAAGTGGGACTCCACTCAGGACACAGCAGACTGCACAGATCCCCACCCTGCTGGCAATCTATACTGTTACACTCCTCAGAATTTTGGTGGGGTTTTCGCAGAAGTTCTGTGGTGCAGAGGCAAAGCTGCTGCCTCCCTCCAAGTGAAAGCCAAGGCTATTGCAGTGCCCTCACAGCTGCTGCCAAGGGCTTTCTGCCTCCAGGCATTTTGTTGTGATTAGCTGGCTGTGTTCATCCTGCAAGAAGGGATGTGCACAGACCAGCAGAGGTGTGAAGATCACGTGATATGAGCAGTACAGTAGGGCACAGAATATACCTGTGTTTATTCCAGAGCACTTGTGAAATGCATGCCTGCATCCCCTGTGGGTGAGGCTCTGGCTCCTGACACCACTGCGCTGCACCAACTGACCCACATACTGCTGACCTGTTTAAGGGTACTGTAATTTGCAGGTTAGATGCAGAAACTACCAGCTCCTGTTGGCAGCCAAAAGGTTTCTTACATACAGAGCAATTACTGTAAATATTAATACTACTAGAGTGGCAAGTGAAACAAATAATGGGCATGAGAACAGGTGTGGAACATCAGTGGTGTTGGAGGTAAAACCACCAGAGATGGTCCACCACCTGGCAACAGCAGTGTGAGCTGCTCATTCAACAGACTTAATACCTCTTCCTTATTGTGTTGTTCATCAGTTCCAGCAAGGACAGTATTTCATGCTCCAAATTTCTAGAAAAAGGAAGTATATTGTTTAGGAAGCCTCTAGTTCTTAGTATTTTGAGAAGGATTCATTATAGCTTAATTAACTGATGGCACTGTCATGTTTTCTATGGTTCTATTTATAGTAGTGGTTGTTATTCTACTGTAATTACTAGCATTGGTTCTACTTTTCTATCATTATTACTCTTCTCTCTCTATGTTCTCTCATGGCCACAGTAGGTCCCTGTGTGCAATATGGGTGAAGTCTGTCTACCACTAGCCTAACAGAGGAAGACTGCAGTAGCAGTTTTCCCTTTCTGTGGGATGTTGTTTCATCCTGTGGAACTGCTAAGGTACATGTGTGCTGCCTGGTGCAGAATGTACAGGGGTCTTCTCTGGCACCATTTTGACTGTCTTTAGCTACAGCTCCTTGCTGACATCTTTAAATGTCTACTGAGACAGCATAGAAGGGTCGACCCATGGAATAATTAAGGCATGTGTCCAAAGACTTCATGCCAATGTCACCTGCAGGACAGTGCCTACATATACTTTGTGACCACAGAAGCTCATCAGTCCCTTGGATTCCAGATATTGAGGTTGTGTTGGTGGAAAGACTTGTCTTAGAAGACCTTGATCTACAGATGTGGGCATCATTTTCCAAATCCTGAAGAGACCACCCAGTAGTTGCCATGACCCTCAGGCTCTTGAAAGGACTGGCCCACTCATGGCTTCATGGCCAAATGAGACACTTTATTAAGATGGCTGCTCCTTTTATAGAACTAGGGCAGAACCTTCCAGAAAGGGGTGTAACTAGGGTAGAGTTAGGGTGGATTAAGGGAGGAGTATGCAAACATGGTAGATGGAGACATGGTAAGTGGGCGAAGGGTGGGAGCCCGCCCATCAGTGCACCAAATCTCCACCAATCAGGGATCAGGGGAAAAACATGAGGGAGAGAACTTGCTAGAACATGTAACATGAGGGAAATACAGCAAACAGGTAAAGAGTACAAAAGCATTAAAAACATTTTAAAAGTCCTTTAAACAATGGAAGTGCAGGGCTCTCCATCTCCTTCCCAGGTGTGGCCCCAAGGTTGGTCACTCGTGGCCATGGTCCTCTTCATCGTTGTCCATAATTCTCCCACCCCAAAAAAGAGTGACTTCCACAACTTGGCCACTCCTGTTTCAGAGCAGCCAGTTGCAAACTTTGACATGTGGCACCTGTGACTATTGTTTAGGTCTGATGCCCTGACACTTGCCCCTCCAGTCCAGAATTCTCTGGGCTACATGCTGCTGGACACTGCCAAGGCAGCTGTTCACAGTCTGACTGCTACAGGTGCCAATGTGTGGCTTTGCTTTGCCACCAGCAGACCGACCCACTGTGAGAAGAAATGGGCACCCACATTTCAATCCCAGGAAACATTGTCTTTGTTTCCTTTTCAGCAATTTCCCATGTGTTCAGGGCAGTTGTAGGATGAGCAGGCACTACAGATGGCCTTGATCTGTCAAACAGTGACAACTGTTTAGCCAGCCAGCTAACGCACCAGGGTAATGGTTTCCCAGCATCTGAAACTGTGGTAAAAATAAGAATATGCATCAGGACAGACATCACATGGGTGGCAGTTTCAGGTGCTTCCGCTACCATTTGCCAGCTCAGTTCATCCTGCATCAGGGAAATGTACAGCACAGCACTTTGCAGACTGTCCTGAGCTGGGTGCAATCCAATAGAAGCCTGTGCCTTCCCATATGTCAGTTTCTTAAAGGTTTCTCAAAGTTATCTCTGGAAAATAGTCTTCTGCTTAGGACCACTGAAGGCACTGAAAGCACTTGGTCTGTTGTTATGAGCAGGTTGGAGTGAAGTGATGAGTGAAAATCCCTGCTGCATTTTCAGGCATGTTTCAGGGTGATGGGATCTGCCATGCAGGGATAGGTAGGGCCTGTACTGACTCTATGATGCACTTCCAGGTCCAATAACTGCTATATTGTTGAGGCCTGGTTCTAGAAACATCTCAATGTTTTCATGCAGCACATGGTGCTGAGGAAGGGCAAAGGTCCTTCAGCAGCCTCATGGGTCCTAGTGCTCACAAGTGTTCCCACAAGGCTGATCATACCTGCCCTATGCTGGGCATCACCCCACTGGAACTGAAGTACACCTTCTAGTGTCCTGGTGGGATCAACAGAAAGGACACCCAAGGGTGCCCTGACAATGTCAACTACTTGCTCTTTAGCATTTCCTGGCATTAGAATTGTCACAGGCCAGAACAGTGGCAAGGAAGTAATGAGGCTCTGCCTGGAGCATAAAGCTGGGTGATGGGGGGCCAGGCTGGGGTGAGAGGGGTGCAGACAGGCAAAATGTGATCAAAAGCCATGAAAAGTGAGAGGAAGCAGTTGTGGCTACATGGACTTTCATCTCTGTGGGGGTTTTCCCACCCTGGTAAAAACAGGGGATGACCCAGGTCCTAAGGATCCTGGCAGGTTGATGAAGCCCCAGCACCTCCCTATCAGCATCCCCTACTGTCTACCCACACCTGCTGTTTTTCCTGTGTGGAATGGGGCAACAGAAAGCCTGGTGACAGTGGGCCTCATCAGGACAGATCTGTAGGAAACAAAGACAGCAACATGTAGCAAAAAATGGGAGGGAAGATTAGGAGCTGAGGGCTGGGTGGTGGGCAGGTATCTACGTCCTGTGGTGAGGAGGAGGGTGGGCCAAGGGAATAGGAATGTGAGGGTCATTGCCACACCTTGCACAATTTACCGGCAAAGCCTTGAATGTGCTTATAAGAGTTTCACAGAATCACAGGAAGACTGAAGTTGGAAAGTACCTCAGGAGATCATCTGGTCCCTCCTGCCTGTAAACAGGCTCAGCTAGAGGTGGTTGCTCAAGACCATGTCCAGACAGCTACAGAATACCTCAAAGCATGGAGACTCCACAAACTCTCTGGGCAACCTGTGCCAGTCTGCAGCCACCATCACCATGAAAATGTGCCTTCTGATGTTCAGAAGGAGCATTCTGTGTTTCAAGTGGCGTGCATTGCCCCCTGACCTGTATGTTTGCACCACTGGAAACAGTTTGGCCCCGTCTACTTTGCACTCCCTCTTCATGCGCTTGTATACAGAGGTAAGATGCCTTCCCTTCTCCAGGGTAAGCAGTCTTGACTGTTCCTGACTTGCAGCACAAACCTACCTGTCTCCTGGACCCCACGGGCAGGGGATGGGAGTGATGCCAGAGCGGGTGGGGGTGCGGGGTACGGGGAGGGGCCTGGAGAGGACGCTGCGGTCCGACAGCCCGTCCCTTCGCCGGGGCCGGGGATGGGGCCGCCCCAACTGCACCGGTCACCCTCTAAGGGCCTCATAGGGCGAGAAGACGGGACAGCGCTGAAGCCGGGCTAGGAGCCCCGGGATAGGAGCTTTCATCTGCCGGGGCGCCGCTTCATCTTTTCCAACGCTGCTGCCCGCGTCCGTCGCCGCGCCCCGCTTCTCCTGAGCCCCCCTTCTCGTGAACACCCCCTTCTCATGAGCACCCCCTTCTCCTGAGCCCCCTTCCCTGCGCGGGTCTGCCTGGGCGGGCAGAGGCTCCGGCGCTGCCCCGCGAAGCGGTGCCGTGTAGGAGGGGGCAGGAGCGCGGCTCTGCTCAGCTCCTGTGTGGCTCCAGCAGAGCCCTCGGCCGGGCACGATGTCGGCCGGGCTGGGGCCGTGGCTGCTGGCCTTGGCCTTGGCCCTGGGGCCGGCAGGTGAGAGCCGGGCGGGGTGGGCAGCGAGCCCGGGGCTGGGCAAGGCGGGAGCGGGACAAGGAAAGGCGGGAGCAGGGACTGGGACAAAGGCTGGGACAGGGGCAGGGGCAGGGGCAGGTGTAGGGGTAGGCTTTGTCCGCGGGTAGATCTGCAGTATTAGAAGCAAGCGCAGCTCAGCCCCAGGAGGCCGGCTGGGTTTTGCCAGGAGAGAGCGGAGCGGTGGCCGCGTCTGTGTCAGGGTGGGGACGGCGCGGAAACGTCCTCGGTCCGTGTTCGCTCCGTGACCGATTCCTGCGCTCTCCCCTCGCAGGGCTGTGGGCACAGTGGAGGCTGGAGGAGGCCGGCGGGGGTCTGCGAGTGCCCGGGGAGTCCGTGCGCCTCTCCTGCCGCGGGTCCGGCTTCAGCTTTGGGAGTTATCTTGTTTGGTGGTACCGTAAGTCACCTAGAGGCAGCTTCAAGTGGGTGTCCTTTATCACCAGCTCCGGCCGTGAACAGCACAACAGGGCAGCAGTGCAGGATCGGGCCACAGCCTCCCGAGACAATTCCCGGTCCGAGGCATACCTGTCTCTGCGGGCCCTGCAACCCCGGGACTCTGCCCAGTACTTCTGTGCCGTTCACACAGGGACAGGAAACTCAGTTGAGCTTTATCACAAACCTACTGGGACCTGGCACAGGGTGTGTCGGATGAGGGGAAGGTTAGAAATGTCAGGGGCCAGGAGCTGATGGGTCTCAGGGCTGTTCCCAAGGTGCCATCACTGTACACCACAGGTGTTCCTGGCCTTCACTGTACACTGCAGGGATTCTTATTTACTGCCATTTTAACTAAGAGTAGAATTGCAAGTAACTTTAAAATGGCTTGTCCCCACTTTATCCCCGTTTCTTCCCAGACTCGCCCTCAATCCTTCATTCATTAATTCACTACTTCTATTCTCCAAAAGACTAATAGCAATTGGGAATGGGGTGTGGAGTAATTTCTTAATATTTAATCCCTAGTCCATTTCTGTTGCTCCTTGCTCCCTCCTGCAGTCTGCAGTCTTTCACAAATGGCTCCACCATGGTTCCTTCACAAGAGCTACAGTCTTTCAGAATTGAAAACTTCAATGTTCACATGGGTAATCAGAGAGCTAAGACATGGACTTTTAAACAAGAAAGAAAGTTTATTTTGGGAACACTATACAGCTGTCAGAAGTCACAGCTGGGTAGCAAAAACACACACTTAGGCCACAGGTCTTCAGGGCTATAAATATCAAGGGACTTTCTGACCTGCTCAGTGCTGCTTTCCTAAACTCTACCCTTTCCCTTCTTCTTTTCCCTTCCTCCACTTGTGAGCAAAGGAATGCTTCTGATCTAGCTTATGGAGAAACAGTTTCTGAGGGAAAGACAAAGAGTGATTGGTCTCACACATTCTCTAAACATGTGTTTCTGTTAGCCACAACAGGTTTCTTGAGCAAAGAGAAGTTTCTAAACCATTTATCTCCTCTATCATTTCTTGTGCAGGGCCCTCTCAACCCCCACAAGAATCAATCCACTCCACTCTGGGTTCTCCACAGGCTCCATTCCTCAGGGTCATGACCAAACAGCTTGTGAAGATCTCCAAGCATGGAGACTCTACAAGATGTCTGGGCAACCTGAGTCACCCTCACACTGTGAAAAAGTGTTTCCTGATGTTCAGAGAGAATCTCCTGCAATTTTGTGTTTGTGCTCCTTGACCTGTCCCTGGGCATCCCTGAGAAGAGCCTGGCCACATCTCCACCATTTCCTTTCCCTTCTGTTGTAGGTTAAGTCCTGGCAGCAAGCTGTGCACAGCTGCTCACACACTGTCTGCTCAAGCGGATGTGGGAGAGAATCAGAAGGGTGAAAAAGTGAAAACTCATGGGTTGAAACCAAGTCAGTTTAAAAGGCAAAAAACAAGTCACTTTCACAAGCCAAGCCAATTTTTCCCCCTTGGTAGGCAGGTGTTCAGCCATATGCAGGAAATCAGGCTTCCTCATGTTGAATAATTACTTGGGAACACAAAGTTTGTAACTTAAAACATCCCACTATCCTCTTTCTTTCCCTCAGTTTTATTTCTGAGAATGGTGTGTTACATGTTGAATAATCCTCTTCTCAGTTGGCATCTGATGTGCTGTGGTGTCCCATCCCAGCTTATTGCCCACCCCCATCCTACTCACTGGTGAGGCAGCGAGAGAAACAGAAAAGACCTCTGAGCACTGTTGTGCTGGTTTGGGATGAGATACAATCCCTCCTGCATGTTCATGTGGGTCACAGCCCATGCAAGGGGGGGGTCAGTGAGTGGGCTGTACTTTGGGTCAGAGAAAGGGGGTCTCGTGCCTGGGTGCTCTTAGTGGAGAGGAGAGGACGGCAAAGGAGGGGAGGGAGAAAAGACTGTCTCAGTTCAATGGCAGCTATAACAACCATCTAGTCCAAATGCTTGACAACCTCAGGCATGAAGCAAAGGTAAAGCATGTGGTTGTACTGCATGCATGCTGTCCAAATAGGTTTTACACATTGTCAGACTTGGGGCATTGAGCACCTCTCCAGGACACTTGTTCTAATGTTTGAGCAACCTATCATTAAAGACATGCTTCCTTGTATTCAGCATAAACCTCCTCTGGTGCAGCTCTGAACCACTGTCATGTATACTATCACTATATACCAAGGAGAACCTTCCTCTCCACTTCCCCTCCTCAGGAATTGGAGAGAAGGATAAGGGCTCAGCCTCCTGCAAACTAGACACTTCCTCCACGGGCTTGGGGCCCATGGCAGACCTTGGGAACCTGGCATATGCTACCATGCTGGAGCAGCCCCAAGTGTCCCAGGGCACCACAGCCCTCCCTGGTCCTGCATCCCCTTGCATCTTTTCCTAGGCTCAAGCTTCCACTCTCAGCGGGCTCCTTTACCCACTCCAATGCCCTTTTCCCACCCCTGTTTTGGCAATCCCCTCTGCAAGGGACCATGTTCTAGTACCCAGGAAAGGAGAGGGGAGGGAATGGATTCAGACAGTCTGTGGAGGCTCAGTGTGCAGGGCCACTGTGGAGTCAGCAGTGCTCCACAAAAGGGTCATCCCACTGTGTCAGGGCTCACCAGTGTCCGATCTGTGCTTGTAGGAAGACCTCTAGGTTCCTGCTGCATAGGAGGACACAGGGAAGGAAGTGTCCTGGCTCTGCTGAGCAGCCCTATCAACCTGGTCTCTGCTGAGTCCTGGGCTGTGTTTGTGGCTTGAGGGGTCTGGGAGGGGTTTGACAGGAAGAGGCAGCTGGAGAAGTGTCATCATGGGAAGGAAGGGCATAAGGTGCTGGGCCAGAGGACAGGGAGCAGGGTAAGGAGCAATTATACCCAGCGGTGCCCTGTCCAGGTGGAGCTGGGATTCAGGGAGTCCCATCTAGGAGCAGCAGCTCAGCAGCAACAAGGGCCAGGGGGCCAGGGGAAGGACAAGGTGCCACCCTCCCAGGTCAGTTCCAAAGTCCCAGCAGCACCCTGCAAAGCTTCCTCAGAGGAAGGTCAGGGGCTCCACAGCAACAGATCACTTTTTGCAGACCAGAACTTTTCCTGCCAAACAAATGCTCTGTTTTTGCACCTTACAGGGTGAGAGACACCCAGGAATGCAAAAACAGCTTCAGCTTCTGCTCCTCTAGCCCCCACCTCTCAGCCTCACTGTTGTCAGAGACAGAGGGAGGGACTAGGAGGGACTGGGACTGAGGGCAGTGACAAGAGGCACAGGCAGGGAAGGTGTGGGCAGAGCTGTTCTGCAGGCAGAGAGAAGCTGGAGACAGGTGAGACACAGTGGGCCTGGCCATGTGGACTGTCCTGTGCATGGGGTTCCTGCCCATTATTGGTAAGCGAAAGGAAGGGGTGATGCCCCCCAGAATCTGAGTGTGCACCTGTGCTCTGCACGGCTCTGTGGAGCTGTGCTGACCCCTTGCAGACTGAGCTGTTGCCTGGCTCAATCTGTCCCACCATCCCTGTGGAGTACAGTGACAACAGCCCTCCTGCTCTTCTAGCTGGGAGCTTGTCACTTCCATCCAACCAGCCTCCTCTGCAGGGTGGGGAGAGGCAGGGCATGTCCCTGCTGCACTCAGATTTTGGGGCTGAGCACTTGGCACTTGCACTGGACACTCTGCTCGTGGGGCACTGCCACCCATCCTGCAAATCCCAGCTTGAGGATGCCAGCACAGGGCCCAAGCGCCACTTGCCTGTGTGAGGTCCTTGTCCCTCTTGTGGTCATTCAGAGCAGTTTCAGTGACAGAAGAGTCATCTTGAAGTGATCATGGGATGTTCTCTCTCTCTGCAGGAGTGACTGGCCAGGAGGCCTTGGAGAAACACCCCAGTGAATTGACCATGCAAGAGGGAGAAGGAGTCACCTTTCAGTGCAGCATGACACTAGACAGAATGTGGAATTACAACATGTACTGGTATCATCAGGGCCCATATGGCACTCTGGAATGGATTTACAAGGAGAACGATATCTATGGAGATGGTTTCCAAGATCACTTTAAGGGATCAATGGAGAGCAACAGTTTCACCCTGCAGATCCTGGCTGCAAAGCCAGAGGATGCAGCAGTGTATTACTGTGGAGCAGCATCACCCTGGAGCAGCACTGCAGCAGAGCAGAACAAAAACTGACTGATGGAAAGACAGATCTCTCAGCATTTCTTTCTGACAGCTGCTCACCAGGGGCTGTTATCAGGCAATGGCAGATACAGGAAACAGACCTCTGGCTTGGTGGCAGTAAAAGGCAGTCGAGGGAAGTGTGGTAGTAGAGCTGGTACCATTTATAATGCAGGACAATCTATTCTGGGAACTTCAGAAGCTGTTTAGGGAAGTGCAGTTTTAGTGCACACTTTTTTGGCTACTCTCCAGCACAGCCACATTTTTCCTCTGTGGCTTGCCTGCATAGCAATGGGATCATGGAGATGTGTTGCAAGAGCTTCCAGAGTGCTGTGGGGGATGGAGCCAGACTGTTTAGGAAACACAGATCAGCACAAATGCCATTGCTTTCGGTGGCTGCTACAGATCACCTGATCAGGAAGAAGTAGAGGAAGTGGGGTAGGTTGACCTTCTCTGTTCCCCAAGTGCCCATCAAGGCACTTTCTCAGTTCCCCTCTACAACTGAGTAGAGGGAAAAATACACAATTTAAGGTTTTTGGGAGAAGAAAAAGAGAGGGAGATGTCCCAGCAGTTCCCATCCTGGGCAAAGAAATTCCACATGGGGAAATGGATTTAATTTATTGCAAATGAAATCAGAGTGGGCTAATGAGAAATAAGGACTAATATAGAAATGTCTCTTCCTCCTGCTACTTCCACAGGGTTGGGGAATGGGACTTGTAGTCAGTTCATAACACATTTTCTCCACTGCCTTTTCCTGCTCGTGCTCTTCCCCTTTCTCATTGTGGAGCCTTACCCATGGGCTCCATTGTGGAGCCCACCACATTTCTCCAGGAATTCCAGGGTTCTTTCCTCTGACTGCAGTTTCTCACAGACTCCTCCATCCTAAGTCCTATGTACAGGGTGCAGTCCTTCAGGAATACACTGCTGCACTGTGGGTCCCCTGCAGGGCACAAGTTCTGCAAGCAAACCTCCTCCAGTGTGGGCTCTATGGGACTGCCATTCCTGCCAGGAGCCTGCTCCAGTGTGAGCTCTCCATGGAGTCACAGATCTTTTCAGGGCATGCCGACTTGCTCCAATGTGGGCTCCTCTATGGGCTGCAGGGTCTATATCTGATCCATCATCAGTTGCCATGGTGTGCAGTGGGACAACATGCATACCCTGGTCTTCATCACAGGCAGGCAGGGAATCTCTGCTTTGGCCTCTGGAGCACCTCCTGCCCCTCCTTCCTCAGGGACAGTCAGCATGGCTTTGTGAAGTGAAAATCATGCTTAACCTCCTACAACCAGACAATGGGTATTGTTGGATGAGGAGAGAGTGGATGTTGTGGATTCTTCATTTAGTTAATGCTTTCAGCACTGACTTACCTGAAATTGTTGTGAACAAAATCCTTTATTATGGACTAGGAAAGGGCTCAGTGACATGGACTGTTCCAGGGTACATGTTTCTTGCTCTAGCTTCTCCCACTGGTCTCTGGAACCTGAGATTCCTGAAGGTTGGTCTGTCTGGTAAAGACTGAAGTGAATAAGTCATTCAGTACTTCAGCCTTTTTCCATGTTATTTTGGTTTAGGAATAGTACTGCCCAGTTCATTGCCCCCCACTGAGACTCTCCCAAACCAGATGCTGCTTGCTTGCACCCCTTGCTTCCCCTCCCGCTTCTGGCTCCAGGGATGGAGTTGAGAATTGGGGACATAGAAGCTGAAAATTACAGTTTGAGATAAGAACAATTGACTGGAACCAGCAAAGAGATAAGAAAGGAACAGTAGCAGCAACAATATTAATAACAAATGGTATGAGACAAAGAAACAATTTACATGGAAAGTAAAACACTATCAGACCATTTCATCTATATTCTTACCCCATACCTCCACCTCACCTTCCCCCCTCCACCGAAAATTAGGGAGGAAAACCCTTACTCCAGCACAGGAACTTCAGATGGTATGAAATAACAGTAGGCCCTGGCCATAGCCACTCCGGGCTACTGTAAAAAATTAACCCTGTCCTGGCTGAAACTCAGACACATGTCCTGTGTCACCAGATTCCCATCCCATTCAGCAGTGGGCCTGCATGTTCCCTGGCCTTGTTTATCGAAGCAACCTTCTGGTATCTTGACCTGACTCACTGGGGAGAAATCCTCTTGAACTCACCACTGGTGAGATTGTGGACTACTGTGTCCCCTCCTGGACTTCCCAGGATGAGGACATGGACATATGAGAACAAATGCAGTGAAGCGCCATGAAGACAAGGAAGGGAGCAGCTGATACATGAGAAGAGCCTGGGAGAACTGGGTTGGTTTAGTGTAGAGAAGAAGTTGCCTTGGGAGAAGTTTGTCACATGTACTCCCAGCAATCCTCTATCAGTGGCCTTTAGGCATCTGTGAGGGGGAAAGGGAGAGCTGCTTCTCATCATTTCTTGATTGAATATCCTCCTGTTCACTCTGCCCAGGCACATGATGCCTAAAATCCTGGAAGATAGGCATTCAGAGAAAGCATTAACGGAGAAAGATAGACAATACCTTTATTGGGAGTTCAGAGGCTTTGGGCCTCCGCTGGGCCTACGAAACACGCGTGGTTTCAACAAGGATCTCTGCATCCAAAAATTCCCGAAGAACCCCACCCTCAGAAAGGTTACAGTTTTTATACTCTTCCTAACAATTAACATAATAGATATCTATAGCCAATCATCATTTCTAATTCTCTCAGTGGTCCACCCATCAGGGTCCTAGGCTATGCCCCCTGGACCACCTCCAAGGGTTTCTGGGCTCTTCTGTTGTTTTGACTTCAAGTTATCTTGCAGGTGTCTCTGAAAAACATCATGACCTTCAGAAAGCCTGAGAATATGTGAGAAAATCACTTTAGTAACTTCTAACACCACTTAATATGTTTATACTTCTAAAACTCTAAAAATCTACAAAATACACACCAAACCTTAGGCATCACACACATCCTCTAGCAATACGCCACGGCCAGTAACAGATCTCTCAGGCTCCAGGAAGCAGTCAGGTAACTGGTCAAATAATAATGTTCTTTCCCATCTTTCCAAAGCCATGTGCATAGCCAAAGTATAAAAAATAACTTCTCAAGGTAATTCTACGAGAAGTGTCTTTGCCTCCCTCCTCAGGTGCCATGGAGCTGACAGACAGAGCAAAGTAAGCTTTCTCCTTTGCCCAGAGCCAGTATCACCTACAGAGATGTGAATAGGCCTGTGAGCGAGTCTTTCAGAGGATCACAGAAAGGGTGAATTTGGATGATGTCTCAATTACACAAAGAGGGCTTCAAAGAAATATGGGGGAAGACCTTTTAAAACAGTATGTAGTGATGGGACAAGTGGTAGCAGTTTTAGACAAAAAGAGGGTAGCTTCAGACAAGATACAAGGAAGAAATATTTTGTAATGAGGGTGATGAAACAAGTTGCCCCCTGAAAATGGATCTGTTCCAGTCCATAAAACTGATAGAGTGGGTCATGAGCAACCTGATCAAGTTGAAGATGTCCATGATCATTGCGGGAGGGTTGGACCAGCTGGCTTTAAATTTCACTTCCAACCCAAACTAGTCTCTAATTCTAAACCTCCTTTTCTATACATTGAGGGGAGAACATCTTCCCTTCCCAAACCCCAGGCTTTCTCTTCTCCATGATAAACAGTCCCAGCCCCCTCAGACTTTCCTCTTGCAAGAGGTGCTCCAGTCCCATAGTCATCTTTGTGGTCCTTCACTGGCCTCTCTCCAGTAGATCCAATTCTCTCTCGTATTGAGAGTCTGGATGTGCCCCCAGGATTCCAGGTGTGGCCTCAGCAGTGCTGAGTAGGGAGGATCCACCCCCTCCCTGACCTGCTGGCAGTAATTTGCCTAACGCAGCCCAGGATCCCGTTGACCTTCTTTGCTCCAAGGACAAACTTCGGGGCAAGTTGTCCACGAGGGCTCTCGCGTCCTTTTCTGAGAATGTGCTCTCCGTGTGCTCAACGCTGCTTTGTGTGCGCGGCATCCCAGTGCCCGCCCCTCCTCCTGTCCCGGAGGGGCCGCGGCCCCAGGCGGGCCGGGGCGGGTCTGTAGGGATCGGGCAGAGGCGCCGGCGCTGCCCCGGCGAGGCGGGGCCGGGCGGGAGCGGCCCGAGAGCGGCTCCGCTGGGTTCGTGTGCGGCTCCAGCAGAGCCCTCGGCCGGGCACGANCTTCTGCCATGGGTCCGGCCTCGCCTTCGAGAATTGTTATGTTCGCTGGTACCATCAGGCACCGGGGAGAAGCCTCGATTGGATGTTCCTGCTCAACTCCCCCTTGGGCAGTATACAGAAGTGCAGGGCAGCAGTGCAGGGATAGGCCTCAGCCTTCTGGGACAGTTCCAGGTTCGTGGCCAGGGGCTGTTCCTGCGCACCGCAGGTGGTTCTTGCCTTTCTGTGAGAGCTCCTTTCCCAACACTGAGAATTTCCTTCCCCTGAGTCCCAGTTGCAATGTTCTGTTCTGTAGAGATGGGTTAAAGTGTTTCAGTCATCCAAAAAGCCTGGTGACTGGCTGGTTCTAGCCCCTCTCTGCCTTTCTTGATCCGCTTCTTAACTGGAGCACCCAAAGCCCCTTTGCTTTGACAACACCTTTGCCTGCTTCCTTTGACCCTTTTGTGGGTCATCTTCTGTTACCAGGGAGAGCAAAGCATCAATGGTATGGACTGGCTTTTGTTTTAGGTGCATTTCAGGGTGATGAGATCCAACCAACAACATCTGCAGTGTGGTGGCCAGCAGGGAATACTGGGACCTTACGATGCACTTACAGCTCCAGCCTCTCCTATATTTACGTGGCCTGGTATCAGCAGCATCCTGGTGGACCCCTGCAGTACTTGCTGCAGTGCCAGGGTCGTGGAGGTACCTACAGCCACAGAGCCCCTTTTGTCCACAAGAGGTTTTCCTGCCAGGCTGACAAGAGCTCCGGGACACTGAGCATCACCAGTCTGGAGCTGGGAGACAGTGCACTCTATTACTGCAGTCTGCAGGGACCACAGCAAGAGGCAGTTGGGGTGTGCCTGAACAACATCATCTTCCCCCACTCCTGCCCTTCCCTCCCGCAGGGCTGTGGGTGCAGCTGAAGCTGGAGGAGGCCAGCAGAGGGCTGCGAGCGCCCGAGGAGTCCATGCATTTCTTCTGCCATGGGTCCGGCTTCACCTTCAAGAATCATGTTCGCTGGTATCGTCAGGCACCCGGAGGGGAGTTCGAGTGGTTGTCCTGAATAAGCCATTATTCATCACAGATTCAGTCTGGGCCAGCAGTGGAGGGTCGAGCCACAACCTCCTGGGACAATTCCCACTCTGAGGCATCTCTAAACCTGCACCTCCTGCACACTCAGCACTGTGCCTGGTACTTCTGTGCTGTTTGTAGAGAGACACAAAATCCAACTGAGTTTGAACACAAACCACTCATCAGTGTCCCAGCTCTCTGCCTTGGAGCTGGAAGGGACTTTGTCCCACAGATGTGCAGTGTTGCTCAGAAAGAGTCTTGTAATCACAGCTTGGAGTTTTCAAATGTTTAATTCTAACAGGGTCATCTTACCTTTTGCTGTCCCCAAATGAGCTCTAACCCTTATACGTGTCTTCTTCTTATGTGACCTGTCAACTCACCTTCCCTCCCCTCAAACTGCATCACCTCTGGAAACTCCCATTCCCCTGGGTTCCCAGTATTACTAGCACCCAGTGCAAATGTTGAGGTGTGTCAACAGCCCCTGCTGTGGTTTTGGGCATGACTCAAGTCCACTCAGTCCAGCCCATGAGTTTTGCTCCATGAGGGATGCAAAGAGGAAATGGGGGAATTGTAGAAGGTCATTTGGGAGCTCAGTGGGAGAATGGGGAAGTCTGTGTTTCTTTCCCAGATCTGACATTCTGAAGGCAGCAAGGTTTTGAAAGTGTGTGTGTGTTTGCTGCTGGATCCTGGAGATCACATGCAGAAAGCCAGGAATGTGGTGGAGTAGTTTAAGTGATTGTTTCAGGTGTTCCTGTCTGTTCATCTGTGTCTCCTGGGGTTGCAGGTGGCCTTTCCCGGATACAGACAGAGGCCTCAGGCCCCACAGTAGGGAAGATCTCAGAATCTGTCTCATTTACCTGTCACATCTCTGGTGTCCCCATCACTGACAGCACCTATGCATGGGACTGGATCCGGCAGACTCCTGGCAAAGAGCTGCAGCACATAGCGCTGCAGTATCCTTTCACAGGACTCCACCACATTGCTTCATCCTTCCAGACCCAAGTCACCAGCTCTTCAGACCCCTCTAGAAACCAGCTGTTTCTGGAAGTGCTCTCATCAGCAGCTGCAGACACGGCCACCTATTTCTGCAGCATGAGAGAACTTCAAAAGGGCACAGTGCTTGAAACACAGGCAGGGCCAGGGCAGAACTGGAAAGAGGGCCTTTAATCCAATGGGGTCTTTTGTGGTTGCTGCAAGGCAAGGCTTTTCCTAGACATCTAAAGTCTAGTCTGTGCTGTCTTTTCCTAGAAACAGACACAATAATAGCAATAGCAGCAGCAGTCTCCCACAAGCACACCCCAAACCATGAACATGTTGTTAACTGCTTCCTTCCTTCTCAATATCTCCTACAGGCAGAAGGAGCCAGAGAAAGAGGCTGTTTTGTTTTAGGTTTTTTGGGGGTTTGTTTGTTTGGTTTGTTTTTAAGTAAAGAATGTGCTAGATTTGACTGGAGTAGTTATTTTTCTTCATAGTCTCTAGAATGGGACTATGTTTTGAATTTGTGCTGAAAACAGTGTTGATAATTCAGGGCTATTTTAGTTATTGCTGAGCAGAGCAGACAAAGTGTCTTCTGCTCCTCATACCGCCCACCAGTGAGTAGCTGTGGGTGCACAAAATTTGGGAGGGAACACAGCTGGTTCAGCTGACCCCAAATGCCAAAGGAGTATTCCAGACTATATCACATCATGGTCAGCATATGAAGATGGGGGAAGAAGAAAAAAGGGAGGGACATTGAGTGATGGCATTTGTATTTCCATGTGACTGTGTGGTGGAGCCCTGCTTTTCTGGAGTAGGCTGAACACTTAGGTGTCAATGGAAGAAGGCAATGAATTCCTTGTTTTGCTTTGCTTGTACACACAGTATTTGCTTTATTTATTAAACTGGTGAGTCATTTTCTCACTTTTACCATTCCAGTTCTCTCCCCCATCTAACCAGGTGGAAAGGAGCCTAGTTGCTATCTGTGGTGAAACCATGACAAAGAAACACAATAAGCACTGAAGGAGTTAAAATTTTAACGCGGAAACGCAGAACTCAACTGCGTTTGGATACTTCGTATTGCTTAGGGAGTCTCACAGTAATGTTGTTATAACATGTAGCAATAGTCAATTACTTGTATCTGAGAATAGAGTAGCACTGCAACAGGAGCTGCCCTGCAAAGATGATTTTTCCCAGGGCATGATGAAAAATTCCTTTTCTACACTCCTATCTTTGGCTTCATGTGAATAAACGCTTGTGCTCTTATTCTGAGGACTGAAAATTCTTTTTTTTTTTTTTTTATTTGGAACTGTAGATTTTCATGGTAGACATTTGGAGACATGTAAATGCATCCATATATTTATGTTCATGATCACATTGCCCGAGATATCCTATACAAGAGCTGCAGATGCCAGAGGGTCATTTGTCCCCAGACTTTGTCCCAATTACCACATTTGGTTCTAGGGAAGGATTGCTGCAGTGCATTAATCTAAGAGCTATTCAGCACAGGAGTCTGCCTGTGAGGCCAATGTCAAATGTCTTGCAAATGTTGCAGATACAAAGGAAAGGCCACTTTATTTCTTCTGTTACCTCCTCCTTTTCTTGTAGGTGTCAGCAGCTCAGGGACTTCCCAAGCAGATATGTAACTCACTTTTCAAATCACTGCTTTTAACTGTCCTCTCCATAGGGAACATTGTGAGTTACTGTTTCACCCTAAATATCTAGTTTTCTATGACACCTATAGTGACTCTGTGACCAGTAACATCTCTGATTTGGAAGAAAAGTTGAATGGGATTGTTCTGTCCATAGAAGAACATAATCTCCACACAGCCTTTAAGAGAAAAGTTGCTTTCTTGACCAGAGTATCCCAGAACCAGCTCTCCATCAATAAAAAAGCCATGGACACAAACTCTTGTAAATGTGTAATGAAATCAGGTGGATGTGCTGAGAGACAGATTCAGAGTGAGCTGTTCCCCCCACATCTCCCTGCCGAAAAAAAGGAGAAAATTTTGTTAAAATACAAATGGAAATTTCAGGGGGAAAAAAATAATTATGCTGGAAGGGCCAGGATATTTCCTTCTGGAAAGCAGCAGTGTAGACCTCTCAGCAAGGGCTGAGGGAATTCAAACAATCTCTGAAATGTGTCTTCATCTGTCCAGGACACATTTCTAGAGGAGGGGGGGGACTCCCTCTGTTCCCACTTCCTCTGAAGCAGAGCTCAAGGAGGGGTCTTCAGTACCACATAGTGGAACACAGCCTAAACATTCTCTAACATGTCACTGACACTATTGGAGTACCTCCTGGAATTTTCCGGAGGACCTGCACCAGGACAGAGATAGAAAAAAGAAAGGCAGAACTCAATTTTAAGTCCAAAGGGGTTCAAGCGTGTGGCTTGTGGGAGGCTGTGAGCACAGCTGTTCTCTGGGGCCACTGCAATGGAAACAGATTGTCTAACAGCCTCTGGGGACTCAGTGACAAGCAGGGTGAGGTCTGACTGCTGGGAAGGATTTGCCAGCGAGTGAAAGGCGTGTGACAGCCACCTGTGTCAACCGAGGCCTGTTGTAGGAGGTATTTAGAGCTTGTTCTGTTTGTCATGCCAACAGCTGAACAGGCTCAAAGTATCAGGTCAGCACATTCCACAGCTTTCCTGCAGGAGTGAAGCAATAAGGAGGCAAAAACAGTTTGACACACTCAAGGAAATGGCAGATGACCATGTTAACAATGGAAAATAGCAGCACTGGGATTAAAAACAGTAATCAAAATGAGAAATACACCTTACTACTCGGTGACAGCAATAATGCAACAGGATAAAATAATTCTGTTTCCTTTTCATGTCCTAGAACTGGATCGGAGGATTAGGAAACTGCTCCACAATTCCAAGTTACTTTTATGATCGTGTTTAATGGTAAGGCAAAAATCAAATTAAAAGCCAACTTCAGCCAACTATAATCAGAGGTTCCCCACCTTCACACTCAGTGAAAGGCACATACAAATCAAAACTTTGAACCACAGACAACTCCATGGTCAAATAATCAGTTCATAAGATTAAAGAGACTTAGAAAAAGAAATGGTGCATATAATCAGGAAAAAAAAAAAGTACACAACCCTTACAAAAATCGTTCTCAAACAGAAACACTAAAAGTAAAATAGCTGAGTAAATAAGCAATTTTAGCACATTAAGGCAAACAGAGTTAAACCACCATCACATAAACCAAAATAACTTCTAAGCAATTCATAAACATGGACTGATTTTCAGTTTGGCAGGAAAATGGGCATTGAGAGCAGAAATGCTTGAAGGCCCAGAAAGAGTTAGGAAATACAGATTGAAAATAAATTGAAAATTAACAAGCCTGCAGATAATACCTAGATGCTCCTCAGATATTCTAAAATATTTCACCCAAACTCTCTTGGTGTTTGTTAAAAGACAAACCAGTAATCAGATCCTGTCAGTGGGAACAGTTCTAACAGTAATAATCCTTTTTGACAAGCATGGACAGTATTTTAGTGAGATTAATACTAACTACACTATCTGTCAAAATAAAAAGCAATAATGATAATGTTACTTTTAGTGCAGATCTTCCTCTGGAAGAGTATTTGATGTTCAGAAGTAGAATAGTGTAGAGGAACAGAAAAATAAACATCAGCTCTTCAAAGACATGAAAGAGCAGACATCACCTGGCACTGAAAAAAACCTAAATATTTTTGTAGAACTGTCTACCACAGTGTGAACTATGTACCATAGTGATTGAAAATGACTGAACCACCACACTTGAATTGTCTCACTCACTCCTTTCTCCTGAAGGTGCCCTACATGATCTATTTTTCCTCACACAACTGTGTGCACGTGCACAAATTTGATTCCTAGAGCTAATCAAACAGCAGAAAAATCTTTTTATGCAAGACTAATTTCTTCAACATTGAACATCCAATCTTGGATCTTACAAACATGTCATTTTAGACATCTGATTGCCAGCTGAAGTTGAACAAGAGGGCATTAACCTACTGTATTTAGATGTTTCCATTTCAGCTCAGCATTATGTTCTTTTTGTCTCAGAGCACAGAGGAGGTTTTTGGTAAGAACAAAGATCCTTTTACCTTCATATTCAACAGTGGTCAGAAGTAGATACATGAGGAACAACAACAGGAGGCAAGAAAGAGCACTTCCCACTAGCAATGTCCCAGCTATAAACATCAGAGCAAGGACTTTGAACCACAAATGGTTGCTTTGTATTTATTAGTTTATTCAGGATTCCCTTGTTCATCATTTTGCCTTCTGCCACCTTTGCTTGACTCAGTGCTTTGTCAAGATGAACCATTCTTGTGTTTGAAGCAGCTAATCTCTGAAAATTAGTAGCTCTCCTAGATTCTTCTTCTTCCAGGACTCTAACCCACGGGATTCTTTCAAGAAAATCTCTGAAGAGCTCAGATTCTGCTCTCCTGAAGTCCAGGACTCCAGTCCTCCTTTTTGTATTGCTCTCTTCTCTCTGGATCCTGAGCTCAAACACTGCATGGTCACTGCAGCCACAGCTGCCCTTGACCACTTCTCAGCCACCACCAATTCCGCCTCAGTTGCAAGTAGAAGGTTTCCATGGTTTAGGAATGGTATTCTTCAATTTAATACTCCTGCTAAAACCACACCACCACTCACTCCAAGCAGTGGTATTTCAAAGTTTTGATTGGACAGGCACAGCTCAATTGGTGGAGCCTTGGGTGTACAGTAACCAGGTGGCCTTTGCCAAATGTAGATCCCAATGTCTAAAGGTCCTACAACCCATTATTTTCAATGTGGTTTTTAACAGTCCATTGTACTGTTCAATTTTCCCAGAGGCTGGTGCATGACAGGGAATATGATACACCCAATCCAACCCGTGCTCTCTGGCCCAGAAATGAGGATATTTCTGAAATGAGTCCTGTTGTCCAACTCAATTCAGTCTGGGGGGCAGTGTAACCACAGGACTTGCTCTTCCAGGCCCAGGATGGTGTTGCAGGCAGTGCCATGAGGCACAGGATGCATCTCCAGCCAACCAGGCCTTGCTTCCACCATTGTCAGCACGTAGCACTTGCCATCTGCCAGGTCTCCCCAGACTTATGTTGTCTACTATATCACAGGGGCTTCCCCCACTTAGCTGCTTGATTGCAGCACATGTGCCACAGTTATGGATAACCTGGGAGACAATGTTCATGGTTAAATCCACCCCTCAATCATGAGTCCATTTGGATGTTGCATCTCTTCCTGATGACCTGAGATGTCTTGGGCCCACTGAGCCAGAAATAATTCACCATTATATAATTCATCAGATCCACTTGAGACACTTTAATCTTGGCAGCTTGATCCACCTGTCCATCAATGCAATGTTCTTCAGTAGCCCAACTTGGGTACCTGTGTATCTGCACAACAGACTTTCACAGCCAACTTCTCTATGCGGACAGCAATGTCTTGCCCCAGTTCAGCAGCCCAGATGGGCAGCCCTCTGTGCTGCCAATTGGTCTTTTTCCAGTGTTCTATCCACAAGTCAGTTGAGAGGTAGAGCTCTGTCCATTTTCTGTGTTCAGTGATATCTAAAGCCAACTGGATGGCCTGCAGTTCTGCAACCTGACCTGATCCACCTTGTCCCTCAATAACTTATGCAATACACTTGCCTTCCCAGTCTGACTTTCATAATCAGCCTGGCTTCAGTCACTACAATATTTCTGAAAGCTTTCCCTCCACATGTCCATGATCCCACAGCTCTGAAACCAGTGTTAAAACTGAAAGGCTAGGAGATCTCGGCTTGTTCACCGTGGAGAAGAAAAGGATTCAGGGAGACCTTCAAACTCCTTCCGATGCCTAAAGGGACTTCAAGAGAGCTGAAGAGGGACTTTGGAAAAGGGCCTGGACTGACCGGACAAGGGGGGATAGCTTCCCACTGGCAGAAGGCAGGAGTAGATGGAGTATTGGGAAGGAATTCTTCCCTGTGAGGGTGGTGAGGCCCTGACACAGGCTGCCCGGAGAAGCTGTGGCTGCCCCATCCCTGGAAGTGTCCAAGACCAGGTTGGATAGGGCTTGCAGCAAACTGGGCTAGTGGAAGGGGTCCCTGCCTACATCAGTGAGCTGGAACTGGATGATCCTAAAAGACTCTTTCAACCCACACCATTCTAGGATTTTCTGTCAGAGAGGAGCCCAGGCTAACCTGCACTGCGCCACCCATTCCAGTTCCTGGGTCAGGTGAGCTGTCTCACCACATCCCTGCTGTCAGTGAGATTATAGACCTGCAGCTGCTGTTGGAGCTCTAGTTTCTCTTGCTGGATCCCCATACTACATGCATTCCTGCACGGGCACTGTAAAGAGCCATGTTAATTTCCCAGAAGCCCAGAGCAATTTCTTTTTCCCTATAGATACTTCCTTATTTAGTGCATGCTCTTGAAGTGCACTTCTTTCAGCCCTTTTTCCTTTTTTTGATATGAAGCCTATTCTGTTCATCCTATTCCTCACATATCTGTACCAACATTTCCCATCACTTTCTCACTTGATTATTTATCATCTTCTTCCTCCCCTGTTGTTCCCAGATTAAAGCTCTTATCAGGCTGGCTAACCTGTTTGCAAAGATATTTTTCTCACACTGTGTTGGGTTGGTTCCCATTTCTTTCAAACAGTCCTCAGTCTTCAAAAAGGGTCCCACGATCATAGAAAGCAAGCACCATTTGTCAATGCCAGCTATATAATCAACTGTTGACCAGCTGGATCCATCCACTCCTCCATCTCTCCACTTGCCCCCTCACCAGCAAGATCAATGAGGCCCAAATGCCTTGGTCATCACCCCATGTGAGTCAGCAAAGACAGGCAGCCAGAACAGCCACAAACTCAGGACAAAAGAGGATACAACACAACGAGTAAATTGTTTCCATTACCTTGATAACCCTGGGAATCGTGAAGCAACACCCGGGAAGAGGCACAAACAGAAACACCAGCCTCTGAGCTTGATCAGTGCTGGAGGATCATGGCCTGCAGTTCACTCTGGGTTATCAAGGGTTATTCCCAGCTGCAAGGTCACTTGAATGATTTACAATCCTCTTCCCCAGTCTCCTGCTTTTATCCCATTCCTGCAGCTTCCCAGGACTCACTTGGCACTTCATTAATACCCACAAGAAAGAGAAGGAGGGGTAATAGACAGTAGGTGCAATAAGTTTGGCAAGTCCATTAAGTGTCCCCAGTTCTAGTCCATGGCAAGGAGATGACTGGTCCAGGAGCACGGAGATTTCCATTTCTATCACTCACCACTTTTTCTAGTAATCCTGCATGACTCGTGGTTGATTGCTCAGACACCTTCTTTGTCAGAGCTCCCACATCCTCATTTGCCAGGACAGCACTGAGCCTACCCTGTGTCTGCAAATCTTCATGTGAAGCAAGAGCCCTCACCTTGGTGCCAGAAGCTCCCAGCCTTTGTCATCATGGGGACCTCCATTTCCCATCCTCATAGGCACAGACTCATCCTGGATCTCCTTTGTTAGCAAAGGGAGGAGCAGGCTCTTGAAGCTGCAGTCTCTCAGAGGTTGAGTCCATCTGCTGCCATCAAGGTCCAAATCATGTTAACAATACCGAAGGTGATCATCATGAAGGACTTGATCAATCTGTAACAACTCCTTTCCTCTCTAATAGTCACTCCCATGGGTTCAGTGCCTTTACTGAACAAAGAACTATCATTTTGTCAACTTTCTCATATCATCTAGAACAGCATAAAGACTTTCTAAGGTGTTAAGTGACCCCCAGACACCAATTCTAAGAGCAGAGAGAGGCTTCTGAGAACTGACACCAAGTTAAAGGTGAAAAAATAGACTTCCTACAAGTCAGAAGAATTTTCAGATATGCTTTGGAATAACACTAGCAGTACTGATCTCTTTTTTCCCAGATTTCTATGCAGCTTAACTCCATCAGAGTTTTCGGAGGTGTCATGTAATCCACAAGTTTTCATTTATAAGTCAACCTTGATGATAATATCTTAGACTGTTCCTTGAAAGCCATACTGTGTTTTTTTTCATGTGGTATGTTGGGTCTTAAACCACTTGAGAAGGAAGGCATGTGACTGCCTGTATAATCCAAAATTCTGTGTAGTGGAAGAGAGGCAGTTTTTGCAATGAAATACTTTACTGTGTGTGGGGGCTGGAGTACCACAATGATATAAACAGTACAGGGCCCTGTACAAAAACCCAAGGAAGGAAAAAAGGCATATTTTGGGCAGGAAAGGAGGTGAGTGACTGTCATGACTAAAGAGACAAATGGAACATTCTTTTTATATTTCTGTTCATCTCAGATAGAGCTCATTGGTTTCTAACAGATGGAAGAAATGGAGAACTTGGAAATTCTGTACTCACTCAAGCTATTTGAAATCACTGAACAATTCAATTATTGTTCTTCCCTTTCAAGTTTTGGAAGAAAATGTGCCTCTGGATACCCTCATGGAGTTGCCCACGTGGATAATTAGGACAAATATCTGGCTTTTCATCTTGGGTTTTTACCATGCTTTTGAACACCTTAAGAAAAGAGTGATTTATTGAAATGAGTATTAGCAGTGTGAGGATAGATAAGCTTGTGTTTGGACAAGGGATCACTCTCACAGTTGTACCAAGTAAGTACCTTTTTTTTTAATTTATTTCTAAAACTTGTATTAAAATTAAGGTGTGGGAGAAAAAAGGAATCTAATGGTTTATGTTCAGTGTAAGAGTTTTCTGCTGCAATAATCCGTTGAGTGCACTCTTTCCCTTCAGGCAGGCTTTCAAGCCAGATCCTCAGCTTGGAGCTGCTTAGGAAGGTTTCACAGGAACAACTGGGGATAGCTCTGTGTATCACCATTATTCCATGATCCCCATACAGCAGGTGTGCACTACTGAACATGTTATAATTTATTCCCAGTTTGGACAGCACTGTGGCCCAGCCTGACTGTGAAGGGTCCTCTTCTTCAGTGGATCTTCACTGACTCCCTTTGGGCAGGAATGCACAGCTCAGTGAGGAGCTCACAGTGGGGAGAAGATTCAAGACAGACCTTTAACTGTCTGGTTGGAGAAGTTTTCATACTGTCTCCACACTCATAATGTTACCAGGGAAGTAATTCCACTGGCATGGAGACAGAGGAGGAAGGACTTAAATATCCTTTGGTTTCAATTTTCACAAGTGCCTCATATCTAAGACCTCCTAGAATGAAAGCAATTGGCTCTCAAGTTGTCTGAACTTTGAAAACACAGATGTGGAGAGTAGGCATTATAACAGGCCATAGGTATTCCTGTATTTATTTGGAATTTCCTGATGTACAAAAAAGATGGATGTCACCCCATACTTTTCTATGGGAATGTGAATGTTGGGGTGTCAGAGGAGTCAATCAGGTTGCTCTGTGTTATCCTAAAGATCCAGGTGCATCCCTTAGGACCTGTTCTGTCCTTTCAGAGGTCTGCACGTCTTTAACATGCTGCAAAAATGTCCCATGTCATTTTACATCCCTAAAACACCCTGCTCTCATTCCAGAAGGCATGGCACTCCTTTATCTGCTGGCTCATATCTGCTCACATCTCTAGGATATGTTGCATGGGAATAAATGTCTGTTTTGGAACAATCTCAGTTCACTTCCAATTTCAAGGGGACAAAGGAATGTCAAGTTACCATTCTGAAGAAAAACCTTTCTTTGCTGTTCAATGATTTTCTAGCTAAAGATGGGATATTTTCAAAGCTGCACAAAGACTTCAGGATTATTTTTGACAGTAAAAGACATTGGGCCCTAAGTATCTAAGTCCCTCAGTGCCTGTTGAAATAGTAAGTTGAAGCCCAAATTTCCAGAATGTGAGGAACCTCACCCTTTTGGTTTTGGATTTCTTTGGGAACTACTAATATGCATTTTAGGATGTTTAGAGCAGATATACTATATTATCCAAATCTTTTGAGAATTACCCCAAATCAAAATTACATTGAATAACAAACATTAGTAGTCACTATAGGATACCACAGCCATATTCTCTTGAGGGCTCAGCTAAGGACAGACAAGGTTTTTGGTATGGGTTGGTTTAATCTAGATAAAATTTTCATTAAGAATGCTAAGGCCCATGATTTTATGGCATATATGGCTCTCCTTTGACTTTGTAAGACTAAAGGGAAAGAGAAGTACAGCTTTCTGTCCTAGTAAAATGCCGGAACACAATACAGAAATCCCTCCCAAAACCAAGCAGTGATAGGAATTCATGGCTGTATTTTCTGGTAATGCAAACTGGGGGGTCTCAGTTGAGGTTTCTGTGGCCTAATAAAAAACTGATTCTTCTTTATTAACTATTGTTGCAATGTGTACATTGTTTCTTGCTGAAGATCTTACCCAGGGTGTTATTGCAGAGAAGCAGCTTGTAAGTGCAGTGGCTGGAAAGACTGGAGAGGAGAAAACATGAAAAGCCTTTAAAGATCTTCTCAGATAACACAGAATGCACAGGACTAACATGCTTTGGGAAACCATGTTGCAACACCTGGGAAGGAAATGTGTGTAGGAAGAATAGAAAAGCGAGCCTTTTTTGTTCTATGTGTTTTAACTGTGTGTTGCTGCTGCTCTTGTCTTTGGGAAAGGAATTCAACTGACCGTGGAGCCAAGTAGGTGTCCTTTATGCATTACCCTTTTCTGAGTTGTTATTGTTTGAATTTTTCCTGTTTCCCCTGTCAATGCATGTTTAATTTCTGTTCAGTATCTGGTTGCTGTAGGTGTGGACAAGAGTGTAGTTTTGCCCATTTTAGTGCAAAATCTGGCTTTTACCTCAATTCCTCAGCACTGGCATAGGGTGATAGGGAAAGAGTGTAAAACCAGAGCCCCTTGATTAAACCTTGATGAAGTACCCTGTATGAACAAGATGCTTGACCTGAGGGATCCCTTGACCAGACTGCAAAATTAAAAGCCTAATGCCCCTATCTTTAGAAAAGAGACCCATCAGAATGCTCCTGTTGATTAGACGTGTAAATCTTTTTTGGTATGTCTTGATGGTCTTTCATAAGCTGAGCCTTTTTGGCAAGGATGGTTGAGAGAGTTCCATGTTTTTACTATAATTCAAATTGCTAATCTGAATTAAGTCCTGACATTGGTATGTGAAATCATCCTGGATTCTCCACATATGATCTGACCTGAAGGCAAAGACATTTTGTTTAAAAAAATCCCCATGGTATCACAATGATTTGTTGGCTACTAAATTCTTTTGAGACCAACTCTTACCATAAAAGACAGCTCCTGCAGGTCTAAGTAATCTTATTTCATTACTTTTATGTCTTATAGAAAATTCCCAGAGAAGGCTTCTGTTATACCATTGATATTCAGTCTGTTGTAGTTGTCAATCACTTGTCAGTCATCTATTTCCTGGGGAATTCAACTCTAAAATTCTTTCAAAACTGAAAAAATACATCTAACGTTTTTAGGGTAACTGTGTTTCTGATACATCAGCACACGGATCTCAAATGCTGTGAAAACTTGTCAGCATCTTTTAGATTCTCTCAAAACTCCCATTTCCATGTCTCAATGTTTGTTGGTATCTTAGTGCCAAAGGACCACCACAGAGGGTTATTACACTCATCTAAGGAATATTGTAAAATTTGTCCATGAACAAAAGGCCCCAGGATATTCTTTCCTTCCAATCAGTTTATTAAGCAAACTCTGCATTACACTTCTCACTGCCCCTGGAGCTGCAGGTCTGAGGACATGGCACAGCACAGGCACAAGAGTTGTTGTTGAACCAAGGACCAATCTTATTCTCTTCTCATTGTCTCCAGACTGGTTGGAATGTCTTCTACCCTGTGCAATGTCTACAGGAGAAAACTCCTACTTTCCCATCTTAGAGACAAAACTCCTTCTGGCATCTGAGCATTCATTATTGAAAAGCTCAACCTTGTCCCCCACTCCAACAGCAGGACTTCATTTCTGCAAGTAACATCACTCAGAGGGGGAACCTTGCACAGCAGTGAGGAAACAAACTGACTTCTGCTCCCCCTGCCACTGCTGCAGTGCTTGTACCTTTAACCACAACAGGAGATTTGGGGAGGGGAGGGAGTGTGAAGGAAAAAACACTTATTCCCTCATGTCTCATGAATGTGCAAGGCAGTCCTCATAGAACTGACATTTTTTGGAATTAAATTTTTGAGAAAGCAGAGTAATTGGCCTCTTGGAATCACATGCATAAATGTTTCCTTTTCATTTCCTGGTCTCTTATAAAATAAAGAATCCACTTACAGGGACAAATTTGAAGGAACAAACTGACAAAAGGAAGCTGAGATCCTGTGGAATTAAATTTCCTATAAAATATCTACTCCATACACACTTTCTGGCTTTAATTTGATCTTTTGAAAACAGCAGTAAGAAGTAATGACAAAAACAAAGGTAGTTAGTCATTGATAAAGCTACAAATTAGTCACAGCTGGAGTATCTATGAATTTTCATGACAGCTCTCAGGCACTCTTCTAGTAAAATCCATCATGCCCAAAATATGCTTTTTTATAGACAATACAAAAAGTTCCATCCCACAAGTCATTGTGATGAAATCAAAGAAACTGGAAGAAGGTGGCAGCACTGGGAAAGCGGCTTGTTTGGCAAGGAATTCCAATACAAAAAACATAATCTTGAAGATGTCCCCTGATGAGGTTGTGTATGAACAGAGCACACCTATTCTGACGTCAGAGGGCTTGTACAGTACTATGAAGGTGGTCAATGTGACAGAAGACACAGAGGTGACCTGCAAGGCCCATTTCAACAACAACACTGTTAAAGCATTACCAGGTACAATTTGGTGGCACAGCTGGAACTGATTTGTGGAGGCAGTGTGTTGTGGGGCTGCTATTCCCTGATAGTCAGCACTGCCCTTGGGTGGGCAGCAGAACTGAGACAGACATTTGGTACTTAGGCAGGGAGAGCTGAAAGATGTTTAGAAGTCTCTAAAATAAATTATCTCAACTGTTTAATAACTTTTTTTGGGGGGAGGAGGGAAGGCACAATCCATTTTTTAAAAGGTGAATTTACTTATGACTAAATATTTCACCACACAGTAGCAAACCTCCCTCAACAAACCTGAAACAGCCAAGAAAAACCAAGAAAAATTTAAAGCTGTGGTGTGATTTTTTTTTGGTGTTTACTAAATCACTCTTTATATTTCGTGGGATTGTTTTTGTTATCATGAAGGTAATTCAAATAGTAAAACGTAAACAGTTCAGGAATTCTTTTGTTTTCTGCAACTGCATAGAGAAATCATCTCCTCAAATTAATGCTGAAATTAGTGACTGATCATCCGAGCCCCAGATCCTACTTCCTACGGGAAAGGTCATATGAACATTTTTTTTATCCCTTATAAAATTTGGTTATAGTTTAAAAAACTTTTTCTCTATCATTCTTCAGAAAAGAAGGCTGAAGAACCAGTAACAAGGACCAGTAACAGGGTTTGCAACAGCACAGAAACCTCTGCCCAAGGTTAGTGACTGAAAAAGATTGTGAAGTTACATTGCTGTGTGGAGGATAAATGCATGGAAATGTATTTTCTCAAGGATAGGGGAGTCAGAATACAACACATTTGTCAAACACAATCTGCTTTTTCAATGTTGCTGCTGTGGGAACACACAAGCAACAGGAAGCCAAAAGCAATGGAGACAGACACCCTCCTCCCCTGCTGTTGCCATGTTCTCTGTCATCTGTTCCTCTGCTGCTGTTCCTGGCCCCAAAACTATTACTTGTGTTTTTTTCCCACTTTCTGCCAAAATCACAACATCCAAACCTAGACTGTGATCTCTCTTCTCTGTCACTAAGCAGGTACCAAATTGGAGAGAGTGAACATGCTGTCTATGGCTGTGCTGGGTTTGAGAGTCCTGCTGGCAAAAAGCATTGCCTTCAATACACTCATGAGTATCAAGGTGTTTCTTTTCTGAGGTAAGGAAGCACACAGCTTGATTTGTAGAAACATTGGAAGCACATGCCTGTCCATATGTACTTCTCTAACACGACAGGCAACAAGGCCTATTCATCTGATTCCATTAAACAGCTCTTACAGGTTTCTGGGGAAATAAACCACCGATGATGACCAAAACCCACAACCCTCCACCAGGCTTCTCCACCTCCCCACTGAAGAAAAAAAAAAAAAAAAAAAAGCCTACCTTGCCTCCCAAATGATAAAGAAAACAGCACTTTTCTGTATCCAAGGCTCAGTTCCTCATGGCTGGTTCCCAAATTTTCTTTGCCAGAGCAAGTCAGGTGTTTCATGAAGGGCCTAAGAGGTGACTCTTCGACTATTTCAAGTGGCAGAGCACAAAGCCTGGAGAAAAATCCAGACAAATAAGGATTCAAAAGCAAGGATCCAAAAACACAAACATGAGAGCAAAGAGAGGGAAGGCAGGGGGGATTTTTAAATTGAAGCATCCAAATAGGCACAAAAGATAGTCCAGCCTAAGTTTTGTGAGTGTGCCTGCTTTGATCTGACAGCTCTCAAACAGTGGTGTTTAAGCCCAATTTCATTAAATGTAGTTTAAAACATGCTTTGTTCTTCCAGACACGGGGAATCAAAGCAACAGGAACTTAAAGAACAGCAGGAAAGAACATGAACCAGCAGCACAACGGGCTGAATATCCAGTGCCAGATCTGCTGACAGTGACCACCCAGAACACAACACAGCCCCTTCCCTTGAAGATATTTGATGCTATTCAATCCTGCCCAGCCAGTTCATTTTAATTTAAGAATCATAACTGCTTTTGCTATATCTTTCTCTCTGTGGACTGAGTGTATTTCTCTTCATCCTCCTGCTGAGTAGATCTCACCACTCTTCTGGTATTTGCATAGAAGCGTCCAACCTGCTTCACTAGTTTAGAAAAATCCAATCCTCACAATATATATATAATATAGATAAACGACCTTTTAAAGGAGCTTTCACAGCCATGTTGTGTTACTCTCTGTAGAACTGGTGTGTTACTGCTGAGAGAATTCAGGCACACTAGTTACCATTTATAGCTTTGGTTTTTAGACATATTTAATAACAGTAATTTCCAATTGTAGTTGAGAAGACCTGTGTTGGATCTGAAGTGATTCAATTCAACCAGATAACATTCAAATATAGAAGCATTTCTTTATTAAACCTGTATTCTGCAAAATGTATCTCATGCATTTTTGCTTTCTGTAATAGTGACAAAAATAAAGTTTTCCTAGGCCAAAATGCTGTGGTTTGCTCTGTGCTTTTTCTTCTAAATTTGGGATTGACATTGCCAAAATCCAACTGTCCTAATGATTACTGAGATTAGAAATACAGCTTTGATAACCCAGATTTCCCCTTGGCTGGATTTTCTAGACTTTGTGCAGGGAATTGTCTCTTTGGACATTGAAAAGCTTCAGTTAAGAGGCAGTTACTGTAAGCATGAGGGAGGAAAATATACAGAGCAGAAGAGAAGAAAACACGCTGCTGTTCCCCACTCAATGACACAAAGCAGAGGCCAACAGGAAATAATGTGTGGAGGTTTGATGGGGTGATAGTTTCAACAGCAACATGGTTATGAACTAATTGACCCCACCACACACAATCCCCAGCTCATCTTTCTTTCACAAGCAACAAGCAGGATGTTGTGGTCAACATTTCTGACTCGGTTATACCATGTAAGATTAACCTTCCCCTTGTTTGGAAAAACAAGTTAACCACATCCTGGAGGGTAAATAAGGCGTTTCTCGTACTGACTGAGTTACTGCTGGCTTCAAGACAGGCTCTGCCAAGAACAAAGTGTGTTTTATTGAACTTTGTCAGGTTAGTCCCTCAGACCCTGCAGACACCTGGAACAGGACCCTCACCCTATGCAGTAGTGAAATTTGCATGGCAACTCCAAATCCAGCAAAATGTTTATTTAGTTCAATCTATCATCATAATGTAAAACAGGGGCAGCCACTCACCAGGTTTTTTATCCTGATTTTATAGTGGTACCCTGAACCTTTTTATCTTGCCCTCCACACCTTTTCCCAATCTCTCAGGCACATTTAAATTTGAAGAATACTCCCTTAGATAAAAATGGTGTAATCAGATAGAGAGGAGAGAAAGGTTAATGATTAAGTGCTGTTATAATCCTTTGCATAAACTGCTGATCAAGTCTGAGACTAGGATTGGCTCCATCCACACCCGCTCTGAGAGGGAGTTTAGAAAACAAGGCAGTCCTTTCTGTACCGCGTGAGGGTCTCTCTCTAACACGTCTACCCATTTTTTGCCCCCAGTTTCCACATAAATCATTCTAAATTAATTCTAATTTGATGTTCCTGTGTATGTTTCATCCTTGTATTAAGCAGTAGAGTGGCCATTGTTGTTGGACTTTGCTGAGCTTTTTCAAATTTATATGAAACCTGCTTTTGCTGACACCTTCAACAACATTTAATCAACCTAAGTCACTCATTTCATGACAGGCCTCCTGATTGCCTCCCACTGAGCAGTGGCTTTACTCTTTACAGTTGTAGTGCAGAATATACAACTTTAAAAAACCCCAGAAGAATAGAATTGATTCCAGAAGAAATCCCACAATAGGGAGCTTTTGTACAGCCCAATATTAAGATTGTGTTTAAGTGGCTAATTCCACTGAAGAGGACAGAGTCTGCAGCTCTCCCAGCTGCTATGAGCTAAGGAAACTTTGTAGAGAAACTGTGCTCCACAGTAAAGTACCCTCTGTTAAAACCAGCACCTCTGAGCTTGCAATTATCCCTAAATCAAGAAAAACCATGTTGTCCTGTAAGACCCAATGATGCCAGAATAATGGAGGATGATTACAAGCAGAAGTCTTTGATACAGTACCTTTTAATAGTACTACCTATATTCTCCTTCAGATTTAATTGTGTCCATATTTGATTGTGTTCAGAGAGCCTTTAAGTATCTCCAGGGGTGGAGCCACTGTCCCTGGAGATATTCAAAAGCCATCTGGACATGGTCCTCAGCAAACAGCTCCAGATGGTTCTGCCTGAGCAGGGGAGACCAGATGACACCAGAGGTTGCTTCCAACCTCAATCATTCTGTATTTCTGTGATATCTTTCTCATACAAAGAATTTTGCCTAAAAATTTCAAAAAAGGTCTAGTTTAAGAGTGTAATTATTAGGGCTAGTAGTTATTCAAATGTTTAAATGAGCATCATAGCACAGAAAATGATTCTAAAATCCCTGGCACTGACTGTGCTTTGGCCTTTCCCTCCTGTCGATCTGATTACACCACTTTTGCCTAAGGGAGTATTCTTCAAAATAAAGTCTGGCCTAGGGGTTTTGAAACTCCTCCCAAAACTGTTGCTGTTTTCATAGAATCATGGAATGGTTTGGGTTGGAAGGGACCTTAAAGATCACCCAGTTCCAGCCCCCTACTGTGGGCAGGGACACCTTCCACCAGACTAAGTTGTTGAAAGCCCCATCAAACCTGGCCTTGAACACTTCCATAGATGGGGCAGCCACAGCTTCTCTGGGCAATCTGTGCCGGGGCCTCACCATTTCAGAATAACAAAAACCTTCAGAGACCCATTCCCCCAAGTCAAAGCTCTCCTTCCACCCAGTTTTAGAGCCTGGAAACAGCTGATGTGAACGTATGGTTCTGTATGCAAGCACTCATTTCCAAGCTGCAGAGTCTGGACTTCTGTTTTCTCAATGCTCCTGGCCCTAAAAATCTGTTAACCAGGTCTGGGTCATGCTGAGCCACAAAATAAATGTGACTTGGGGAGAGGAAATTTTCATCTTCATACGTAAAGGTCACATGTGTGTCAGACTAAGGACCCACATGCCTTGAAGTTGTTCATTGTGAGCATCTCCCCACCCCCTCTGTGCAACTCCTGTTGTCTTGTGGGTTCTTGTTTAAGTTTCTGATTCACATCCATTCTTCTTTTAATGCAGCCCTATGAAATCTGAGTCACAAAAGATGATCTTCTGGTCCATACCAGTCAGCAGCAGGCCCGTAACCCCCAAAGCTATAAATGAAGTTCTAGATATTTGGTGCAGTGAATAAGACAAAGTGCATGGCTTTCTAGATGAATTTAAAAGTACTTGGTTTGGATCCCATTAATATATCATCAAAACTGGTTACCCAAGAAATAAGACACAAGGCCAGTCCTTTGCCAGTGAAATTCTGCAGGAGTTTCCAAGAACAGCTCCTCAAAGATCCTTCCCTCCTTCTCTGCCATGTGTCAGCAAGGGGTTTTTGCTTCCCCTCCCTGTTACTTTGTTTTTATGAAACCTCCTGCCTGCGTCCTCCAGGACAAGTTGCAGCTTTTTTTCTTTAGTAAAAGTTGGAGAAAAGTCAGATGTTTAACGTGTTTGTTCTTATCCAAAGCAGGCTGATTGCCTGCCCTTCTCCTCCTGCCTCCTACTTCCCAATACAGGGAGACAGACACTTTCGGAAAGCAGACAAGACTGCAGCACAGGAAGACCCCAGGAGTCCAAGCCAGATGGAAACAGGAGATATCACAGAGCATTCACAGCATTCCCAGGGCACAGTGACCTTTCAGCATTGCAGCTGGTGCTGCTGGGAGGCCATGGACACCCAGAGTGACCCCGAACATGGACAATATCTGCACCTGCTTTGGCATCGTGGGAGAGGACTTACCTGCAGAAGACTTATTCTTCCTTCTGTATACCCTCATGATCCAAGATGTGCATCCCTAAGATGTGCAAAAGAAACCTTAAAAACCCTCAAGGTCTGTTGTAAAGCACCAGTTAAAAGTTTTGGTAGTTTTAAGTTCAGGATCCCTTGCATCCTCAAGGACTTCAGCATCAGATTCAGGGCCAAAACTTTGGAGAATACTTGTCCCAACATGTTGAATAATTCAGACCTTTTTTAAAGGATTCCAAGTGAGTCAGGTGGTTTAGGGGTGAGAGCACTTAGCACACTATTCCCTACTAAGAACTTAGAAAAAAGTATGGTACTTCATACTATCACAAACTTTAATTGCTGTATTTTTCTCTGTATTCCTATACCTTACTGCATCAGCTGCAGTAAAATCCCAGTTTAGAAAAAGAGCGTAAGGAACAAATTTCACCATCACCACTTCTATTTACATACAGTGACAATATTTAGAATATTTAATCAACTTACATTATATGACAGTATACTGGTTTAGAGGTAAACCAGCAGGAGAAATGAAACCAACTCCAAAAGAGATTGCAAGTCAGAATTACAATTTAATAAAAAATCACAACAAGTACAATGATGCAGAGTTAAAAAATCCATTTGAGCAACAAAAAACCCATGTACAACCCAGCACCCTGAGGCACGAACAGAATGGAGCTTGGCAGCCCCTGTGCTCAGCCCCACATGGCCCCCCCCTCAAGTACAAAGGAAAGAGAAAACCTGTTGATGAGGATGATGGCTGCAGTCTGGTCAAGAGTGACAGTTACAGTCCTCATGAGATCCTGGTCCTCCTCTGGATCCCACCAGTGGTCCCTAAAATCCCAAATCCCCAAAGTTATATATGATTGGGCTCAGATGGGAGTGCCCAGTACCTCCTCCAGGGTCAGGAGTTTCACAGTGGGTGATTTACTACACTATGAGTCACGGGATGCTCCTTGATGGCCCATTAGCAGCCATGACCCCTCAGGCTGGGTGTGAAGGTGCTAATGACTCCCTAGAGGGGACTTATCACACCTGAGGTATTGGTGTGAGGACAGGAAAACTTCCTTATCTCACAGACTTCCTAAACAGCCAGCTTGTAGCCTGAGGGGCCAGGTGTGCCCTGGGCAGCTGCTGCAAATGATCCATTGTTAGCAGCCCATGAGAAATGACATAGAGGGTGTAGAATAAAAAGTCCTGGCCACACCCACACAGTGATGAACTGGTCCTGGCCACTATAACCAGGAAAACCATCTTTCTATAAATTTACGTGATTTGGTTATATGTTTCAAATGGTTGTATGGGTTTATGCTGTGTTTTTTATTTTATTTCAGGGTCTCTCATGTTTGTCTAGGCATCACCATGGCCTTTTCTCTGCTAGATTTATGTTAACTGTAGAATAATTTTCACAATCCAGCTCTCCACAAAATTAATTTGCATTACTCTGGAAGAGTGCATTATCACGATGAGGATGCCTAGATTTCAAGTGAAAATCTAAACTACTTTGGTAGCTCCTGAAAATCTCTTCACCTGGACACTGCTGAGGGAGGTTTTAGATAAGATGATCTGGTTAACATTTCTTTACCAGTAGTACCTCAAGAGCTATTCAATTCTGTCAACATGAGGAAATTTGAGATTTGTTGTTTTACTTGGTATCTTGTCAGACTGTTTTGAACTGTGCAAAGCATTAAATCCCCATTGCAAACAGTTTCTTATTCCATCCTAAGTCTTCAGTTCTTTTTTGAGGGCCACTGAGCCTCAGGTCATTCTCTGGCAAAAGTTTACAGTTCCCTGTATGCAAAGTTTCCACCTTCACCTTCCTCCTGGGGACCTGCTGCTTGTCGCTTTGGCAGCTCTTCCTCCAGCTGGGAATGTTTCTCAGAAGCTCGTATCCTTCAGGGCTGCTGTGGGCAGGGTGGGAATGCAGAGAGGTCACAGAGCCTGGTAGGACTCAGAAGGTGCAACATCTGCATTTCGATAGACTAGAGACATGTGCAGTTGATCAGACACAAGAGCTTCACTCATCACTGGTGGAAAGCAAATCCTGGCCTAGGGAAACCAAGGTGTTGCCAGTCGTTTATCAGCCTCTTCTGGTTTTACAGAGGGTGAATCTGCTGCAGCCACTATGAACTTTGAGACTTGACTCTCAAAGCACCTCCAAATACTTTCTCAGCTCTTTTGCTGCCAGCAGGCCATAGCACAGTATGTTTTGTGGCTTCTCATTTTAAAAGACCTCATGCCACCCTCAATGTGAACTTAAATAAAACCTTCTAAGTACTTTTAGGCAAATTTTCACCTCCAGCACACCAAGTTTAATCTTACTCCCTATTAGACAGGTATCTAAGATCAAGACTTGCTTAACAAGTCAAAATGGTGAGAGCTCTCTCCTGTGGAAGAGAACATTAAAAGCACCCTGAAAGAACAGACACTTTTCCAAGAGGTTAAATGGAAAGAAGTGTCACAAAGAACAAGGAAATCTGAATAGTAGAGAGAATATTTTGCATTTTCTCTCATATTTTTATTTATGTATGGGGAGAGGAGTGTTTACGCTTCCACTCTACACATTTCTTGCTTCTGCAGAAGGGTATAGGAATACTCCAAAGCAAGATTCAATATGTGAAAGGTTTCAGTGCCCAGTACACAAAGGATGGTGAAGCTTCATAGCCAGAAAGGCTCTGGTAGCACCAGGCAGGACTCCCAGTCTCATTCCTCAATGTATTGACTTTTTCAGAGCCAGTGAGAATGTCCCAGAAAGAGAAGTTCAGGGTTAGGATCAATATCTCTGTGTTGTCTGACTCCCTTTCCAGCTCAGCCGCCTAAACACACACATATCAAAGTCTCAGTCTTACCCTTGCAGAAAGCCTTGGGTTTTTTTCATGTGATGCGCCACAGTCCTGTAGGGCCAGAATTCCTCCCCCTCAAGTCTTTAGGTGCTTCTGTGCCCAGCACAGCACCCTAACCCAGGCTTTATTTAGTTCTCTCTTGCCAGAGGAGAGCAGGAATTTTGCTGCAAGTGGCTGTTAAAGTGAGTCTGGCTGTGACATGGCTCATGCTGCTCATTTCTTTCTGCTGTGAACATGACTGGGCATCAGAGCTCTGTCTGTGACCATCACTGCATGTGCTGGATCCCCTGTGCAAGGCCTGCCTTTGGAAAGAACAGTGTACATATATTTAAAAGGATACTCAAAACAAACCTAAAAATTTCTGTGAGTTTTTGTTTTGTAAAAGCAATTTAAATATACGGAATGAGGTGAAAAAGAGGTACCCTTCCTTTTTTTAAAGCAAATTTAATCAGAATATACTTTTCAATTTAAAATTCATAGTTGAAATGGTAAACCAGACTTTATTTCACTTTCCAATCATATAATCCTTTAGATGCATTTTTATAGGATTATTAAATTATGGTTTTCCTGTTTTTAATTTAAACAATATCAAATTCCATGAGAATGGTAAATATTGAATAGCTTTTTGTACTGCTGAATCCTTCTGTTGTCTTACATAGCATCAAAAATACAATGTAATAACCATATTCCTGCATCTGCTGGGTGTAATCTGGCCTGATTCTGTTCCCCAAAAAACTGAAAAGTTCCTGATAAAATTACATCTATTGACGGAAACTGAATTTCTTTATCTGATCTCTCCTGCTACCTGCTGGTCAAAATCTTTATTGTTCTCACAATATTTTCAGTCAATGAAAATCAGTAAATAGGTCAAAGAGGAGGAAAAAGCCCCCAAAATCAAAAAAAGCCAACCAATGAACCAACCAAAAAAACCACCCAAGCCCCACAATTCGTGTTGTGTCTGCACTTGACACAGATTGAACTTCTTTGCTCTTCATGTGCGTTCTTGCCTTGCCAGCAGGTGCAGTTGAAAGCTCTTGCTGTGTGATGCAGAGGCTTTAGGAAAGGCAGGCCCAGGATGCTGCAAGAAGATGAATAACTGCAGTGAGGTTCAGAGAAGATTTGTTCGAAGATGCAAACTAAAGCAGGTGCAGAGCTGTGAGTGATTTCTACAGAGGAAATGGAGTAGAATATGGAGACAACCTGCAACACTGTTTTCACAATTCATTAGTATTTCTAAAGGAGTTTTAAACTGTAAATTATTCAAGACACTTGGTGGTCAGAATGTTCTAGGCTGGAGGAAAGATGTCTTGCTGGGATTAAGGGATGAGTCTGTGCCCAAAAAAGCTGCTCTGTCTCACTCAGGGCTTTCAAAGGTCTGGATGTCTTGCTAAACAAGGAGGAAGTCTGAGCCAGCAAGGAATGCAGCACAAGCTTTCTGGTTTCAGGCACTGAAGAGGCTGATAAGAAGATGAGGCAATGCAAGTGCCAGAGTGCCTGGGGCCCTGGGATAAGGGAACTGGGGGAAGCTGTTCCATGCAGGAAGGCTGCAGCTGAGGTGCCCTCAGGAGCTGTGTCCTGGGAAGGCTCCAGTCCTTTGAGCTATGACAGGTCTGTGGAGGGGGTTTCTCACATCAAGTTCTGCCCATGGACCTGGCTCTTCCTGCACAAAGGTAAGTCTGTTTGCATGGCACAAACCTGTGGACCCACCTAGGAATTCAGGGTGCCATACAGTGGAGTCCTTCTCTCCTTTAGGCATCACAATCGTGAGTGGGTGCTTTGAGCAGGTGTGAGGGTGTCCATGGTACAGGCAATAAAGGGGAGGGTGGGTGTAAAATAACTTATCCTTTGGTGTCCACTCTGTGAAATTGGAGAGATAAATTAAACTTCCTCTGTACCAAAATGCTGCAGGCAGTTGGAGGAGGATGGAATGACTTAAACAGACAGAATTTGTTTGTTCTTGTTTTTAAATTGATATAAAGTTTTCTATCTGTTTTAGGTAAATATATAAAGTGTTCCAATTTTATGTTACAGTATCAGCAGTGGAAGAGTTTCCATTTGTTGAACAAGTCTGTGTATTGGTAACTCTGAGTGAGATGTTTAAAACTCTTCAGTGATGTGATCTGATGCTTTTCAGCCCATAATGAACTAGATCGTTTTTTCTCCCTCATCTCAGCCATCTTTTTGTTGAAAATCTTTGACTTTAGTAGGAAGTGCACATACAGAGCAGCCTGGAAAGCTAATGAGTTTGTATAGAAATCATTTCTGCATGGTCAGGCACAAAGGTTTCCCAGAGTTGAATTTATAATTTGAACAATAGTAATTTTCCCCTCTTTCCCTCCCTCTCTTCCGTATTTACTTTCTTCCCTCCTGCCTTTCCTCCTTCCTCACTATGCTGTACAGTAATTTCGGGAATGTCACTCAAAGAAGTATTCCAAATGCCAATTATGCTGTGGTGATCTACAGGAAAAAACTCATCTGGACACAGGAAGAAGGGATTGTTTCGTGAAGTGCTGTGACATTGTGATGCTGGGAGTTACTGCTCTGCAGGAACCATAAACACTCGTTAATTTAGCCACTGTCACTCTGAGTAGAGACACAATTCCTGCTGTGCTTGCCACCAAGAAGAAAATATAATCAGCTGCTTGTTCTAGTTTTTCCTTTTTCTCATTTGCTGCAAGCAAAAATGCTTGAGACTTGACTGGAGTGGGAGTGATGGACTAAGATCTGCTGGAAGGCATGTCAGATTTTTTTTCATCTGATCCTGAAAATCCATTCAAAATGTTTTTCTTCTCTATGGAGTGGGACACAGAAAGAAAGGTTGCATCCCTGGGAAAAGTAAAAGTTTTGAATAAATGTTCTTTTTGTTCTAAGAAAAGTCTGCATATATTCAGTTATTTTAGAACCTAGTACAGACTTACTGATTTCATCAAATCAAATCAGATTATTTGATTTCATTAAATCCATTGTTACCATACCGAGAAATGTTGGTTGGTTTTAGAGGTGCTAATCATCTTAATGGATTTTTTTATGGCTTTGAATATTTAATCCCAGTGTATAGCTGCTTCAAAATAAACATCGATACTTCTATGTGATAAGGAATAGTTAAAAATCCTAATGTGCCGTGGAAATGTTAAACTTCAGGAGGGGATCGAGGTGGGTTTTTTGTAAAGGGCTGAGCTGCTGTGGGTGTGTTCATTGAGACGCTCAAGTTTGTGTCTGGATTTCAGCTGACAGTGGCTTCAGGTGAGATGCTTCCGTTTAGATGGAGGAACACGAGGATGGTATTCCCAAGGGTCTTGCTCCCATTTGCAACTCCAAAATGTGAAAAAATTGATTTTTTGAAGCACAGATCCCTTGCCTGCCAACTACAGCAGCCAATTTGGGGAAATAAAAAGCAGATAATCAGTAAAATCTGGCTTATAGTGATTGCTTTCAAAGCTATTGTCTAATATAGCAATGAAGTAGCTCCCCAGAGGTGCCATTCAGAACAGAGAGTGCAGTCAGGTAAAAAAAATTGGGAAAAACTACTGTAAATGGATGGATACAAGCAAATTAGATCATACTATTCCCTGTGCATTTAAATGAACTTAATACACACAGATTCAAAACTTAATGCTGCTTTAATTAATTTATTTTTAATTTTATTTTAAATGTTTACATTAAATTTTAGATTTTTAAAAATTTTGATTAATTAAATTTGATTTTAACTCAAGTTCATTTAACTTTTGAGGGCCAGTAGCAGCTGAGATCCTTGCTACTGAATCCCAGGTTTTCACTTTGATGTCATTCTGCAAATTCAGACCTGCTTTCTGACTGGACAAACTGGTTGTGGTTGCCAGTCCAGTGTTACATGACAAAGTGGTTGGAAGCTTCTCCCTGTTCAGAGACAGAGACATGGACATCGTGTTGAGTGGTTTGTCCTCTACGGCAGGACTTGAGGTTATATTTGAGAAAGAAAAATTTGGATTTAAAATCCTACAATGCTTCTTTTCTGGACATCAGCAGTTTCAAAAAAACCCCCTAGAACTACTGCAGAAGATGAAAAAATAATGAGAAGTTTCAGTCTTCTCCTCTTCATTTTTTTTTTTAGCTATAATTAATTTTTTTACACACCTTTCTATAGTACTGAAAACTCATGGGGTAAATAACAACTGACTTTTTGTTAAGGGGATGTATCTGACACTAAATCCTACTCAGCATAAGAACTCCTGAGCTTTTTTTGATTTGTTTTTTGCTTAAAAGAGTAGTTATTTCTTACTAAATATGAGAAATACACAGAACTCTGTAGGATCAATTACTTCCAAATAAGTCCAAATGGGCAGAACAGGTCCATGAAATCCCTTGGTTTACAGCTAAACTAGACAGACAGGAGCGAAACAAATTAGTTCTTGTCCTCAGTAAATCATCAGCAATAATCCAGTGTCCCATGAAGTCCAAGTGAACAATTTACACTGCTTTTGACATACTGAACATTCATATCTTAGAGAGGAGTAAATCCTTAAGGTTTCATCATCTTTTTGGTGCTGTTCAAGGGGTGGGGGACACTTGCATGAGGAGTTTAGACAGTTTTGATATGAGGTGCCTGATGTGCAGGCTGGTGCAAGCTGGGATGAGATAAGCACTGAGGTGGACAGACCAAGTGCTGTAGGCAAATTTCCACTCACAGTTAATTATTCTGACTTCTACAGTTGCTGTTATCACAGAATGATGGAACTACAATCTCCTCTGTGAAAGATGTGAATTCCCACAGCTCTGGGACTCATGTAGGGAATTGTCAGTATATTTTTTTCAAGCATTTTAATCATAGAATGGTTTGGGTTGGAAGGGAACTTAAAGATCACCTCATTCCAACACCTCTGCCATGGCAGAGATTCCTTCCTCTAGACCAGGTTGCTCACTGAGTTTTGATCTAGGAACCTTGAGAAGAAATAGCCTGAGAGATCTATGAGTACACATCAAAGTTAAAAAACTCCTTTGAGTCAAAAGCTACTGCTAGCAGTTTTGGTAGTTTTTTGTCACAGTGAATCTCCAGAAGCAAACATACAAAGCTGACTTTTGAAAAAGAGACAAGGCTGTCCCTTCATCCAAGTAAGTGCCAGAAATAAATATCACAAAACTGAGCTTGATGATACTGGGATAAGCTTTGGCCATCCCTGGAAGTGTTCAAGGCAGTCTGGAAGGGGCACTGGGAAACCTGGACTAGTGGAAGGTGTCCCTGCCCATGGCAGGGCATTGGAACTAGATGACCTTTAAGGTCCATTCCAACCCAAAGTATTCTGTGATTCTCTGATTTAGGGGTTCAAATATAATTTTCCCATAATGACACAACTGTTAGTAGATATGTCACCTTTTAGATAAAGAATAAGTGAATATTCATCTTGAAATTGCCAGACTTGTGAGTCCAGTTTACCGTCTTTCATACAAAACATTAAGGTCAAATCTACCAGTCCAGGGGGATTTTGCTTCCATTTTCATCACTGCTCTCTGAAGTGAGTTTTCTTGAGGTAATATATTCAAGATGATAATGTGCTTGGAAAATGCCCATGTTTTTCTATTGGTTATAAGGGGCACTGGGACATCTGTAGTAAGTAGCTAACTCACGTGTGTAGGATGTGTTCCTGGCCTCTCAAGATATCTCATTTCCCTGAACATGTAGCTCAGAGTGTCAGATTTTTTCCAAATTAAAGATTTTATCAGTTTTACATCTAGAAATTGAAAGAGCATTTAATAAGTAGAGAAAAAGTCTGTCATGGATCGGAACTTTCCATAGCCAAGATTTTGTAAAGCTCTGCCTAGGTATAACTTTGGAGGTGAAAATCAGGAACTTAAATGGGAATGAGGAATGCACATAAAATTAAGCCATGTCAGTCTAAAAGAACTGCAAAAGGCTTTAGGAAGCATCTGTGGTTCCAAAGGTTGCATGGAGGTAGATCTGGGCAACAGATGTCCAATATCAGTTCCCCACAGAGTTTAGCTGATGATTTGGGCAATTGCATGATTCTAAATTTCCGGAATGGAAGTGGGGATTGGCATGTGAGTGCTAAACCTTTCAATAGTCCAAGAAATTTGACTTTTAATTTATATATAACTTAGGCTTCAAAACCACTGGAATATCAGAGGTTGTGGAGAATTTATTCATGCCCTTGCCTGACCCTGATCGGTGACATCTATTGACAAAAGTTATTCCTGAGTGTCTTTATCTTCAAACAGTTTTTCTTAGTGTTTTGACAGCCAGCATTTTTAGTGTTCAGAAAATGTGTCCATGGATTCGTGTCTTAAGGCAGATTACCAGACTGTACACACCAGTAGGTAAGAACTTAGTGTTTTCCAGAAGTACCCACTTGCATTTCTCTGCAGGTGAGTTTCCAAAACAGGTTTCAGTTCAACTACAGTAGCTCAATATTTTGGATGAGACTATTCCTGTGTAAGGATGTTGCACAATCCTTACACAGAAGGGGAAGGATTTTGCTGCAGCATGTTTTGGCAAAATTCACAGGGAGCATCTTCTTTTGAATTTTAAGCCAGAGCTGATCATGTGTTTTATAGAAAAGGAGGAGCCAGTAGAAACTGAATACATTAAAGCTTTTATTACTGCAGATACCAGTACTCTGAGTTCTCCTTGCTCCTTCAGGAATAGGAATAAACTAATAGTGAAAACCGTTGTTTTCTTTTCTTAGTGAGGAATTGCCTTGTAAATGCTTTTATGGCTGAAAATAGATATATAGCTAAGATAGAGTGATAATTGCTCCTTGGTGAAAGAAATCAGTTTCCAGTTTAAAGGGAAAAGAAAATTAAGGGACACGTACAATTATGTGTAACAGGTTGATGGTGATAACTTTAGTTAAGTCATGAGTCTCATTCCATAGTAAACTATGGATATCACAAATTACTACTCCCATCTGCACTTCTGCAGCTTGTCTTTGAGGAAAAGAGGAGTTACAACAAGCAAATCTTTCTCTGGATGATTTTTGTAAAGCACTTTCTGGGTGTGTGAATACAGGAAACTTTTGGAAATTAACTTTTCGACAAGGAACAAGAATTATTGTAAAACCAAGTAAGTGAGAGTGAATAATTTAATAATTACAACTCTATGTGCTTATTTTTGAAGCATTTCATTAGCTTGAAGGTTTAGGAAATCTCATATCTATTCTGGTGAGAGTCCATAAGACTGAAAAACCTTTCAATATTGATTTTAATTATGCCTATCTTTCTCAAATGTACTGTGTTACAAGGGCAGTGGCACGGAATGATTCAAATAAGTGTTTTTTGTTCTCTTATAATTAATATGTTGGCACAATAATGGTGGCAGAGAAATGGGTCAATACTAAATACTGTCTTTTTGTAGACATGCTTCATCTGAAAGAACTTAAATGGAAAACATGAAATATGATATTTGTTTGCTTTTACAGACCCAAAATATATAATGATGTGGACACTAAAGTGTTAATTAATGCCATTAATGACAAGATTTAATTTAGCAAAATTTTAACCAATTAAAGTAAATTTCTGTGGCTGCAATCATCGGCACAGAAGGACATTTTGCTTCATGCAGGCTTCTCCAGATTTTGGAAAAGTAATAGTGGGCACTGTCATTCAGTAGTGATTGGGAATCTGTTCAATTAATCCTGCAATGGTTTACACAAGGCACCTTCTTGTGGTGTGTTTGGTGGTTATATGAAGTTCACTTTTGGTGGAGGAACTCATCTGTTTGTGCTTCCAAGTACGCCTTCCAGGAAAAGAAGTGTTTCAGCAACAGTGTCTCAACATTTATTTTCAGTCCAAAACAGTGTTTGGGCACATCCCAGATTCAGCAGAGTCCATTCCATGCGAGTTCTGAGTGCTCAGCAGAGCTGGATGCAGAAATGTTCTTGTGTTCTGGGCCTAGAGATCTTCTCCCAGAGATTCAGCTGGAATGATGAATTCAAATACATCCCAGAGGCTTGCAGCACTATAAACAGACAGGGTAGCTGCAAATGTCTGTTAAATTCTGTCCTGCCCTTGCAATTTCAGAAGGCACTTTATAAAGGGGTTTCTATTCAAGCCTTCAGCACCAGATTTTCATTTCCAAGCTAATATCTGACAAAGTGCGTAAGCTTTCTCAGGAGCATTGAGACAAGTAGGGGGATGCTGGTAACAAAAATGATGACGTAGAAAATGATAGGAGGAAAACCAAGGTGTTCTTACTAAGTGAGCACCACAATGTGTGGTTAATTCAACTACAGACTTGATTGGATCTGGATTCTAATCAGAATCCACTGAGTGATTTATGCCGTGATTGGATGCAGAAAGGAGAACTAGGTGAGGTTGCATTCTTGACATCTTAATTTTTGCATTTCTAAAAACCTCACATAAACAAGTCATCTACTTAAGTATATGAAGGACCATACTGGATATGCAATGAATAGCTAAAAAGGGCATATCCATCACAAAAACTTGTTAAGAGGGTGGTTAATTATCTGACTACAAGGGCAAGTTCTCTCTCTCCCTTAGGTTTCAGTCAACATATTTGGCCTGAACTCTTAGTGAGGAACAAGAAATGGAGGTTTTTAGCTAAGGTGAGAGTGTTTTCCTGTCCAGATAGCTTAGACAATGGAAACATTTTATTGTGATGCCAAATATATGCCTAGATATTCTTTGCTGGCTTCAGGTAATCTGGAATGGGATTATCTTAGTTTGTTCCTGTTCAAAAATCATCACACTTTAGGAGTTTCCCTGTTTTGTTGCAGAACAGGAAAGATTTTTGCAAAGCAATAAAATGATGTGTAAATTCAGGCAAGTTACAGCAAACTGCAGTTTGGCAAAGGAACAAGGCTCAGTGTTAAACCAAGTAAGTGCATGATGTGAACAAAGGTGTTTTGAGAAGTATTGGAGAACCTGATGCTTTGAATTGGTTTTATGTAATTATCCTGTGAGGGTTATCTGCTTCCATATCTACTGATTGCAGGGATGAAATGATAGTGTGGCTGGACCCTCTCGGCAGCAAGAAGAAATCTGGGGGTTTTCATAAGGTCTGAGAGTTCATGGAGAGTAGCTGTTACGAGAGGAATCCTTCCAGGAATTAGAGTTAGTTTCTGCTCACACAAAGGAAGAAAGGACTAGATTCCCAACAAAATGGAAAACCACGTAAATCAGAGTGGAATGCCAGAGAGATGGAAATTGTTCCCCAAACTACAGAGTAGTCTCATTGCTCAGGTTGCTTGACCTTCATGGTATTCCTTGGTAGAAAGAGATACTGCAGACAGTATAAAAAAATTGATTTTCCTTGTGCTTTTCACATTTATCTCTTTTAAAGAGTACCTCAAGGGCTCCCCATGTGTGGAATTACATAAGCAAGAAACAGAAAAGAGAAAACAACTTTTCAGAGAATTGTCAAGTCTCTGTACTATAAAAAAGTGATTTAATATGCATTAACAGAGATAGAAGAGCCTGCAGAAGTTCTGGTCCTGTGACATTCTGGGCCAGGTGTCCTTGCCAGACATTCTGACTACCTAGTTACATCTTTCCCTGTAAAACATCAGGATTGGGGAATGAAGTACATCTGGTAATGTTTTTATCCCTTTCCAATGCACAGCTTTTAAAATGAGTGTTAGCTGTATGATTTCTGAAGGCAGAGTCTTAGTTTATTTCTTCTATGCCAAAGCATTCCATGTTCAGGGCACTTAATCTTTCTTGAACTGTAAAAAGAATTGACATGAAACCTGAGAGTTGACAGAGAAGAGACAACCCAGCCTTCATTTTGTGGGAATTTCTAACAGGTATTTTGCACATACAGTTTTATTTCGATGACTAATAAAGTCTGCTGCCATAGAACCTGAAATGTGCAGAAGGGCATGGAGGTTTTTGTAAGGGAGCTTTTGACTGTGTGTATTCAGGAAATGCAGAGAGACTGACCTTTGGAAGAGGAACCAGGCTGCTGATAAAGCCCAGTAGGTATCTCTTCACCAGTATGGTTAGGACAGGCAGAATTTTTTAGGTCTTTTGTTAGACCTTCCTTAAAATACAGAGGGAAAAGCTGCTTTTCGATATGAAGAAAAGGGGGCATGGGGAAGGAGATCATATTCTGAAGAGTTAGTTTTTATCTTCTTTGTCTTGTGGCTGGAGTGGAAAAGCTTGGAAATTGCTCTTCTGCTGAAAATTAGTGAACGGTCTTTGTGTTGTGCAAGTAGTCAGTCAGTCAGGAGACACGCTGCAGGGAAATGTATTTGAGATTAATAGTGAATAACCTTTATTTACTAAAAAGATTGGATAGAGCTGGGACTTGGGTTTGAATCCCTTACTGGTTTCATTGACAACTAAATAAAGAGGTTAAAATAGGTTGGTTTTCACTGTAAGTTTCCTTCTGTTTAATTTTTCCTGGCTTCTTTCTCTTATGGGTCTAGTCCCTTGCTTAGCTTTTGAGCTTGACTAGTGGGCTGATCTGTCTGACTCTTTTGTTAGACCATAAAAAGTTTTGGAAACAGCTATGTTAATTGTTTAAAAAGTGGTGGAAATTTCATTCCATTTTGAAATGTCTATCATCCTGTTCTGGCTGTTAAAGGCTGAGGCTTCTCTCCTTTACAATTTTTGTATAAAAGTTGATTACTGTGGGATAACTGAGTCTTCCTGGAAACTCACCTTTGGGACAGGCACAAAACTGATTTTGAAATCAGGTATATCTCAAAGCAAACTGTTGTTTCACATTATAAGTACAAGGCTCAGGTTCTCCTGTCTCCATGACAAAAATTGTTCTGCGTAAAGACTCTCCAAGAACTTCAGCTGCATTATGCTGAGAGGTAACTGGACTTGGTTTTCTACTGTATTCAGAATTGTTTCTATCTGAATTTCTATGGAATGATCAGAGGTACGTAGCTAGAAAGACATCCTAATTTAGAGTCAAATGTATGTGACAAGGGTGACATCTGCTTTCCCTCTTGAACTCTTTTGAAAAACACATATACTTGTGCGGACCCAAAGCTGTGTGTGGTTTTTGTTAGGGAATGTATCACTGTGTGAATTCAGCATCCAACTGGAAAGTGACCTTTGGAAGTGGGACACAACTGACAGTGAAACCAGGTAAGTGGAAAGCCTGAAGGAGTTAAGGATAGGAAATCCTAATTCCTCTTTCCAGGATAGCATTGAAAACATCATAGGGTAAATACCTATTTGGAGGACTGGACTTTCCTGTACTATAACTGTCACTGAGAGCTGTAACATTTATGAGTCTTTTTCTTCACCACTCCATGTTCCCAGAATCTCCCAGGCCTGCAGACCTCTCATTGACCCTTTATTTCCATTGCCGAGATCCCAGGCAATGTCCTCCTTAATTCCCAGAAGCAGTTCCTTCTCAGCTGGGAAAACGGTCTTATCCTTAGCTCTACTGCTCCTGCTTCTGAATACAGACAGGTTTACATCCAGGTTTTCACTCCTTGACAAAGGTTGTGCTGTCATGGAAAGAGATTGGAACAGGCAGAGCATTGTTTGTTTTGGGGAAAGAAGAAATATATTTTGAAGCTGTGCAGGAAGGTCCATGGGGAGATTTCTGCTTTAAATGTTGCTCTAACATTGAAGGAGGAGTTTTGCTGCAGCATTTCTTTGCATGAACAAAGGGCAAAACTTGCAGTGAGTGGCTATCTCTGTCCAAACTGAAAGAGACTTATCAATTAGGAAAGGTCCTTAAAGGAAATGGAATTTAGTCAGATAGACTAAGTTAAAAAGATGTTAAGCAGGACCTAAAAATGTACTGGAGGAGAAAAAAATGGTGTTTTGAAGACAAATACTGTGTGAATAGCCACAGAAACCAATTCACCTTTGGAAGTGGAATGATGCTAAGGGTAAAACAAAGTAAGGTTTAAACGATTTTTTTTGCTCAGTGTTGTATATATAAAAAAGAAAGACACAGAAAGTCATACAAGTGATATGTGAGTTGAAGACAGGTCTAATTAAGATATGTCTTCAATTACTCTGTCAGTAATCTATATCCTTCCTTTCAGATTTGCAGTGTGGGGTCCTAAACTCATTTGGTCAGGACATTTTGTGCCATGGCCATGCCTGAGGGGTTGCTCTTCTCTCTCAGGGTGTGGATGAACTTGTGTTCTTCTTGAGCTGAAAAGAGCTGTGTAAACTATGACACAATTTCTCAACTGACAAAGGAATGTGACTTCAAGGTTTTCATAGCAAGGTGCAACTGCTTTCTTGTAGTCTCTCTCCATGTTAGGCAAAACTGTCCCCTGCCCACGGGGATATCCAGAATACCGTCTGGGGTTGTGGTCCTTCAGCTATGTGGTTACATGCCACCTTCTCTTCTCCAAGACAGGCTTTGGTTTTGAGCAGAAGCAACAGTGCTCCTTAAAAGGGTTTATATCCTCAGGTCCAACTGTGTTCTTGATCCTGCAACCAGTTGTGGGGTTGTTCTTCTCCTAGGGCTGTCACTCCTGATGACATTCAGCACTATCTAGTGGAGATGTGGGTAACTAGCATGGACAAATGGTGGGGAAAGTTTTTGTTGAGGGAGGAAATACTGTGTGAACACAGGATTTGCTGATTATAAACTTGTCTTTGGCTCTGGAACGAGACTCACTGTTTGGCCACGTAAGTCCAACATTGCTCCCGTCCTTTCTGTTCTCTTTGAGGCCATTCTTTGGGAGGTTGAGAGCAGCATCCTGGCTGGGTGTTTGGTCATCTCTGTGTGCCCACAGCCAGGGATGGACTTCAAAAAGAAAGGAATGCCCAAAACAACCCTTCTTGCTCTCAGTTTGCCTGGGATGGGCAAAGTGGCCACACTTCGTCTGTTCCCAAATGTCCCAGGTGTCCCTTGGGAAGGCTGTGCTGTGCCACTCCATCCCTGGGAGGTACATGATGCAGTGTAAAGCACTGTCTCCCTTTGCAGCCCCCATGAGCATGGGCATGGCTGGACAAAGTCTGGGAGAGAGGTGCTGCTCTGCATTGGCTTGCTGGGCTTTTTGTTAGGGAAGGAAATGCTGTGTGATATTGGTTATGGCTACAGCAAGGTGACCTTTGGCTCAGGGACCAGATTGTCCATCCAGCCCAGTGAGTGTGCAGCTTTCCTCTGTGTCCTTTGTCAAAAGTCCTTGAAAGTCCACTGGAGTAAACTGTAGAGGTAGTTCTTATTTCCAGGTCAATTTTCACTGTGGAATGAGAACACAGGTGCTATGTAAAGGTGCTTTTGTGCTTTCCAGTAGGAGGATCCCAGCTACTACACAAGATAAGGAGATGGTGTTCCTGGAGGTTTCATTTTGGGTAAGGGGTGGATATTGAAAGAATGAAACTAATCTTGCTGTGCAGGCAGACAGAAGTGGAAAGACCCCAGAAGAGCCAAACAAGTGAGATTGTTCCCCACTTGCAGGAGTGCAGCAGTTTTCCACTTCTCAGGGATCTTGTAAGTGAGGCGGCTGCCAGGACAGTCCCCATGGGGGAGGTCTCATAGCTTCCAGCTAGGAGCCGACTCTGGGTTTCTGTCAAGTGCTCTGCTGTTGTGACAACAGCCTCCAATTCACCTTTGACTCAGGGACTCAAGTCAGCATCTTGCAAAGTAAGTGGGTCCATACCTGAGTGTTGCAATCTCATCTGACAATTCTCTCCTGGGGCTGTGCTCCAGCAGCAGCAGCACAGGACAACCACACAGGAGAACAAAGGTAAACTGAGCTCTCAGGGAAAGTCAACGTTGGGGTTGCCCTAGAAAATACATGGCCAGAGTGTGCTTTTTGTCCTTCGCACACCAGACCAACACCAAGCCCTTGGGGCACCATGTCTCAGTGCCAGTCAGTGAGGGGTATTTTGCAACAGCCTGAGCAAGTAAGCCCTGAGGTTTTATCTTTCCCTCCTCTTGCTGTTGCAGTTCCTAAGGGAAATGCCATCTCCTAGCTAAGGGTCTTGTCCCTCTTCTGTCAAAAGGAGACCAGAGGGGGTGAGAGCCAGGCTGAGCCCTGGGTTATTGTAGGAGTGTATCACATTGTGTGAACAGCAACACAGCAAAACTCCAGTTTGGGCCAGGGACAAAGCTGCATGTTCTGCCAAGTATGTTTTCTGCTCCTGCTTCTTCTTTCCAGGCTGTCTTCTCTTGCTGTATTGCTGCTCTTATGCACCGTAAGATCCTAAAGAGAAGTCAGAGGTATAGGATACAGACACAAGGATTTGTGTTTCCCCAGCCTTTATATGGCTTGGCAAAGACTCGAGGAAAGGTACTTCTCTGCAGTGGCTTGCTGGGCTTTTTGTTATGGAAGAAAATGCTGGGTGATGGCTACAGTTCCAGAAAGGTGACTTTTGGCTCAAGGACCAGACTGTCCATCCAGCCCACTGAGTGTCCAGCTTTCCTATGTCTCCCTTGTCAAAAATCCTTGAGTCTCCCCTGGAGTGCCCTGTAGATACAGGTGTTATGTGCTTGATAAAGCAGTTTGGACAGAGAATAGAGATGCTCCTTCATTTAATACCAGTGATATAAACCATTAGGGGAGTTTTTGATGTGGTGTAAATGCTCAAAAATTCCCATGTGCGCAAAGAACTGTAGCTGTAATGTAGTTTCAGGATCCAATTTTCTGTTGTTGTGGTAACAGCACGGCCTTTGGGCCTGTTGCATCAGAGAGCTGTGCAATAGCTTCCCACAAAGGCATTTTCAGAACTGTCTGGGACCTTTGTGATTAGGCACATCAAAATTTGTATGGTGCAGAGAATGGAACTTTTGGAAAAGGGATTGTGTTTTCTGTGGAAGCCCATAGACAACCAGTTGCACTGGAAGCTGGAATTCCTTTATTTTTCTCATTTTGCTTATTGTTTAGTGTTAAAAATCTTGGGAACGTAATAATGAAACTCTCCAGAAGCCCCAGGGTCTTGTCTTTATGTGTTTCCCATTGCTTTGGCTTCCTCAGAGGTATTTCCCAGTGTCCAGGTGAATCTAAATGAGGGATTCTCCTCTCACTCTGCTCTGAGATAGGGGCATGCTGCAGGCAGCAACACTCCATATCAAATCACAAGCCTGTTTCCCTCTCTGCTGAAGCAGCTCTAGAAGCTGTGGTGACCAGCACAGATTTACTGATGCAGAACAGATAAATTATTCAAACACACAGAGTAGAGAAGGACAGAAGTATGTACAAAGGAAGGAGGTCCACATATCAGTCTTCATGAAACAAACAGCTGATTTGATAAAATGTTGTAACTGCACTGAAATTATGGGCATTAAAGAATTCTTTTCACATAGTATGCAATAGTGAATTGAAAGAAATGAGGAACAGAAGTTTAGACTTGAGGATTCAAATAAAAACTAAGGTAAGCTAAACACATTTAAAAAGGGATGAAATCTCAACTGTAGTTTCAGTGTGTGTTGAAAAACTTTCTGGACACTTCATGCTGTAAGTATATGCAAGTGATTGGGCAAATGTAGAGGAAACTGAATATGGTTTCCTTTCTTCAAAATTTAGGGAATTTACCTTTTGTTTTTTTCTTTATTTTTTTAAGGAATCCTTCACTGACTTTAGGTCATTATTATATGACATGAATGCTATAGTGTAATGGATTTCAGACAGGCTTGAAAGTCCACCTTGCTTCTCTTCTTTTCCTCTGAAAATCCCACATTACAGAGCAACTCATGGAGAAGTAGAAGGTGGATTAAGCACTTAAATACCCATGGTCCCATCTTTCTATGAAGCAAGTGCTGTATTTTTTGATCAGTTTTCAATGATTGGATCGATAAAATGTATTTGTGACTGTGAAAGTGATGTCTTCAAGGGTGGATTTCTTGTCTCATTTCTCACTATGCGAATGATGCCTATAAAGTCTTCTTTGGAAAGAGGGAAAAACTACTTGTGAAACCAAGTAAGAAACATGTTTATATGTGTTTACCTCTTTTATTGTGGATGTAAGTTTGAACAGAAAAATGGCTTTCAGCATCATGGCTTGGTGACCAAAGGAATCATCTGGTTGAAATGAACAGTTCTAATTTAAATTACTGTAATAGCTTGAAGGCAGGCACTGTGTGCCAGAGGGTCCAGAAGAGCTTGGCTTTTAGGCTGATCTAGAGTAGGAAGGGAGTACTGATCAGAAATCTGTGGTCACAATCTGACATAACTAAAGTGGAGGGAGGCAGATTCAATCTCTGAGAAATTTTGCTCTTTTTCCTCTAGCAGCAGAAGGGACCTTGACTCAACAAAGCCGCGTATTTAATCCCTCTACTTACCCCTGCCAGCTCCTGTTCTTTCCTTTCACATAAGCAGACAGAGGTTCTGAGCCCTCTTTCTCAGGACAGACAACTCAACCCATCCACACCTGTGAAAATCAGGATGGGATGCTGATGGCTCTGTCTCACACAGCCCTGGGTGCTTCTCTTTTGCTGAAAGAAGAGTGGAGTGGCTTTGTGGAGCAACTGAGTTGCAATCTCATCCAACAGTTCTGTCCTGGGGTTGTCCCGTGGCTTGGCATTAAAAAGTATTGCCTACTTGAGATGTAAAACAATAATTTAAATAGTGGAGCACCTCTGGTATTGTAAAGATGCCTGCTGTATTTGGAAGTCTGGACTTCTGGGAAGGTGGACTACATCAGTGACCCTGAGCCTAGGCTGGGTTCAGGCTTTTATTCCCATCCTTTTGCCATTCCAGTACAACCAGCCTTTTGGGCAGGGATCGTAAAATGTTCCCTGATAATTGAGGGGTAAATTCTTACAACTCTGACATGTTTAGTGCCCTTAATCAAATCTTGTTGTTCCCAGGGTTTTGAACAGAGTAAAAGGTGTTTGGCAAAGAGACCTTAGAGGAGATATATGGAAATGTGTTTGGGAGTTTATAGCCTCTTTCAGAAGCGGATCCAGGATGGAATATACCCCAGACCTCCAACAGCCCCTGAGGGGGCTGCATGAAGAGGGCCATTTTGTAATGAGTTGTCACACAGTGCTGGTTCTGGAGAGTGGGGAAAACTCACCTGGGGGAGTGGAACCAAACTTCTTATTATCCCAGGTGAGTTGTCTCTCCTCTGAGTCAAGGGGGACTCAATATAGACAGTACTGTTCTTCAGCTGCAGAAATAACAGGGGAGTGGCTTTGTGAAGCAATTTGGGGTGGGTTTAATGTTCCCTGGAAAGAAGTGGTAGACTTTCTGCTTAACCACTGTGCACTAGAAATTTGTTCATGCTGGGGAAAGCAAGCAGGGGAAAAGTAACAACCAACAAGTGAAATTCAAGAGCAGAGATGTGTAAGAAAAAGATGTAAGAAAATGTGTAAGATTTCTGAAATTTTGGACACTGAGTCCAGTGGAAAACTTCAATCCACTCATATCCAAGGTTAGTGTTTGCAAAAGAGGAACAAAATGCTGTTCAGACTCTTGTCAACAAGCAATAACAGTGATCTGTGTCTTATTGGTGTGTCTGCTGGGAACCGTAGAACTGGAACCATGGTCCACAGAGCAGTGATGGTAATGAGATGAGCTGCGGAGCTTTCCTGTGAGTTACGCAATTTGGGAGCAGGTATTTGGGCACTACAAATTATTCAATTACTTGATTTAGAGGGGTGAACATGGTGGTGCTGGGTTAAGAGTTTGACTTGATGACCTTAGAGGGCTTTTCCAACCTAAACAATTCTGTGATTTTATGGTTCTAAGTAAAGATTATTATAACCTGAAGTGCAGCAGGAGGGAGGACATTGAGAGAGAAGAGAGCAGAAAGGTAGCACAGCCTGGTGAAACTCAACAGTAGTAGCCAGGAAGTTCCAAAGAGAGTCTGGAAAGTTGTATTTGAACATGGTGATGGACAAATGATGCTGCTGCTGTGTGGAGACAGAGGAATCAATAAACAGATTATAAATTAACCAGGCAGAGGTATGTGGCTGAAGGAAGTGTTTGTTTCGCTGTAGGTGCTGAGGTGGTGGCCAGTAATGTTGGTAAGATGCTTCCAACAAAAATTTTGCACTGTCATGTTCTCAAGTCTTCATCCAGCACAGGTACATCCCAGTGCACCACTTTGCAAAGCACTGTGTCACAGAGCCATACTGAGACATATGGCAAACTTATATTTGCATCCGGAACCAAACTCATGGTTTCTGCAGGTATGTCTGAGTTCTCGGATGGGATTCCTCTTGGAAGTACTTTCAGTTTACAAGTTATTTTGCCTATTTTGTCACCTCAAATTATATTAGCAACAGGACTATAAATTTTGAACTGGTATAAAAACAAGCGATTTCCATGGCTGCATACATATTTCCCCCTCCCTATTCTCAATGATGAACTAGCCATAGCAGAAGTTTTCCATGCAAAAGAGGATTTTTCTTGGAGAGACAACAGGAAGTGAGTTCCTAAATCAAACTCCCTAACTAGAAGAGAAGTGAAGGGAAAGGGTGAAAGCCAACATGGACCAGCAAAATGCAGAGTGGTGAGACTGGTTTCATAAAGCTGCAACAGGTAAAAAAGACTTTGAGATACAGGTACTTTGAGATAACCAGACTTATAACTGTAGGTAGATGCAAAAAAAATACACATTGGGTTTCTGGATATCCTCAAGCTGTAACGGAGGAGGTGGGTTTCTGTCACTGTGAGATATTATATAAATACAGCATGCTTAGGAAGCTCAGGAAACAAGCTTAGCCTTGAGAATGATGCCAAGTTTATAATCACAGCCAGGTCGTGTTGAGTACTGGGAATTTGCCTTGCCCTTCAACATCCAGGTATAGTTTGAGCACATCAAAAATGAGGATCTGAAACTGTTCAAGAACAACGTGAAAATCTTAAAATCAGGAATGGAATAGATGTCTGGACAGAGGGGAAAGAGGGCAAGAAACAAAGTTAGTTACTGAATGACTTTGGTGGAAGGATGGAAAAGTGATCCTGACTAAAAAATATTTTTTTCTGAACAAAAAAACATGAAAAAATTGTGCTTTGACAGCTTCTGCCACAAATGTATGAAAAAAAAAGTCCTCCACACCTTTTCTCTTGTCTGGAACTCTGTAAAAGCGAAAGTAAGACAGATCCTGAGATATCAATTTTTAAAGCAAATTTATCAACTTTTCAAATTTCTTAAAAATAAATTTAGGCTTCCTTAATATATAACAGTTTGAGTTTCCTCTTGAAAAGCAATTTTTCAATTTCTTAAAATTTTAGCAATTATTAAGATAATTTCAACATGATTTAATTCTGAAATTTAAAAAAAAGTGGCAGCATAAAGAAAGTGATAATTCTGGAAACCACTGGGGAAATTGCTCTTATTTTGAATGACCCTCATGACCCCATTTAAAATATGTGAGAGAAATGAGGATCCCAAGTTTATATCGAGCCATCAACAAGCTGAAGGACCTAGAAATCAAAACTTTGCCTGAGTTCATTTGCATGCCTCCAGATATACCACTGCCTGTGTGCAATGATCCAGATCTTGCTCTGGGTCACACTGTTGGAGCTTCTCTAATGCATCATAAAACCTCAGTGTTTAATGGCAGAATAAGCATTGGTCTCCCTGCCACAAAGAAATTACACATCAGAAAGTGCTTTCTACTGAAAAACTAAATGGCAAATTTGCTCTGGTATCACTCATGACTAGTTCACATGGGAAATCCAAGAGAATGGGATGATGGAGGTTGCACTGCACCATCAGCCCCTAGGCTGTGAAGTAACAGTAAATAAACTAATTTTTGAAAGAGGAATCTCACTGGCAGACTAAATAAATTAGGAATTAGATGAAGAAGAGAAGCTGTGATGCAAGTGGCTTTCTGGAAACAATGGGAAAAATATGATGGAGGGGAACATTAAGGAACAGGTGTTTGGGAGTGTGAAAGACATAAAATGACACATTAAAAGAAAGTCAGTAAGAAAAAAAGTCCTAGATAAATGTATCTGTCTAATCAGAGATAAAGAGGACTCCTTTTGGTGGAGTACTATTTTGTTGAAGACTCCATTCAATACTGCTCTGGATATTGTAGAGGCCTGTGCTATTGTGTGACTATGGAAGTAATTACAAACTCACATTTGGATCTGGGACAAGACTTCTGGTTCTGCCAGGTACCTTTATCTTGATTTTTTTACTAATTTGCAACTTTGTTGTGGACAGACAGCAAGATCTGGGGAATGGCAGCTGTGAATAGCATTGTAGCCCTCCTTAACCAGGGGATTTAGCTCAGGCAAGTGTCCAAGCAGCCCTTCCTGGAGGCAGCTGCAGGTGGGATGTGCTTTCAGTGCTCCTCCATCTCTTGCAGTCCTGGGATCAACTAAGACAAAGCCTGGTTTTGCTCATCACCAAGTCAGTCATGTGAATTTGTTCTTCCCTAAGGATCTATCCATGCCACTTCCACTGGCCTCAAGAAAAGCCATAGGTTATATGACAGATGGAATGCATTGAAACACAAGAGTGTTTATAATATTTACATTGCTTGACATGAGACAGAGATGTGAACTCACAGCCCAGAAACCCAACTCTGTCCTGGGCTGCATCCCCAGCAGCATGTCCAGAAGGCTGGGGGAAGTGATTCTCCTCTGCTCTGCTCTGGTGAGACCCCACCTGCAGAGCTGACTCCAATTCCAGGGTCCCCAACACAGACAAGACATGGACCTGTGGGAGTGGATGCAGGGCCACAAAAATGATCAGTGAGATGGAGCAGCTCTCCTGTGAGGACAGGCTGAGAGAGATGGAGCTGTTTAGCCTGGGGAAGGCTCCAGAGAGACCTTATTTCAGCCTTTCAGTACTAATAAGTACTATCAGGCTTACAGAAAAAATGGGGACAAACTTTTTAACACAACCTGTAGCAATAGAATGGAGAGGAATGGTTTTAAACTAAAAGTGGGTAGATTCAGACTAGAGTTAAAGAAGAATTTTTTTACTATGAGAGTGGTGAAACATCAGCACAGGTTGCCAAGAGAGGTGGTGGATACCCCATTCCTGGAAACATTCAAGGTCAGGTTGGGTGTGGCTCTGAGAAATCTGGTTGAAGATGTCCCTGGTCTTTGCAGGAGAGTTGGACTAGATGACCTTTAAAGGTCCCTTCCAACCCACACCGCTCTATGGTTCTTTGATTTAGAAAATATCCACTTAGAGTGATTATCGCTTTGTTCACATCAGAATCACACCAAGGAACCTTGTACTATAACATTTTTATATTAATATTGGAATGGGAACTGGACTGCTCTTTACCTGGCCTGTCTGATGTACAGGCACTGTATTATCCACAAATATTGCAAGTAGATTCTGTTTGTGACTGGGACTTAAATCCAGGTTTGCTGAGCTGTCACAGCTGCAAGGCCAAGTGTAAAAACTTGCTCTGGCTACTGCAGAGCTCAGTGACAGTATGTGAATCCCCAAGCAGTAGAGTTAGAAGGCTCAGATTGTTTTTGCAACCATCTGTGAATCTCTAAGACCTGAGCAGGGTCACAGTGTGTCACTGAAATTTGTAAGGAGACAACTATAACCAAGGTCAAAAGGAGTTCTTGGAAAGGTTTTCTGGATCATATGAATTATGGAGGTGGAGAAGGACACATGCTGACATTAGGGAAAAGAACTTTGCTGGTGATCAAGGGTAGTAAATATTCAGGAGAAAACATGAACTGAAAGGCTGTGTTCTTTAACTGCAAGGCTTAGGAAACTGGAGTGGTTATAGATAGCAAAGCAGGTTGTTTTTGTATTGCCTCAAAATATGTAACACACAATTGTAACCAGCGAAGGAATGGACATCTTTTATTTGATCTCTTTGTTTCTGATCCTGATAATTTTCTAGTATATTTATTTGGTACTTTGATGGTGTTTTAAATCAGCATGTTTCATCATTATTCCCTTAAGTTACCCCTGCTCTAGATTGTTTTCTGCCCTGGTTGTCAGTATGCATTTTGAGAAAACCTGCCCACGTTTTTGTAGAGGTTGACACCAGTGTGCCAGCCAGGGATACCTGAAACCTACATTTGGAACTGGGACCCAACTGGTTGTTATCCCAAGTAAGTTTGAGTTTTCTATTCCATATTAACACCAGGACTGGCAAATCACTTGCTTATTGGGTGGATGGAGTAGGAACTACCATGGAAGTATATTCCAACTTACTTTCAGTTTCCCTTGACAAAAGCCAATTGGAATAGAGATGCTGTCTTTGAGTGCAAGGAGTATTTGGCTGTGGTGTGGCAGTGACCCACTGCAGGACAGAACAGTGTCAGAAGATGCTGATGTTCACACAGGTTTAATAGGCATGGCAGGGTGAGGGGAGGCTCTTCTGACTAAGAGCTTGGAGACTGGATTTTCTGAGTCTTAGCCTAAGAGAATATGTCATGATCTTTCAGCTTTAAAATCCAAAAGTAAAGTCCTCTTTCATATTTGTAACAACTGCTGTTACAGTGTGAGCTGTCAGGAAGTGCAAAGATTTCATTTGGAAGGGGAACCAAACTTTTTGTCCTGCCTGGTTACTTTCATGGTAACTGGGGCTTCCTGTTGAGTGGGAACTGAAAAATACTGTAGATTTGCATTTGGAAGAGGGACTAGATTTAAAGTCAAGCCAAGTGTAACATTTAGAGGAGGACAGTCTACGAAGGTGTAAAGGCAGGAGTAGCGTCCTCTGGTCAGTGTCTCTGAATAGCTCTACCTTCATGGACAATGAGCATAAACTCTAGAGGAAGAGTGGAGGGAGGAGGGAAGGCTGAAAGAAAATGAACCCAGGATTATTTCTCAACAGGATGCTCTTGAAGGTGAAGCAGGGACAGTGGGAATAGTGGGAAAAAAGACAGCATCCTCAGTGTCTCAGGTTAATGATGTTGGCATATCATTAATTTCTGAGTCCTGTCAGACAGAAACAGTGTTTTGCCTTAGATGAGAGCGGAAAAATCAGAGATACTTCTGGGTTCATATTTAAGTCTTAGTTTCATACAACATCGTGAAGAAATGTCCTAGGTGACTTAGACTACAGCATTTGCAATGACTCAAACTGGAGTGCATGGGATACTGGAGCTGGGAGAGTAATTTTTGGAGACAGCACAAAGGTATGACCCCAAATAAGTTACCTAGTTAAATATATCCAATAAATAGACTGATTGGGAAAGGATATAATTTTTTTCTGAACTAGACATGTCTGAGGCAAAGTGTGAGATCAAAAGTTCTTCTGACTTTTTGATGTCAACATAAAAATTAACTTTCACCTGTTCTTAGAAAGGGATTTTAGGTTGAATCTTTTTAATGTTTTGAGTTTTTCACTCATCTGGGGCTACATTAATAGTTAATCTCTAATTCAGAAAGTTACTTCTTTTTTTTTTAGTTGAAATTTTTTGAAGATTGAATTACATGACATTTAAAAGTCCCTTCAAACTCAAACCACTCTAGGATTCTAAGAATCTATTTTTTTTCTAGAAACTAAATCTCTGGCATATAAAATTGAAAACTTGATCTGGCAATTAAAACCCAGTCTGATTTTGGAAGAAAAGGCATGGAAAAGTATTTTGTGAAAATAACAGGGGTTCTCAGGATGTTCACGAGCAGACACTTCAAGTCTTTTTGTTTACAGGCAACTGTCCCACAGACAGGTTAAGCCACCTCAGTCACCTGGGAGAGGAGATCATATTAAATCTCTCCTGTGGTTTGGGTGATGCATGAGTAGATCTGCACATGAACAGAACTAGGGTATTGCTTCTTAACATGAAATTTAAGAAAAAAATGTTCTATTTTTTTCCTAATGTGAACACATGCTAAAAGCCTAGGATTCATCTTGGTTTGACACTAGAGAACTATTTAGTCCATTGAACACTTGATTTCTCCTCACATGCTTGGTATCTTCCTCTATTAATTCACTGCTAGCTTTGTTCTACCTAGAAATCTTACCCTTAAATGATTTGTGAGAAAGGTTTTGGATGGTTTTCGTAGTTTGACTTCCCCAAGAATAATTACAGAGGCAACAACAAGCACACTTTTTGGCTGGAGACCAGAATTGTGCCTGAAGTTTGCTAGTGAAGCAGCATACTCACATTTGCAAACGTTCAATCTCTGCAGAGTCTCTGTGCTCTGGATGACATGGCTAATGCTAGACTAGGATGTGGTTTCTGTTACCTGAGTGTCTCCAGACAAGAGCACTGAAAGTCTAGAGAAGGGTTCAAATCCTAAATATGTTCACCTAGTCTTGCTGTAGCCATCCCAGCACTTATGCAGGGCTGGCAGATCTCACAGAGGACCTTTTGGAACCTGCATGGGAGAACAGACAGAGTACATCACTAAAGTGCTTCTTAATGCTTTGGAGTCTGCTCCTCTGGGATCAAGATTAGCCTGTATGAGTGTGTGAGGGTGTACAGATGTCCCTGCAAACAGACAATAGCTTCAAGTGGACTCAGCTGTAGAATATCATATCTCAGGCTAAGGAAAAGTAAGAGCATCAAAGACCTCTGTCACAGGAATTCCAGAGTGACCAGAGATTCAGAGAGTTTGCCTTAGAGGGAATGGGAAATGAGATCATTCTCTGTACAATACTAAATGGGTATTAAACAAGTACAGGATTTCTACTGCAGCTTGTTTAGGGGTGGGGAAAAAAGGCAGAGGTAATGTCTGATATTGGAACAGTGTTTTACTTATCACTCCATAAAATCAGCCTCATGAGTGGGTTTTCTCTGTAAATTGAGCAGGAATAGCATTCTAATAGCTCCTGTTCTTTCACCTGGAAATATTCTTCAGTAAAGATGAAATTAGGCAGCATGGACAGCTCAGAATAACATGATTTATTTTTCAATCTTTCCTGTAAATAGATATTATAAATATCAGCATCTCCAGCACATTTGCCAGCTCATTAAGACAGAATAACAGGTCACAGTAGTGTGGTTATAATAGCTGGTATTTACCAAAACTATCTGCAAACTTTCATAACAGTGTGAAGATACACAAAAGAATTTATTTGGAGTAGACACAGCACCAGAGCAAGGGCAGCACCACTCTGAGTAAGAATGAGAAATTAATATTTTGCAGAACAGGTACTGCCAAAGCTTCCTGTGAAAAACAGACTTTATTGTTTTATCTGCTTGAGATCAAAGCATTGCACATATTGAAAGGGAGAAAAACACCCTAATTTGGAGAGATGAGTAGCTCTGCAGAAGGTACAGTGCTGGTGATGAGAGAGAAATAGAACAAAGCAATTCCTCCTCTTCTCTTTCGTTTCCATGTACCCCATGGCAGTGATATACCCTGGTTCATCATGTACCCTGATGTACTCTGGTTCATCTTTATTTCATACAAGGATCTATCACCTTTCCTAAAAAAAAAAAATAATCACTGAAACCTATTTTCAAAACACAACTGGGAGGAAACAGGGTTGAGGGAGTCAGAACATACATTGAACTGTATTTCTGCAGAGTTTGGAAAGAGTCTCATGAGATTCTTCAAAGCCAGGGCAAAGCTAGAGTAGATGAACAGTAAGTTAGAAGAAGGGCCAGAGAATGTACCACTGGGCTTTGTAGATTAGTTTTGTTGGGGTTTTTTTGAGATGATATTAATAGAGAGCTATGGCTGTTTCTCTGTGGTGTTGACAGCTGACAACTGAACAAACGAAGAGCATTTATTTCAGTGACAGATAATATTTTGAGACAGTTTCTAGAAGCCAAGATTTATTCCGAACTTCTCCCATGGGAAGAAATCAAAAATTCTTCATCTGGGAGCTAGGCTGTCTTCAGCATTTCTAAAATATTCATCAGTGAGGTGTGTGAACAGGGAGAAAGCAAAGATTAATCTAAACTCTCAGTCCTACACAATAACACTTTATCAGTTTATGAATGTGAACTGAAGCTCTGGTTCAAACTTGTGAAGGCCAATGGAAAATACAGCCAGAGGGTTGCTGAGAGCCCCAAATCTTGGCTGCAGTATGTTTTTAGTAATATTTAGTCATCATAAGAGCACTGGACACTCATAACATTTTACTGCTAGCCATGAACAAAGGTTTAGGAAAGTACCTTCTCACAGAATCAGATGAAATGCTTAGAGTTCTAGTTTACAAATCTAAATGTGAAAAAAAGAGTTTAACCACAGGTTGTGTTTTGATGTGTGTGGAAAATCCCAGACTGACTGGGTAGCAGAGTTTGAAGCAAGAAAACAGTAATGAACCCCAGGTGTCTTATGTCTGCAACCCTCATTTCCTCAAACCTCTCTTATGCAAGGTAAAATTTAGTAAAAAAATTCGGCACTGCACTGATAGGTGGTGGAACATGATGAAACATTTGTTTGCCTTGACCATCTTTTCCTGAATATAGCCATGTGTTCCTGCTTTGCAGTGGCTTCTCTACCTTTCTGCTGTAGGAGCACCATTAGTGACACTGGTGGTAAATGCTTCAGATTATCTAGATTTAGTGGTTTATCCACAGCCCCTCAGGACATGAGGAGGACGTGGGATTTCAGTGGTGGATTTGACCAAACATTTGCAGAACAGGCCGAATGGCTCTGGGCTGCTGAGCTCTCTCCAGATACACTACATGTCATAGCAGTGAAGAAAGAATCACAGATTCACAGAACAGTTTGTGTTGGAAGGGACCTTAAAGACAATGTTCCAGCCATGAGCAGGGGCACCTTCCACTAGCCTAGGTTGCTCAGGTGCTCTCGCCACCTGTTGTACACATTTCTGAATGCACCCAGGCTGCAGAGCAGAGTTGAGCAAGTTGTCCCAGAGAGGAGTGGCCAGGGTAGATGTGAACATCCAGGGTGTGGATGTCCGCAAGTGCCTTTTGAGATGCTCCAGGGGTCCTACCTGGCCACTCTCCCACACAACCTAAGTTGATAGAAGTAGCTTCTGCATCATCTGCAGTAGAAGCTTTGGTTCTCTAAAGGGATCCTAGCACAGGAGCCCTATGATCAGGCAACTTCCCACTGGAATAATGGAAACACTTGCATTTCTAAGGGTCTGTACGTTAAGACTGAAGGAACTGTGAATGTGTACTCTCATCTAATGACTCTTATTTTCTCCACTTTCAGATGTTATTCCATCTCCTTCAGCCTACAGGCTGACATCTAAAGATGATGAGGATTTGGAAATGTGCCTTATCACAGATTACTCCCCTGAAAATGTCATCTTTTACTCTGCTGAGAAGCCCACATCTGCCATTGTGGAGGTGGCAACAGCTGAAAACAGTGTGGAATCGAGCTACCTATCAACCTACTGGGCCAGGAGAGATGAAATGCAGTGTGGTGCCCATTATGAGGGCTTTGGAGACCAGGAGGGCAAGGACCCCAAAAGTGGTAATGGCATTGCTGGGGTTGTGTTCCGATTCAGAGGTGCTTGGGGCTGTGTGCTGTTTGTGTGAGCAGGACTGGTTCACACCTCCTAGCCATGCAAATAATGCTCCATTACCTCCCACAGTCCAGAGGAAGGTTGCCTGCTTGTGTTTGCTTTCTCCTTCCTCCTTGGTGCAAACAAGATTAAGGGTACAGCCACAGCAGAGAGATCTTAAAAACACACTGGAGGAGGAAAAAAAAAGAAAGCTTTACATTCCTTTGCCAGTGGGACACTGAAGTTTAATTCGATCATATTTTATGCTTGCCCTGAAAACAGCAGAAAAGAGAAATGAGGGAGGGTTTGATGGCCAGAAATTCTAATTTAGCTCTTCCAAGCAGAGCTATCTTTATGAGCTTCTGAAGAAGTCTGGTTTTGTTATTAATTAAATTTTTCTTTACTCTCTGCAGGTGCCAGCACTGTCTGTGTTACAGGGCTGTCCCCACACTTCAGGACAGGTATGTACACAGCATTTTAGCAGTAAAGATTGGCCTGATTAAAAAAAATGTCTTCCCAAGTTTTGCTGATATTCCCTGCTTGCAGAATTGTTGAACCAAAAAGCTCAGACTGGAAATTTCCAAAAGGGACCCCCAGGCTTTAAACATCAAGGCTGGGAGTCATGGGGTTAATGTAGCCTTCCAGATGTAAACTGCTAATTTTATGCAACCAGTGTAACCAGTGCCCATAAGCTCATGCAATGACTCACCAAATAGCTACTGCCCATCACTTCAGGTTCTGATATGAGTCAGCCTCACCGTCTGCTGCTTTTCAGACTTCAAAAGAGTTGGGTTTATTTTTGGGTGCGCCTAATGAACCAATAGATAAGCAGGTGGTATCCGCTTTATGTGCTCAGGGTTGCACTGAAGTTGTGCATCTGAGCAAGCTGTGCTCCAGCTCAGTCCTGCAGCCCAAGGAACTGCTGCTCCTGCCAGTTCAAAGGAGTGGAGCCTGCCCCTGAGCTTGCCCTGCTCACAGAACAGTTGTGCTTTTGTAAATCTTTCCAAAACACCATTTCAGGAAAATACTCATCAGTAAATGTGCTGATTTGATCAGGCTTTCAGAGAGATGTTGTCAATGATAAACATAAGAGTTTTTGATGACAGCTCTCTACGTCTCCAGAACAGAACAATGCATTTTCAAACTTCAGATTAATAGAAAATTCAAATACAATTTTGTTCTATGAATTAAATTTAGATTTGTTTTTCCCCACTGCCCAGCTTTAAAAAAATTTTAGAGAGAGGAAGAAGGGATGGCTCCAGCATCCTGGGTTCATAATGCACAGTATTTAAAACCAGTTAAATGGCTGGCAGATTTGCATATTGGATAATTAAGTGGTTATTGAATGGAAGAAATGAAAGTCTCTCAGTCCTGCCCTCTGTCCTACCAGCTGAGTCCACCATGTGACTGAGCAGCTTCATTAGAAAGTGTTTTTAATCTGTCTGGAATGAGGATGTCTCAGTGCTCTTGTGGCTCTCAATTTTTTGTTACTTTTCCAGATGAACACCTGAACACACTCTCTTTATCACAGCTGGGCCTGAAAATAGTTTTAATGAAAGGAATAATTTTTAATGTGCTGGTGACAATGCTCCTATGGGATAAAAAAGTGAGTATGGATGGGAGAGTCTGAAATCATCTGTCAGAAAATGTCTGGATCAGTTCATCAGCTATGAATGCTCCTTCTCTCTGGAACAGCTGTTTATGCAGTCTCTCCATACACCTTTTTTCTACCAACAGTGAACTCTCTTCACTCCTGTGGCCAGACCATTTTCACCCACCCCTCAAGTACTTTTCCTTGTGCATATGCAACCTTTTTTTCTTTCAAGACATCTCTCCCTTTTATTTCTACATCATCCCTTCCCTTGCCTGCATTCATCTGTCAGATCAATCCCTTGACCAATCTCCAGCTGCGAAAGTTTGATGCTCATTTGACTTCAGTATAAGACCTAATTAGTTTTAGACCTAGTAATTAGACCTAACACTAGTTTTGGCCTAGTGTCTCTTTTCTCTTTCTCTTGCCTGGACACTTCAGTAGCTGCGACTGTAACCCAAATAATGATTTAACATACCATTATTTTTGTTACAGGATTGAAAGTAAACAGATAGTGCAGTCCTGAAGTACCAAAAAAATCTGCTGAAGAGTCTTTGAGAGAACATTGTGAACAAGAGTGAACACATGGATATTCCTGGTGCAAGGGATTTCACTTGCTGTTCTTATATATCACACCAGCTATTCTATTCTAAATTGCTTTATTTGCATTGATATAAAACTACTCAAAACTAAGCTTAAAATTTGCAGCTTTCTGCCTCCCAGAATGGTTCATTCAGGTCTTTTGCATGCAGCAGATTTTGCTATAACTATACATTGCCAAACATGACTGTTACTTGCATTAAAATGTCAATTTCTGCCTGGAGCACTGCTGTTTGTTGAAAACTGCAAGCTAAATATCATCTGAATGTGAATTTTTCCTATTTTTGTAGCCTTAGGATATGCATGTCTCTAAGGGTGCACATGCCAGACACCTTTTCATGTGCAAATAAACCACTTTGAAAAGCAAAGGGAGACTTTCTCAGGATGCTGTGAACCATGTCCTGCTATCACTGCTGGATCAGAGCAAGATATCCATTATTTCCCCTAATGGGATATGCTGCTAGATGTCCCAGAAGTCCCAAATTCAGTGAAATTGTCACTTTATTACCACAGGAAAAAAAAAAAACCCAATCATTTTTTATTACTGTTTAAAGTCTATCTGGCCTTAACATTTTCTGAATTTAAACCAGCTTAAGATTTGGCTTTGTGTTTAGTGAAAATACAAACCATTTTTGTTATTTTTGTTTAGCTCTAACAAGCTGAGATTTTCCAACTTCTTTTTATAATCATTGCATAAAAATATACTGCAATATTTACCTGTCCACAGGTGCCCTCCTTGAGACAGTGCATGCCCATGACATCCACACACTGCTAATTCATGAACTGTACTGGCACCCACACTATGTCTTTGGCTTTTTATTAAACAATTCTTACCAAAATGAGAAACTTGTCTTTTGTATTCGTTGTTTGAGGAATTGTTTCAGCCTTCAGCTGCATTTTAGGAATGAGCCTGGCCTTTGTGTGAAGGAGAGAAGGGATTGGATCCACCAGAGAGGGTGGGGACAGGTACAAATTCCCTCTCCAGGACATCCGTGCTGTGTCCTGTGATATGTAGTTGTGAAAACAGTGTGGCTGGGGACGAAGGGGAGAAGGAGAGCTCTTCTCCTCCAAGAGCAGGCTCTGATGGTAAAATATGCTTGGTAAGCAAGAGGACTAGTCCTGGGTCCACATTCCTGGAGGCAGATGCCTGCTACTGTGGGGGTCACTGGAGCCTGAAGTGTCCTGTCTCTAAATGTCCCCTACTCCTGAGTGTCACTGCAGGACATGGCAGCTGCTTTGCAGTGATGACACCAATCAACTGCCCTCTGCTTCCAGGTTGTGTCTGTCCCTGGCAAGACTGGAAAGGAATTTTTCTCCTTTTGTGACGTCAATTTCTTGATCTTCTTCTGAAGTCCCAGAGTCTGGGAGGGAGGCAGAAATAAGAAGTGTGCTCTGACAGAAACACACTCTCCCTGCAAAGCTTGAAGCTTGCTCATACCTCACACTGGCGCCCAAAGAGAGTGGTTGGAAAAGCCTTGCTGGACTGGTGGGCATGATTCCCCCTCACAGGATTTTTCTCACCTGTCTGGATTCACAGCCTTCATGAATAGCTGATTTCAGAAAGGTTCAAATGCTGTTCCATGTGGGAGGACCATGCCAGGATCTGACCCTGCAGTGCTGAGCAGCAACACAACAAAGTCTTCTTGGTCTCCTGCCATGGTGACCATTTATCATGGTGACCATCCCTGACCATATAGCAGCTGGCCTATCATAGGATGGCAGAGTTACTGACCCCTCTTGCCAAGGAACAACCTTAAACTTTCCGTGTCTATTGCCCTGACTTTTTTATAGTACAGATATTCAGGGATTTGGTCTGTTGCCTCTCCCTTGACACAACAGTCGCTCTCATATCTCTCCAGCTGTCAGAAGTCCATGGCTCCTTAAGTGCTGAATTCTAGGCAGCTCTTGAAGCTTACATTCCACTTATGATGAGATCTGCCAAGTCAGTTGAAGATGTTGCCTAAACCATATTTGAATTATGAAGCAAGTAATTGCATATCACAAATTAAACTGATCCCAGAAAATTATACTCATCCCAGAAAATTTCAGGGATGTGGAAGAAAACTTTCCATATTCATTTACCTTTAGCATCATTTTTTAAAGCTAATATCCATCTTAAATTTTTTATGTTGCACTTCAAACCCACTCCCAGCTGTAAGGGCAAGGGTTAAGGTCTGTGCTGCCTCTGATTCCACATCTCAGTCTTTCCTTTTCCAGGTTAAAAGACAGGATTTACCAAGTGGGGGATGAGTTAAGTATTTTGACTAAAGTGGGTCTCGGCATGTGACCTGCAAAACAGTGAATTTGCAGGTCCAGTTCAAAGACACTTTGAGATAACAGGCGGTCAATTCCCATCATCACAATGTGCCCCTGCCCCTTTTGGTACTTTCTTGTTTATTTTGAGAAACGAAAACCGCAGAGCAAAGCAAAGGCACGGAATAACACAGCACAACAGGAGGTAAAAAGAGGCTTGTGGCCCAGGTGGGGCAGGAAGAGGCCAAAGCACCAATTCCATGACGCCACAGTCGAGATCTAGGTCAGCTTTTGATGTTCATCTACACCTGACTACAGAAACCACTTCCTCTGGAAAGTGGAGCACAAAAGGGGTGGGGGTGCAGGGCTGGGGTGGCACGTGGCAGGGAGGGGAAGAAGCTGTGGAAAAGAACTGTAGATGTTAGACCACAAGCCAAAGTGGAATGAGGTTAATACATCCTCCCCTCCCACCCCCTCACCACAGCCTCCACTTGGGGAGTAGGGGGTGTGGGGACAGAGTTGTTTTGGGTATAGCAGGAAGGACTGAACTATGAATAGAGTGGGCAGTGATGCCGAAAAACCTCAGAATAAAAGGAACTGCTAAGAGAGTTTGTTCTTTTAGCAGCAAAGGTATTTATTCAAGCAGTGTTGGAAAGCCAGCCAGCTCATGCTGGACAAACTAGCTTCTAATCAACAGTGCAAAATGAACCTTTTTATACATTTCACTACATGATTACAACATACAATTTTGTATAGTAATAAGATTACAATATCTGATTATGCATATTAATAACTAAGTGGAGACTAGGTGGAGTTTGGGTGGAGCCTTCCAGAATCTTCTTTTGGCGTCAGGATTAGGTGGTCGTTTCTGGTCTTTGGCCTTACTCCAGGGGTCTTTAACTCCTCTTCCTCACCTTGACCTCTTCAGTCTTCTTTGTTCATGACCTAGTCACTGAAGCTTACAAAAACTACTGGCTTAAGGCCACTTTGCTCTATTCAAATGTCTACATTGTCCTGATTAATGACAAAAGGTTGATCGCGTAGAGTTTTCTAGGATCAGATGCAGTGATTTGAACAGAACACATCTCCATGCTCTCCTATAAACTCAAGCAAGGCATGCATTGAACAGTTTCTACTATTTCAGTTAACGACTTTTGGGGTTTATTCTTGTTTCAGCAGGAAAAGGAGGGGAGAAAATGCATTATAAAGTGTGGTGGGTGGTGGGCAGAGATCTTTTTGTGTCAGATTCCTGAATTTGCTGATAGATCTCTGCACCCTTTATATAGACTGATTCCATGCAGAAAAATCCTTCCACTTCTCCTGACCCAGATGAGAAGGAAGGATGAAGGGCCAGGCTGGAGTCCTGTCACATTGGCAGGGAAGGAGATGTTTCACGGTCCATCTCTAGCACCCTCTCCCCTATACCTGCTCCTGTCCCCAAAACCTGCCTATGGGTAGGAGATGAATTTGCATATTTTCTAATGGTTTTGTTGGACAAAATTTCCTGCCTGACATTTGTCATCTCTCATCAAACATGGCCCTGTGCACCAATCAGCCTCTCTTCTTGTCCTTCTCATGTGACCAGAAACGCGAGCATGGACTTTCTGAGTAGCAGAGCTTAAAAGTGTCAATGGAGTTGTTGAAGCTTATTCTGATGTGGCAGTAGCTCTGATAGGACTTGAATTCATCACAGAATCACAGAATTGCAAAATTCTTTGGGTTGGAGGGGACATGAAAGCTCATCTCAATCCAACACCCTGCCATAGGCAAGGATACCTTCCACTAGATCAGGTTGATCCAAGCCCTGTCCAACCTGGTCTTGAGCACTTCCACAGGGATGGAACAGCTACAGCTGCTCTGGACAACCTCTGCTAGGGCCTCCCCATCCTAACAGGAAAGAATTTCATCCCAATATCCCAACTAAACCTGCCCTCTGGCAGTTTGAAGCCACTACCCCTAGTCCTGTGTCTTAGTTCAAAAGGAGGACTAAGATATCAATGTTGACCAGAAAAAAAAAATCCCTCTCTCTTTAAATTTAGGAAAAAACAGAACTTTAATTAGGAAATATATATATATATATATGGAAAAAGATAACAGTTCTCAATCACAATACATTTATATGTATCTCCAGGAAAAACAAAAAAACAAAACCAAACCCCAACNCTGTCAGTAAATACCTTGTGAAAAGTCCTTCTGCAATTCTACTCTCCCTCAAGAATTCTGCTTGAGTTTATGGCAACTGGAGGCATTGCAAGCAGGTAAAAAGCAGGAAAAAGAGAAAAAGCCATCCCTCGGCAAATCCTCGTGTTTCCCTTCAGCTCGGGCCCCTGTGAAGTTCTGAGCAGCGACCACAGGAGGGTCCCAGCCCAGGTCTCGTGAATCGCAACAGCTCCAGGCAGAGGCAGAGTCTGAGCTGAGCCTCCCCCATGGACCTGCTGCTCCGGCTGCTCAGGCTCAGCTGAAACAGAGCAAGGCCCCGAAAAGGTTAACTCCTGTTTAGGTTAACTCAGAATGAGGATCTTGCTCTCAACCCAAAAGAATGCACACACAGCAATGAAAAGAACAGAAAGTAAAGAACTAGCAGATAGGAAGAACACAAAAAGTACCAAAAAGAACATAAATTACTAGTGTAATAGATAAGAAGTGAAAGTAAGAGCTTCATTCCAAAATTGTCTGGCAACACCCCCGTGGAGTCAGCCAAATCAAGAAAGGTAAGAAGTTCAGGCCTGAGGAAGACTTCTTACTTCATCCAGAGACCCCCAGAAGACCCCGAAACATCTCCCCAAAAGAGGACTCCGCCCAGACTCCGCCCCAAATCCGCCTCTTATGCGAAGATGTTGTAACCTCTCCAGAAAACTGTATAAATTACCTAGCTTTGTGCTAACAACTCGGAACTCTTTGTCCAGCGCGAGCTGGGGATTCCCCAACGTTGCAATAAATACCTTTGCTGTTTAAAGGCTTAAAACTCTGTCTCTAAACAGTTTTATTAGGCCTTTTTGGGCTTCACAGCTCAGGGGGCACTACCCATGGGAAAGATGAGCTGGGTGGATCATATACCACCCCTGCAGTCTGTGAGTCCCCGCCTGCCCTTCCAACGCTGCTGTCATTGCAAACAAATGCAAGAGGTGGTAGCATCCAAGCTCATGGCAGGAGTTGTCTGTTCCTAACACAAACCCAGACTCCATCCTTTGGGACAGTGGAGACCCTGCTTCCTCACACTTCACAGCCCGTGTTAGGCAAGAGACTTGGGAGCCCCGGGTTTCACACTTTTACTGGTTTTAATAGCTGCAGCACTGCTGGAAATGCAAAAAAGGTGGCAAACAGGAACCAGAAAGGAATTCTGAGAGGTCGAAGCTGTCAGAGACCCAAAGTTTCATCTCCTGAGTTCAGCACATGAACATTTCTGTGTCACGGAGCCTCAAGGCGGTTTTACCTCTCCAGCGTTTCAGCTACAGAGAAAACCAGAAAAGCACAAAGCAGGATCAGTGCAAGGACAGAACCTCTACAGAAAGACCTGGACAGACTCATCAGTGGCTGAGGACAATGCCATGAGGCTCAGTAAAGCAAAGTGTTGGGTCCTGCACTTGGGTCACAACAACCCCATCACACATTAGAGGCTGGGGGAAGAGGGGCTTGAGAGCTGTTCTGCAGAAAAGACACCTGAGGGTGCTGGTTGACAGCCTGCTCAGTATGAGCCAACAAGCGTGCCCAGGTGGCCAGGGAGGCCAATGGCATCCTGGCCTGTATCAGGAAGAGTGTGGCCAGCAGGACCAGGGAAGTGATCATTTCCCTGTACTCTCCACAGGTGAGGCCCAACCTTGAGTGCTGAGTTCAGTTCTGGGCCCCTCACTTTAAAAAGGACACTGAGGTGCTGCAGCATGTCCAGAGAAGAGCAACAAGGTTCATGAAAGGGCTCAGAACATGTCTTATGAGGAATGGCTGAGGGAGCTGGGTTTAGTTTCAAGGAGGCTCAAGGGGACTCCATCGCTCTCTACAACCACCTGAATGCAGGGCATAGTGAGGTGGGGTCTGACTCTTCTACTGTGCCTGCAGTGAGAAAACTAAAGGAAATGGCCTTAAGCTGAGACAAGGGAGGTTCAGATTAGATACCAGAAGAAAATGTTTCCAGTGTTAGGATGGCCAGGCATTAGAATCCGTTGCCCAGGGAGGTAGTGGAGTCCCCACTCCCGAGGGTGTTCAAAAGGCACCTGGATCTGGTGTTGGGTGATGGGGTTTAGGGGTTACAGTGGGTGGAGGGTTGGACTGAAGGTCTTTCCAACCTTGATGATTCTGTGATTCTGAGGGGGGTGCTTCTTCCCTCAAGTGCAGCTCAGAGGCCCTGACAGCTTGGCAGGCCCTTCCAACATCCTTGTGTTCTTCAGCACATCAGAGTGCAGGGACCCTGACACTGCGGCAGGGGGGCTGTAACCACTCACAGGCCTTAGTGAGCCTCTATGTCCAGCTAGGACAATCAGATATGGCCTATGTCCCACTGAGGGATGTGGGAGGGCCTATGGGAAGGTGGGTACACCTGGGGACACGCTGGAGGACACACACCAGTTCCTTCTCTTCATGACCACTAACCACAGCCTAACCCAAATTTTTCACAGCTTTGAAGCCCAGGGGCACATTGGCAACAGATTCTGTAAGGTAAAGCAGCAGGAGAGGGAGAGGAAAAGGGTGGATGACAACTATTTTTCCATGACAACTTGTTTCCTGCTTCCCTCCAAAGCTAAGGCACATCAAAAAAAGCCTGCTAGGTAGAAAGGGAGAAAGAGGGGTAAAACCAAGGAGTCATACCTCAGAGGGAACTTGGGTGTAGGAGAAGCTATGCATTTGTCACCAACACAGAAAAGGCTGCAGTGTCATAAAGGTTTTTATTGATGGAGAGGATCACAGTTATATAATGAGGCTGCAGATCCCTTCATAGGACACTGTGGGGAAAAATTTGAGCCCCTCCTCTGCCAAGGAAGGTGACAGTCTGCTGGGGAACTGCAGTTCCCTGTGCCAGGCTCTACCATCAGAGCTCAGGAGCAGTTCAAGACCTAGAAAGAGAATAGGCAACATGAGCAAGGTTACTGCAAAGGCAGGGGAAATTCCCCCAAGCTGCAGTGATCCCATGGCCCCTTGCAACAGTAACAAGACTTCTCAACACCCAAACTCTCCCATGCAAAACTGCCTCATCTGTGGAAAAACTCGCACACTTGGACCCCAGCCATACCATGGCCTCCAAAAAGCACAACCCTCACAGAGCCCAGGAGTTCCAGCTCCCAAAGCTCCTTCTGCAAAGACGAATGGGGAACATCTCTCATGAGAGAGGAATGGGGGTAGCTATTTGTAAAGCTCCTAGTTGAACATCCCTTTAAATTATATAAAAGCCAAAAAGCACGTGCTCAAAATCAGAAAGCCATAAAACCTCAGCCTGTGCCAACCCAGAGCAACAGCTTGGCTGTGCTTGGCCCAGAGGCAGCTGGGAGTTGGGAGGACTCCTAGGTTCACTTTGGTTCTAGTTCTCCCTCAAAAACATTGAAGCCCTGTGGCTGCCCCATTTGTGATCCCATGGATCAGTACCTGGCAGCCTCTCCCAGCTCAGCCAACGAAGTTGATGACAACGAGGTGGAGGATGGTGTTGGCAAAGAGGAAATCAGCAAACGCCCGCTCTGGGGAGATGCCCTGGAACTCACCCTTGTTCTGGGGGTTGATCTGGATCCGGAGACAAACTGAACAGCAGAGAAAGAATGAGAGATTAGTGAGCACAGAAAGAGAGTGGTGGGAAGCACAGCCTTCCTGGGGCAGCCCAGCCCAGCCCAGCCCAGGTTACCGTTCCACAAGGGAAAAGTTACTCAATCATTACTACAGATAAGAGACACTGGCAGGGGATTTGCACAGGGCTGTCATGGAGTCACCACACACCAGAGGGGTGCCCACGAGAGTCCTAAAAAGGACAGGCTCAGAGCAAGATGGGACACACGAGAAAATGTGAACATTCCTATGTCCTCCACTGAGTGTTAGAAACACAGAATCACAGGACGGTTTCGATTGGAAGGGACCTGAACACTTATCCAGTTCCACCACTTTCCACGGGCAGGGACACCTTCCACAGGCTGCTGCAAACTCCGTCCAACCTGGCCTTGGACACTTCTAGGGATGGGGCAGCCAGAGCTTCTCTAGGCAACCTGTGCCAGGGCCTCCCCACCCTCACAAGGAAGAATTTTTTCCCAGCATCCCATCTAAGCCTACCCTCTGGCAGTGGAAAGCCATTCCCCCTTGTCCTGCCACTCCAGGCCCTTGTCCCAAGTCCCTCTCCAGCTCTCCTGGAGCCCCTTTCAGCACTGGAAGGGGCTCTCAGGTCTGCCCAGAGCCTTCTCTTCTCCAGTTGAACACCCCCAGCCTGTCAGGCCCTATGCTGGAGGGGCTGCACAGGAACAGAGTGGGTTTGGGGATAGTTTGGGAGAGCAGCACCCTGCAGCTG